>JAYRBT010000139.1:31004562-31052183 GCA_036023395.1 Myiotriccus ornatus
AACTCACCTAAAAAATCCAGTGCGCAGGCTGGAAGGTGTAAAGACCTTCCCCGGTTCTTCGTTCGCGAAGACTGGCCGTTATTGTGTTGCCATAGCTGTAATAATTGCCTGCAAAAGTGATATTGCTTAGAAGTTATATGTAAATCCAGATTCTTCTGGCCATTAAATAGATTGTGAACCTGAGTCAACATACAAAAAAAGTATTTGTCCTGCATGCAGCAGTAAGTGTACCCCATAACTGCACACTTTATTGGCCTACCTGAAAAAAACAAAAACAAACCACAAACCAAAACCAACTATTTGCATTGTTAATTATCCAAGCAGCTCAAACGATAAATCAGAAACAAACCTCTGCTCATTAGTTCAGGTAAGACCTTTGAACTTTAAACAGAGTTCTGTTCCATCTGGTGTTGCTGTAGCAGTTGTTTATCACCTTGTTTAGCTGTGAATCACAGCTAGTTCTGATCCAGAGAATCAGTGTCTTACAGTAGAAGTGCAAGAAAGGGAGAGATATGGCAATAGTTTTCAGAGCAATCTAATGATTACATTTAAGGAGCCATGGTTACATTTAAGGAGCATGATATTTTTTGCTGAAGTTCATAATTCTTTCAAAATACCCCAACAGGTTGATGACAATATGTACATGTAGTAAACCCCACTGCTGCAGTTTGAATTGGGAAATACAAGAGGTGGATAGTCAGAGACGGATAGTATGACTACTCCTTCTTAGTAGTACCAGTTCTTGCTTTCCAAAGTTCCGCTGTGGGAAAAGCCTTTAACAAAGCCAAGCAATTCTTCAGTCCACTTTTTCAGTCCTCTTTCTCAGTAGTCTTGGGTCATTATTTGGCCAGTGCAAAGATGCCTTTTTAAGTTCTCGTGTCAACGATTAAAAAAGAGACAAGCATAGAAACAACAAAAAAATCCCCGTTATCCTCACAGGTATTGCTTATTGTTCATTAAAAATGAACAAATGAAAGGGACTTTTTTTACCTAGGAGTGACAGCAAGTCTTTTGCTTTCTTTTATAATCTTTGCATTTTGATTGTTACTGTAACAATCAGTATCTAAAGTTGCATGCGAAGTTTAGAAAAATTAATGCAAACATTATGGTCAGAGGTACTTGAAATATCAAAAGAAAAGTTATTAGCTGTAGGATATCAAATGTAGGAAAAGGGTTATATTTTGTTAAAAAAAAAAAAGAAATTGGCACAATATGCCTCATAGTGAAAGTGGGGCATTTCTTATCGATACCAAGAGAAAAGTGATATGTTTTAAAACCATATCTTAAGTAGCTAGTAAACAATGTGCTTGTATGGCTATACCCTTTGGTTCAATTGGTCCCAAATTATAGCCAAAGACTTTGAACCACTGGAACCAAATATTTATCAAAATAGCATTACACATTGAAATACAAGGTTAATGACTTCCAACTTCACAAATGTGTAACTGTGTGTATGTGTTTTTGTCTATACTTCCCAATTGTTCTGTTCTCTTTTAGGGGATCTCAATAAGTTTTTAACAGTAACAGATTGAATATTGTGGTGGCAAGTCTCCAGATGTCTGAAAGCAGCAACAATTTGCATATTCATTTGCATTATTTTACATTGCTAGTACATCTGTTTGAATTCTGTGTTGGACACAAATGAACTTTTCCATTAATGCATTAAGAGCTTTCACCATGTAGTAGAGGATGAAAAAAAAAAAAAAAAGAGAAGAAAATACTTAAACATACCTGACAGTATTTTTACTGTCTTTGAACGCTGTGATGTATATTTTTCTCTTCTCTGGTGCTTTAACAGCAGTTTAAAAAGACAAACAAAACAAAACAATATAGGAGTATATCCTCAAAAAAACCCTGTAGGTGATGATGATTTATCTTCCATTTTGTTCTCATTGCATTAATTTTCTTTTCATCTACAGTGTCTTATTTCACTTCTCTATTGAGCAGAGTATGTCTTCCTCACCTCTCCTAATGATTTTCTTACTCCTTGTTTGGTTTTTTTTTCCTTAATACTTTTCTCTGTGACTGTTGCATAAAAGGCATATCAGACCTTTTCTTGAACTAGGACTGCTGTTCATATAAGCAAAGGACCTTAAACCAACTATGACCTTGGATGAGGTCTGAAGGCGCTACAAGTCTTTCTTACAGCCTTGATTTACACATGCCTCCTAACAGAAGAAGGGCAACAATGAATTTTTGATGGTAGCTCCATGTTTGTGATAGAAATTTTATGTACACAGAGAAAAAAATAACTGTAAGAATTATGTGAGTCAGGTAAAATTCTGTAAGAAAGTCTGCTTTGTAATAAATTATTTTTAACCCAAACAGTGTGGCCACAGGTGATAACAGATATTGGTGATTGGACTTAAAAAATCAAACACTGCTGTAAAGAAAGTGCAAATAATATTTTATTAATGTCGGTTTTCTTTCTCTCACCTCATACATCTAATTATCCTTGAAAGAGAAGTCCACTTTTCATGTAAGGTTATTAACTTGACAGTGTCTCTTTAAGTTGTGAAGATGTGCAGAGTAGCTAGGAATGTGATATACTGTAGGGTACCAAATGTGTGATGTGATGTTGCTAGGCAACTCCCTTATTGTTTTAAACAAACCACATAGAGCTGGCAACAGCTGTCAAAGTTCTTGGCTCTTGACAGTAACACAGACCTCAAAAGAACTTAGAACAAAAGATCTTCCAAAATAAGATCTAATATATAACACAATCCCACAGCACTTGCAAATGTGTGAACTGATTTAAGTTAGCAGATACAGTTATCTGTTACAATTCTATAACAAAATATGTCATGATAACTGTGTCATTTGTTTACATACATTTAAAAAAGTTAAATACTTGCACATCAATTTGACTTTTTGAAAGAATGCCTTTCACAACTGCCAATGGTAGCAAAGCTTTTTCTGTGTATTAGATGAGCACCTATGTCTGCAGTCAAGAAAGGGGTAATGTTACATAGGGGATAGCCATCTGCATGTGTTTGTAGATTTATTTATTTTCTCTGCTGTTGAGTTGTATATATTTTGACATCCCAGAAACAGAGGTGAGATCATTTTGTCAGTATTGCAGTCCCTAAAATAGGTATAGCACACTAACACCTATCAATATGGCAAAGCTTTTAAAGTAGGAACCAACCCCAAAGAAAAAAGGGCCAGATCTGTACTGAAATAACCCAAGATCTGTCAAAATTTTTCACCCTAGGACATAAGTAGGTCTGTAAACAGACTCATAGTTTGGAAATACTATTTCGAGCAGTGCTGAGCTTCTGCTAATATTCGTGTCTTAGTGCAGCATCTCATTTTAGATGCAGCATCTTACTAGATCCTCTGCCTGGCTCTTGCATTATTCACACCCCTCAGGAATGCAGGTGAAGTCAGCGTCTAAGTGTCCGGGTATTCCCCTCATTGCTGTGTGAATGATCTAACCATCACACTGCTGGCAGCAGCCTTGCTGTATTCCTGGTTGTAATTGTTCAGTTTTCTTCATTCTGGTCAACAAAAAGCAGACTTGAATATCTAGCTAGTTAAAGCGGTCGCAGGAAACTTCTGAGACACTGGAGACACCCTCTATGGCAAAATGAGTGTTTAAATATACAGAATAGCTGATTTTCAAGTTCCTGCTCACCCTACAAATGACAGACTAGAAGAGATTAGGCTTGACTGTACTCGACCTAAGATGTATGCTTTTCTACTTTGCTATTTTTCTGCCTGTCTATCCAGTTTAGTTTTTTAATTCCAACCTGAAGGGAGTATCTTTTCCATTATAAATTTTGTTAAACCCTATCCTAGTCTTTTGGAAAATTTCAGAACATGAAAATAGCTGTAGAGGTTCAGACTATGTGTCTACGTAGCATGATATCCTGACTCTAAAACTCAGGCATATACTGATGCCTGAAGAAGAATAAAAAACAGTGTAAGGGAATATAACACATCCTCAAGGTATTCTCTTGCTCTCTGACTATACCTTGGCTCACAGGATTTCCTGAGCTTTATATCATTTATATATTTAGGAATTTAGTGTTGATATGGTTCCTATTTAATAATGTTTAATAATTCACCTTGCACACTCTTCCTCTGAACCCACAAAACTTTATGCATCCACAGTGTCTTCTGACTAGGAGTTACAGAATTCGGTGTAGCTCTGTGCAATGATTTGCAACTTTTTTGTTTGATTCAAGCCTGTATCTCTTTAGTTTCACTTAATCATTCTCAATGCTTGTATAGGCAGAGGCAGTGAAAAGTCTAGTCAACTCTGTACCATGTCTATGCAATTTATGATTTTGTAGGCTTGTAACTCCTCTTTACTCAAGTTAAACAGGCCTAGGCTACTTAGTTGTTCATATGGAAAGCATTACTTAACTTTGCTTGACTTTTTGCAGTTCTTTTGTGTCCTTTTTGGGAATAGGATGGAAGGATATTCAAAGGGTACAAGAATCATATTTTTTTACTGTGGTGTAATGTCTTTCCTCCCTTTTCTTTCATAGTAATTCCTAGGATTTGTGTTGCTTTTTTTTGACTTCTGCCTAGCACTTGTCTGCTGTTGATCATGACAAATCATTATTTTCCTGCAGCAATCCATTTCATTACAGAAATAATGTTCAATTCTTCTCCACGCTACAGATTTATGACTTTTTCAGGAACTTTTTCTAGAAACAGCCAGTCTAACAGTTCATTTGTTGTTGTTTTCTCTAGTTTCAAAACCAGTGAAATATTTTTTTAAAAGAATAAGTATTGATTGAGGGAAGAGGAGGTCATCCAAATGTCTTTATGTGTCAACTGTTGTCTGTGAAGCAGGGTTTTCCCTTAGTGGGATCAAACAGAGGGCAACAATTCAACCTGCAGTCTCTGTGGGAACGTTACAGAATATTTGAACATCTGCTTTGAGAACCTACTTGAAAAATAACCATGCACAGTATAAGAGGAACACATGTGCTGCATGCTGAAGACCACTGGTAACATTACTGGCACAAGCAAAAAGAGCAAAAAGCTCGTACAGGTTACACAGAGGCTTTCAATTTAATAACGTATGTTAATTCATGTTTTTTAAATAACAGCAGTATACTAGGTATGAAATTACAGGTAGGCAAATAATCACTCTAACCTGAAAGTTGATGAAATGTAATTGCCCTGAAAATTAAGCAGAAAATATGCGTATATAATAATGTTGTCTCCATTGTTTATCTGGAAATAATACTTTGTGTGTTTGAATTTTGTTCTACGGGAATGTAATTAAGCAAATAGAAAAAAATGGTAAAAATACTGCAATTCTTATATAATGAAAAGATGGCTATTACCAGATGCTCTCCTCATATAAATCAGAGCCTATCTTTTAGGCCTGTTCAAAGTTTTGCTTCATCCCTTGGTTTTGGGTCTCCAGCATGGACAGAAGTGTTGTGAGTTCTGGCATATTGTGTCTGTCTGTCTACATTGCTGTTGCATGAGTTGGCTAGCTAATGGAAAAGAAAATGTATTTATGATTTTAATCTTGTGTATTGCACTATCAGTGTTATGCCTGCAGATGTGTGAAGTCAGCAAATGTTGATTTCATGGCCTGAGTCATGGCAGTTTTTCCTCTGCTAAGTGAGAGAGTTTCTGAATGTATTTCAGTTTAGCTATTCATGGGGTTTCCTCTAGTCAAATTTTTCTAATTGACAGCAAATCTGATATGTCTTGTAAATATTAAATCTAGTTTAACCCTCTTTTAATATAGCTTCAGAAAATAAAATGTTTTGGTTTTATATGGCACAAGCACAATTGGATGCAGAGTATAAATTATGTAGTTCTAGATATTTAATATATACAGAAAATTGTACATATTTATTGAAATTCAGTGTCTCCTCTTACAGAAAAAGATTTTTTTATAACCTTTTTCTGCGTTTCAGAAATAGTTATATAGGCTTAAGGTCTAGGCTTCTGACCTTGAAGGACTGGTTGCATAAATGAGAGATTGAAAAGGATCACAGGCTGATATTCTCTCTGAGAAACTTTTGCCAGTTTTAAGGCCAACCTGAGCTTACAGTCAGTAAGAAAAAAAAAAAATTATCTAAAATACCAAGGTACATTTATATTTTCAGTGCTGCTACTTGCACAGTTTTCTATTTCCCAGCATGAATTAGAATCAAGGTTGTAACACAGATATCTCGGGAAAATATGTACAAGAAGACTTTACCATTCTATCCTATACTATTTGCCATATTTGTTGTTCTGATACTTTTTATTCATTTCTGCCATGCTTGTAAAGAAGCAAAGACTGGTAGTATTAAGCTGCAAAATACTTTTTTGCCCAAAGCACATACAACAATACACATTGTCAAACTAAAGCTCAATAAGTAGCGGTAAATTTCAGAACATGGAAAACTAATACGAATTCACATATATTTTTTGCTAGTTGAATGAGCAAATAATGATCATATTTTGCTAAATTATATTTGAAAATATTTAGATTTCTTTGCACAGATTTCAACAAGTTACACCTTTTCCACTTACCTGTGGGAGTCCTGCTTAATGTATTAGTAACTTTATTAAGTAGTTTGTGAATAAACTATACTGCTTCCTCAAGTCATAATGAACTATTAGTATAAATGCCTGAACTCTTAAGATTTTACTTGTGATTTAAAAAAGAACATCTTTAGCACATACTTGATATTGTGCATTGTAAACTTGTCTAATTAAAAAAACGCCAAGGAACATAAAATTAACTTTGAATGAAATATAATTCAGTACACTCAGAACTTGCTGTTTCTATGATAATAATGAAAGAAACTTCAGATATTTACCCTTATCTACATACTATGTAGACTGCAATAAAAACTTTAAAATATTAATCATGTTCTTAGCCCCTTAGTAGGAAGTAAGGAACAAATCAGAACATACTCATGTTTCCACATAATTTTTATAGCTAGATGATTTCCCCATAAACATTACTAATATCTAGAGACAGAATGGTACCATTTAAGGTGACACACCAGAATCATTACTTGGCTTAGTTATGTTCCACTCCTCTAAATGCTATTTCTGATCGAGTTGCCTTTTCAAAGTAGGAAATTGTGTCAAGAAAGCTTGCAGAAGTCACAGCCTGAAATGTCCTTTTCTATGAAAATAAATAGTAGGAACCAAAAGACATCAAAGGATCAATTTTTTGTAATTACGGCAAAACTGTAGAAATAGCATGATATGTAAATATTATGTTTACAAGTGTTCAAAACTGTGAGGAAACCTAGCTATCTCTGTGGTACTATGGTTCAGCAGAGTAATGATTTAGCTCTCCAGCTCTTCACAGCTCATTTTACTTCTGAGAGACAGTACAGTGAACACAGAGCAGTATAACAGGCTAATTACACTGTTTTGCAAGCGTATGTTGAAGTGGGTAGGTAAATGCTCATCTAGCATTAGGTGAATGCCCATTAGCACTTCAGAGGGAAGTGAATTTTTTTAAGGATGGAAAATGGGATGAAAAAGAGTGTATCAGATGGTGGTTTTCTCCTTTTATTCTTAATCTTGATCGTTTTTTCACCAAGATCATTTGGAACCTTCTATTTCCAGTTACAGATATTGATGTACCGAGTTTATCAGTGCCATATCTAGAAGATGTTGGTTGCCCAATTCAAATATAATGAAACTACAGTAGCATGAATTTTTACCTGTTCTTCAAAGCTCATTCATCTCCCTGGATGCCTAAAATGCTTTGCTTGTTTCAGAGCTGCTGGTATTGAACTCTATAGACTAAAGAAGGCTTGGATATGCTAATCAATCTGTAAATACTCTACCCAGCATCAGAGCGTCAAGTGTGAGTCTGTCCACATTTATAGCTGTGGAACACTTACGGCTGAGTAGCCACAGCAGTAAAGGCATTAAAGGTGAAAATGTGGATGTTTAGATGACAATGTACTTCTGAAACTCCAGAAGTACAGCTTAGTTATGCTGTTTTGAATTTTGGTCATATTTCCTCATTTTTTTCTGCTTAGTACTAAACAATGGCAGTTTGACATTCATTTGTAGGAGTTCAGTAAGGGAAAAAACAAGAGAAAGTGAAACAGCAAAATGAAAATAGATTTTCATTTTGAGCATTCTCTCAGATTAAAATGGTTCATTTTCATAAGACCAGCTATAAGTACTAAATCTAAAAAATAGGCTGTTAGCAAAACTAACTAAATCCCCAATATTTGGATGAACAGGTAGAGGAGGACATTGGAGAAAAGACTTATAAAAGGAGGGTGAATGGACTTTTCCTATTCACTAATGGAGATAAATTAGATAGTGACCAGTTGAGTTGATTTGTTGAGCCTATAACAGTGAGTGGAGTTAGATGACAAAAGGAAATGTCAAGATGTATTGTCATATTAACTCTTTCTTCTAAAATCAAGATTTCTGAGAAATAACTGTAGTTCTTTGCTTCAAAGCTATTACTTGTAAGCAACTACCACCTCACAGGATGTTGAAAGACAAATACTAAGGGTTGTGCGTGGCTACATCCCACAGAGCTAATTTGGATCATCTGGCCTGAAGTAACATAAGATCTGAGATGCCAGGTCTGTCATCTACTAGTGTATTTGAGCAGAATGTTTTTGTGGCACCTTGTCTTTAATGACAGTATTATCTGTAGGTACTGAATACCTTTAGAAAACTGGACTTGCTGCTTTATGAGTCATCACAAAGTAGCCATGGAGATGGAAGGTGTGAAGTTGGCTCATGAAACATACCAATACCAATTTCTCTCTTATCTTGTTTATTCCTTGGTATTTTGTTTTGGTGGGTTTTGTTGTGTTTTGGTGTGTTTTTTTTTCCCAAAAGTAAGGTGTAGAACTAATATGTGTACTAATAATTACAGAGGGAAACTCACTAAAGAGGGTTTTATGAGTGGTGAGAGAAAGATCCGATGAAAGATCTTTACCTCACTGTCTGATATTGTATTTGAAGGATTCCAAGAGAAATATGAAGGCACTGACTCCTGGTTTCACTTACACTTAGTCTGGATGGTGTATATATTGACTCACATTAAGTACGTCATTATTTGCACACATGTAAATTAAAGCAAACCGAAGCCCTTCATTTCTAGTTGTTTACTGACGTCACTGCTTGACAGTGAAACAGGGTGGGTGAAGTTTACTTGAAGACTGTAACAAAGCACTGCAACCATTCTGGACAGTTACCAATTAGACTCTGCTGGGCTGGTACTTTACTGGAGAAAACTGACGTAAACTGCACTATTCTAAATCTCAACCACTTTAAAATAGGAAACTTACTAAAGAGACTATTAATAACCCTGGGATATACATTTTGAAATGAGTCATTATACACATTTAGGAGGATATTGGTTACCACTTCTGCCATATGTTCATAAATTCTTGATTCACATCCATCTGGCACAGAAATCTGTTGGAGTGTGTTGAAAAGTAATTTGAAAGATCTTAAAAGCCACATGCAAATTTGTACTCTGGTTTATGTAGAATATAGGAGAAAAAAACTCCTTTTTCAGAATTCAGTATAGTGTTTCAATTTAAATAGATTGTGCATCTTTAAAAATAGTCTTTAGAAAAACTTTGTAATAAGTTGAAGTAATTAATTAGCTGTATTCTTTAAATGACTATTTGAAGAGCAAGTAAGAATAACTCTGAAAGTATCTTTGGAAATCTCTCAGGCCGGAGCAGCATTGTCTTTACTTGGAATTAGTTGGCACGAATAATATTTAATATTGACCTTAAATATTTAAGAGAAAGTTTTTTCTTTGCAGAGGAATATCATATGATCATATTATATATGTCAAGTTACATATTTTCATACTTTTTCCATTTGCCAATTAAATTGAAACTAGAGTTTACTAATCTATATATGAACTCCTATTTTAGTGTTTATGTACTCTAGCACAAAGTTAGATCTTTTTCCCTGTTGAAGTTACAAAGAATGATTTTTTATGGTCAGTTCAAGTTCATAAAAAAGTCTCAAAAAAAGACATGCGTTTTGTATTTAAATTTTATATTCACCATTCTGCATGGAGAAATGTTATAGCTTATCCATTTAAGTTTAAAGAAGTGAAAATTAATTTATTGGCAGGTATTTTTTTAAAGTTTTCAGGAAATGTGGCTAAATGCAGTCTATGGTATTACATAACTTGAATTTTTCATGTTTGAAAAATTAAATTTGTGTTGGTATTTTGAATTTTCTTATAAAGTTCAGATGTTTCCCTGATTTTGGTGGTTTTATGCTTTGAAGAACAGAAAAAGCAGTGAGCTCATGACCATTACAAACATTCTCACAGATCTTATGGATTGCTAGAGAAAGACTGTCTCTCTAAGGTACCAAGTGTTGGAACCATGAAAAGAGTTTGAGCATGAAGAGTGCTTTTTTGAGGACTGCAGAAGAGGAGCTTTCATGATAAAAAAAGCCTGTAACTGGATGTGCTTAGTATTTGAGACAGCTTTTGTCAGAAGGACTTACCTAATCAATTTTCCTCTGTTAGTTTCAGAAACATTGCCTGAAATACGTATTTGTGTTTATAGGATCCAAGTTACACCTGGCATTCACTGCGAAAGTATTGCTAAAATTAATTACTAGATGACATGAATGTAAGAAAAGCATTTTTAGGAATAATAAAATTTAAACATAATTTTAGTCCTCTGAGAGATCTGGGAGCTAGATTGTAATATTGTCTATTTACTGGCATGGTAGCTCTGCCTGAAAAACAGAAATGCAGATGTCTGCTCTGCTCGCATGCTACGTGTTTACTTTTAGGACAGCCAGGGCATAGGACAGAAGCAGTGGTAGGTTTTTTAGTTCCCTTAAGGTCTACTTATGTCAAGTGTCTCTCATTGCCAGACTTCAAACTGAGGTCAGGAAGAGAATGAGGCCATGTTCCCATCCTCACTGCTGAGTTAACAAGCAGCTAAAAACAGTATTTACATTGTTTATGTTCTTCTGAGAAACTGAAATGCCCCAGAAATCCTATGTGAATTGGCAAATTTGTGGACAACACTAAGTTGGGTCAGAGTATCAACCTGCTGGGGGTAGGAGGGCTCTTCAGAGGGTCTTAGACAGGATGGATAAATGGGACAAGACTGATGGCATGAGATTCAACAAAACCAAATGCCAGGTTTCAATGGGTCACAACAACCCCATGCTGGGGGCAGAGTGGCTGGAAAGTAGCCCAGTGGGAAAGGACCTGAGGGTGCTTGTTGACAGCAGTTGAACATGAGCCAGCAGTGTGCCCAGGTGGCCAAGAAGGCCGATGGCATCCTGGCCTGTATCAGTAATAGTGCGGCCATCTGGACTAGGGAAGCGATTCTTCCCCTGTACTCAGTATTGGTGAGGCTGTACCTCAAGTACTGTGTCTGGTTCTGTGTCCCTCAATTCAGGAAGGATGTTGAAGTGCTGGAGCAAGTCCAGAGAAGGGCAGTGAAGCTGGTGGAGGGTCTGGAGTGCACGTCCAGTAAGGATCAGCTAAAGGAACTGGGGTTGTTTAGCCTGGAGAGGAGGAGATTTAGGGGAGACCTCATCACTCTCTGTAACTCCCTGAAAGGAGGTTGGAGCCAGGTGGGTATCGATCTCTTCTCCCAGGCAATCAGCAGTAGGACAAGAGGACACAGTCTTAAGCTGCACCAGGAGAGGTTTACGTTGGATATTAGAAAGAATTTCTTCACAGAAGGGGTGATTAGATATTGGAATGGGCTGCCAGGGAGGTGGTGAAGTCACCGTCCCTGGAGGTGTTTAAGGAAAGACTGGACGTGGCACTGAGTGCCATGGTCTAGTTGACAAGGTGATGTTTGGTCATAGGCTGGACTCAGTGATCTCAAAGGTCTTTTCCAAGTGATTCTGTGAATCTTAAAACCACTGTTAATATCATAAGGCCAACATTAGATCAGTTATGACAACATCTCACTAATGGTTGGTTTCAAATATTGCCAGTTGTATCATCCTCACACTCCGAAATGTTTTGGATGGTATTTCTTGTGAGCACAATGTATTGTGGAAAGATGCATGATAAGTGTATAATTAAAAGTATCTGTGCCACTTGTACTTATGAAACTCAGAATTCAAACTGTCTCCTCGATTAAATACAAATTATTAAAATGCCAAATATTAGCATCATATAATTTTGACTCTTACCAATTCCATCATTATCCACTCCTTTCCCTACATGGTAATACCCACCTGGAGAGAACTTTCTATCTATAGTCTTCAGTAACCAGCAGGATATTGCTTTTTTTCTTTATTTGATAAAGGAATACAAAATTAATAATTATCCTTCAGACATGGCTTGTTTATCTTACTTTCAGAAACTGTTTCACTCTAAAACAGTAAGAAAATGTGTTTGATCCAAAGTGAGGTTTAAATCCTATTGCATGTGATTTAATAGATTGCCATTTTAACAAATTCCTGTCCGTTTTCACATGTATTCAGTACTAAGAGAGGATTTTTATACTGAGTGTAACAGGGTGGTTTTTACAGATGTAGTGAGTGGTTTAAAATTATTAAGTACATTTATCCATAAAAAAATTATACTGCAATCAGTACAAATATTTAGAATAACCTGAAGAGAACATGGTTATTCCTGTCCCCAACTTTAGTTAAAATGTTGATGTTTAGGTTTTGATTAATATTGCATTTGCTGTAATTCTGGAATCTGACATTTTTTGGTTGAGGCTGCCTTCTTGTCATATTTCAAGTGTTCAGGTGCTCTTGTGGAGTAGAACTTGATAGGGTGCTGCTTACTAATCAGGGCTGCTGAGCATTAATGGTATAGAAAGATTTATAGTCCATCTGCCTAATGAGCTATTGAAAATATCAACCATCAAGCCCATCTTCAAACTCCTGTGTGCTGAATTTGAATAAGAGACATGGCCCTACTGACTGTACTGGTCCTATGGGACCCAAGTAATGGTTGCCTTGTTTCTGTCTGCTTATGTGGGTCCTTAGGCAGTGACATTTAGGCCATACCTCTTATTATAATGACCACCTGATGAATGTTGCACTTTATATGCTAGAACCAGAAGAAGTCTTTCTCCTTGTTATCTTGCTATTCCGCTGGGACAGTTCACATCTGGAAGCAACTGAGTCCCTTGCTATCCCACATCATGTAGCCCGCATCATGACATCCTCGTCCCACCTTTACCTTTCATCAGGCTGCAGCTGCTTCAACCTGTGACATCTTCCAGAATATCCTGGATGGTAACTCATTGGCAGTAAGTCAGCCTCAATATAAATTCTTAAATTTGCAGAACAAACAAGACAACTGTGGGGGCTCTGAAGTTATATTGGCATGGAAGTCAGGAATGTCCATAAGAGTCACTGAGAGAAAACAAAGCGGAGCTGCTTCAGGGCTTGTGTCAGCAGGGATCTTACTCAGAGGAAATGTCATTTGATTTCCTTGATTACCAACCTCCAGCTTATCATAACACATGAAAGGTGTTTGGTAATCCCACCAGTGGATACTACTGAAATACACCTAGAACTGCCAAAGATGGGGTGAGTTGAAGCTCACTGTCATTCTTCCACAGAGACTGGTGTAGTACAGGTGGAGAAGAAAACACAGGTTGCGTGGCTGTCCTCCCGTGTTGGTGCTTATACATACATCTTCTGCCGTTCCTCTTGGCTCAGTCTCCAGCTGTTGTCTAACTTAGCTCTGCAAGTAGCATTCTCACCGCCTGCTCACACGCTAAGGGACCTTCATGGACACAACAGGAAAGTAGTAAGGGGTGTCCTTTGTGAGGATCTGAAGAGGAGCTAAGAAGGTAATGTTAGGGGTAGATGGATGCACAGGGCTTTCCTAAGAGTACTGGGTATGGTTATGGGGTAACTTGTTGGCAATGATTTGGCATTCGGGAGAGGCAATTCAATCCTGTAGATGAACATGGAATACTCCAGGTTGTGGCATCTCCCAGGAGAGATCTAGTACAGCAAGAGGAAGACAATTTTTGTGCCACAGCTATTTAAAAGGAGTACTTCAGGTATTCCAATCTTCTCCTTTTCTGACAGCTATAAAATTACATCTATGTCTATCTATCTATTTATAGATATGTATCTCCCTTCAGTTTTTCACACATCGAAGAGAAGGAACTTGCTATAAGAAAGGGGAGTCTTGAGCCTTTTCATTATGGGAAAGTGAGTAGGTTCCTTGACCTTTTCTGAAAAAAAAACCATAATGGAAAGGAAGAAGATTTACGTACAGAGACGGTAAAATTTATAAATAGAATCAGTGAGTTTGTGCTTCTTTCTTCCTCCCACTCTTTCTCTGTTTCTTTTTGTCCCTCCTTGTCTCTTTTTTCCCTTTTACTATCATTGAGTTTCTTATTATTCTTATTCTTGGGTTCCTTTCTAGAAGGTTCATTTCAAGTAGCTGCAAATGTTCAAAAATGCTAAAATGTGAAATGGCTTGTTGAATTCTGGGAAAACTAATGAACATTTCAATAGTAGCTGGACAATTGACTATATAAAGCTTTAGTGTCATAAAATGTACTTTTGAATTAGTACCAAATGATATATGAATGCTGCAGTTTCCTAAGTATCCCAGAAAGTATTAATCAGCACAGCCTGAGCAGGAACAACTTAATTTTTGTCAGCAGTGCTTTATGTGCTTTAATTTGCTCTGTACATGTTTCCATGACAACTAAGAGGAAAATAAACTCTTAACCAAAATTCAGTGGAAGTGAGACAAAACAACCTGCTTTGATTCATGCTGCTCTGATAAATGTGAGTTTGGCAATCAGCTGTGGCTATTTTTTTTTTTTCTGTAACAGATAAATTTATTTATTTATTTAGATAGATTTATTTATTCTCTTACCTTAAGGAAACAAGAGGGAGGCATTCATGGAAATTAGGATTTTTCTCTTTTTTTTCACAGTATTGTTTTGAAGCCTTTATATAGAGAGATTTTTCTTCTTTTAAATGCAAATAGTTGTTGTCTTGGGTTTAGACTCCTTTCTGCTTTATCTGGTTTTCTAATCGTATGTTGAAGAGGTCTTCAAATGCAACTGAGATGAAAAGATGAGACATAAAAGTAGAAAGTTTTGTGCCATGATGTTATGTTTCCTTGAGGAGATACATTTTATCTTTGCCTGAGATTGCTTACGTTTCTCCCAGTTAAGTAGATCAACACCATCTGGAAAAAATGGTGATGCTTCTGACTGGAAGCATCAGATCTTACACTCATTGGTAGACTTACTAGGTTCAATTTTATTGGGTCTTCATACAAGCTAACAGCACATGCAGGTCATTGTAGTGTTTTGTCTTTGATTTACTGTAATTGGTATCTATTTGGCAAGTTTGAAGATATAAACTTCTTGTATAAATACAGTTTCTAAACATGTGGAAAAGAAAAAAAACCACAAAAGTAGAAGTAGTAAGTGAATCTAGAACCTAGGTCCTGACTTTAGGATTTGAAAAACTACCTGTTTTTCAAGGTAGTATTGATGTGAACTATTATTTGTCCACTTCACCTCTGTCACAAAACCTTTGCTACTGACATTTAGTTATATTTTTAAATTATATGATTTGGGCACATACTAGCCCAGGAAAATAATGTTGGTGGTCTGTGGAATTAGTTGACCTACTTAAAAAAACCCACACAAACAAAACAAAGCCAGGTAATTTGGGTAGATCTCTTGACAATTAGAAAATTTGATAGATGTGAGGTTGAGAAATATTTTTCTTTAAAAATGGGAATTACTGCTTTCTCAGATGCACTTATTATTAAAATCTAGTGAACATGTATTTTTGGGAAAGGATTTTCTTTCTTCATATAAATGCGTCTGCAAACAGCTTGCTGTGAAAATTAAATATTGAGTATTTGCCATCCTTATTCTGACTTCCTGCCAAAATCATATGGTAGGCCTGCTGTCGAGTTACCAGATGACTTCAAAATGTAGGTTTAAGTAGATAAGATGACTTTAGATATTTTAAAAAAAAATGAATTTTGTAATGTTTAATACTGTTCCTTGTTTTCTGACCACAAAAGTATAAAAGTTAGACTGGTTTATGATTTAATTTGTGAACAGATAAACTTTAAAACCATGTTACTCAAAAGAAGTATATTTGCATGTGTAGCTATCTTATTGTAAAGTCTGAGGTCAGATTATTTTTGGCTTACTGAATCATATGTGATGATGTGGTGTCTTCCCTCACTAATTTACTGCTACGTGCAAGGATCTTCCTGCCAAACCTACCTTTTTCATGTATACGGATCCATCTGTGTTAAAGAGTTTGTTTACAAATGTAAGAATTCATCCAAGGAGCCATGTCTATTGTAAAGGAGACAGAGTAATGCTCAGTGCAGGAGACACTAAAATCCGTAAGTTTTTCTTCAGCATTTAGATATTGTTTCCTAGAAGTAAAACTTGACAGGCATTTTGTTTGAAGAAATTTAATAGATGAGATACTTCAGAGACAAAGTGAATTCATTTCAAGTTCAGTAAATAATTATTGTATGATGTTGTTCATACATGGACATTGTTCATGTATATGTTGTACATAAATACATGATTATTTTGGCTGACTTGATCTTCAGATATATTTCTCAATAGCCTCTTTCTGCTGTACTTTCTTGTGCCAAAAATAGCTTTTTAATGTAGTTCAACCTAATCTGTGTGGAAAGTCAGAAAATGGAGTTTTAGGGTAGCAAAAAAAGTAATTGCAGATCTACACTGGCCATTATTTGAAAGGCAAAGTGCAGCTATTGCTTAATGCTGAAAGATGTTGAGCATGCTGGGCTCCTACAGCAAGGTGCTTGACTATGGGATTGATCTTGAACATGTGAATGGTCTGACAGACTGGTGGGGTTTACTCCCATGTTTCTGCAAGAAACAGATTTCTGTGAGCAGATAGCTACTCTCGGCAGCACAGTAAGACCAAGGCAATTGAGGCATAATGGGTTATTAGTTCTGCATGATGAGAATAAACCTTTGGCTGCTGACCAGATATCGTGAAGAGATGTTGCTGGCTGCAGGCTGGGTTGCTGTCCATGTATCCATGTAAAAATAAACTGCTAGATACTAAAGATTATAAATCTTTATTCACAGTGTCTCTTAGAGCAGTATGACCACATGCTGTGTCTCGGTCTGGGTTATGCATTATCTGCATAACTGAGCTGGGCTTTGCATACTTAGAAAGTTTTAAAAAATAATTGGAAATTGGAAGGGCTCATGGATGTCATTCAAAGTATTGCCATCTTTGGTTTGTGCTGGAATTTTATTAATAGACATCCTTAGAGTGTTTAATTGTTCATTTTAATTCAGAACATAAACTTCCATAATTTATTCAGATTATTTAAGAAGATACATATCTATGGTTGTCTATAAAATCAGATGTAAATTATGTATTGTTTTGTACGTCAGTAGCGTTTGATGCCTTAAAAAATAAAATAGATACTGTTTTTTCTAAAACATGCTTTCACCTTGTAATTTTCTGTGATCACAGTAAATATATGCAAGTCATATAATGTAGTTTGCTTTCTGTGGCATCGTCTGTAGAAATATTACGGGCGAACATAAAGTTAGGCAAAACACATCTGACAGTCATATTTCCCTGCTACCTTTGTTACCCATAGATTGCAAGATTTCATTAACTGTTTTCCTATCAGTATAGTCAGAATATGAAAAAAAAAAACATTGGTACTCATTCTCCTCCATAACACCCACAGGACCTGAATCACAGACTATTCTTACTCCTGCTTCCTGGCTTAAAGTGAAAAGAAAACCGCTTACATTTCTATGCGACAGAATGAACAGTTACTCTGATTGAAGCTAGACGGAGAGTAATTGATGGCACATCACCTATTAGTTTTTGTTATTTCTACTACAACAAGTGTTCTTACTGCAAGCCTCTGCATGTACTAGGTACCCTTCAACTCTGTCGTTTGTGTTCTTGGAATTTGGCTCGGGCAACCAAGCTGTGCTTCAGAGGACATTGTTTTGATTAAATGTGTGGTTTTGTTTACAGAAAAAAGCAACAAGTAAAGCAGCATCTTACCTTTGGTTTTAAACTGTGGTTAAGATTCAAGTGGTACTCTTATTATGGCGATTGCCTTGGTTTAAAGTTGAGATTAATGGAAGACACAAATTGTACCTTCTACACTATTATGATGCATTTCTGGAGGTTTTATTGCTAGCAGCAAGACTGGTTAAATTCTACTCTTACCCTGTCACATCTGTGATTTCTGGGTTGTGTGCATTGGTTAAAAACAAACAAATTGTACCCTTAATCACAAGCTGTAACTTAACATGCATTTTACATCTGGAATTAGTAGATGGCTATAAGCAACTATCTTGGCCCTACTTTGAAGGTGTTTGGAAACAGGATTTCAGCTGTAATCTGTCCCGTAAAGAGGACTAGAAATAGGAAGGAAGCTGAAACAAATCCAAAAGACATCTTTTCTTTATTAAGGTTTTCCATAAAGGATGAAGAGTGTCCACTGTACTGGATGTAGCAAGAAAATTATGGGGGAATTTTGGTTTGTGGTTGGGATTGCCTCCTTCTAGTGACTTCTTGTGTAAAATAAATTTAGACTTAGAAAATTAGTGTGAGCTGGAAAGTAGGAATGGAACAATAACAAATAAAGCATATGGGTCTTAAAAGGACATAGAATTGGGAAAATTGTGACCACCGATGCCTACAGGAGAGAAAAAAATTAAATGCCCAACTGTTCAAAAGGGAGTGAATTCCACAGAGGTTTAAGACTTACTCCTAATTTTCCTGTCGTTCTGTTAAAAGGCCAAATGATTCTGGCCTCTGTTTTTTGTTTTTTTTGTTTTTTTTTTCCTCTGTCATAAGGCAAAGCTGACGAAATGTCATGCAAGTTATTTTATATGTGCAGAACACTTTTTAGAATTTCCTGTGCTGCAGCAACATATGGACTTCTGTTTGGAAAAACGGGGAGAGACCAAGACTGATATTCAGAAAGAGGAGCACTGATATTCTCTACAATTGTTAAAGTTGTTATGATGGCTAAAAATACGACCAGTTGCTATAGCAACTGGAATTTGAAGGCTCACATATTGCTGCTGCTTGTACTCCTTTTCAAAAATTATCAAAATAAACCTTTTCTTGCCCGTAAGTTATAATCTTTAGCTGTCATATTAGCTGTTTTATGTAATGTTTATTTCCTGCCTGCTCTCTTTAGGAAGAAAACACAGTAGAACATACTTTAGTAAACTGTAAGCATGTTCTATATATAGATTACTTTTAAATGTCAAGGACCAAATAATTTTGACAATCCAAAGAATTTCTTAAACACTGTAATAAGCACATATGTACTTTAAAATATTCAATACTAAAGGTGTGATATAGGATGAGTATAAATACTGTTAAAAATGTTGAAATGCTAATATTTTTCATCATCTTTTCTCTATGTCTGGCTGATTTTTACTTTATTTTGAGCTCCAGAGATTCATCCAAGTTGTCTTTGGCATTCTTCAACTTAGCAAATTCTGATCTTTTGCTTTGTGTCTGCCTTTTGCTGACTGTGTCCTGTATTAGCATTTTTAAAAATTTCTCTCTTGTGGCTTGACAATATTTAATTAGTATCTTTGGCAGTTTCTTTCATTTTGATTTTTTTCTAGGGGATAGCATTATGTAGTAAACTAAACAACATCTCACTGAAAGACAAACCCATCTTTATCAATTAATAGCCTTGATTTTTGTAGTGTGTCTGCATGTCTGTGGTGTCATTTCTAGAAAAACCATCCTCATTGAAGTGTTTCAACATTTCTTGCTGATCAGGGTTCTCCTCCGCTTGCTGTTTCTCACTAGTGGTGTCTGCATGCAATTTTGATCAACTTTATCAGATGATTGGCAGCAGTGGCACTTTGTGGATTGAAGTTGGCTGTAAAGGCAAAGTCTCAGAAAGGCCGGAGACTAAATGATAGCATGAGTAGTCCAAGCCAAACAAAACATTTTCTGTCTACGATAAATCAAAAGGCTGAGTACTCCAGAGTAAGATTCACTTTTTAGGATGTGAATACTACCTAACAAGCATACTGTGAGATCAGATATTTGAGCTTAAGTTTTCAGGATGGTTTTGAGAACTGTGCCCACAGATTTGGATAGGCTAATAAATTGCTTTATTGCTTTGGCTGAATTTTTAACAACTGCTGAATTTCTTTCGTCCTAGAAGGATTAAACATAAAATGGCAATTATCCAAATTTCCAACCTTGGACAGAATTCCTTGTATGATCTTTATAAGTTAAATTTTTCTTTTATTTCTTGATATCTGGAAAAGGAAATAATGAATATGGTGTATTTAAGGCATTAAGCTCATCCCATACATAAGAAAAACTCAGGCCCTTTTGTCTATGTAAGTTCGGAAGTGCTCTATCTGCCTCCTGCTTACATCCAGTTTACTTGGTATGTCAGAACGAAATTCACCCGAGAGCTCAAGACTGACCTAGTGCTGCCCTTTCTGAATTCAGAGGTACTTCTACCACTGAGAGACAGCATTAGGAAGAGATATTATCAAATGCAGAGCCGTTTAGAAGCCATTACAAAAACCTTTCTTGCTTTGTCTGCACCCTAAAATGGTGAGCCTGCTAGCAGAAGCAGGCTTAGCAAGGCTGTTTTTATTCTGCTCTGTGGATTGCAGCAGCAGCAGCAGCACAGAGCACAAAGAGCTGCAGCAGGCAGGCAGGAAGGGCTGGTGCGTGCTCAGCTACTGCCCAGCACTGCAGCCAGCACTGCTGTGCCTGCCCTATGCCTATCATGTCCTCTGCCAAGTACTATCAATTAAATTCCCATGTTAAAACTAGTATATTGTATGTGTATCTGTACTACAGACACGTCATGATTTTGCTGGATAAACGTAAATTAATGTTGAAAGAATTTTAAGATTAATTCTTTTATAATAAAGAGTAAAAAGCAGCAAGAATATGGTCTTTATTTGCTGCTGACTATTTATGGAACTTGAAAGAAATTGGATGTATTAGAGTGATGCACATACTGTGCTCTGTTTGCAGGACTGGTACAAAAAAAAGAATAAACCCAAAACCTTTTAATAAGCTTTTGCTGTTATCTTAGAAATGAAATGCTTAAGAGAGCTGAATGAATGGGAGGATCTTACATATTTTATCAATGATTAGGAGTGTATTGGGTTTACATTAATTTAATATGTGGGAAATTCTCTGCAAACGTCAATCTTTGTTCTTGTTCTTTGTACATTGTGACTGAGCAATCATATAGTGCTTGCTTGCCACTAAAGTCATTAGCATATTCTTCACCTTTCTTTTTATAAAAAATTAACCAGACACAAAATATATCACATCTCCATCTGACTCAGAATTTAAACTGTCCTTCCTGAGGCAAAACTCCCTTTTAGTTTTGAAAAGGAATTTCATAAATTGCTTTTCTGTTAACAATCAAGAACTAAAATGAACAATCAAGAACTTAAAATTAAATAAATATGTAGTTCATTAACTATGGATCTAATTGGATGCAATATTTTTTAAAAGCTTTATAAGAAGTTTCGATATAATCTGGTAAGCATTTTGGATAAGTTGATTATATGGTTTAGAATTGTCTAGAATATTGAATCTGAATCACTACACCATTGTGGAAGATTTTAAGTCTGATATGTCCAAAGCCAGAGGACAGTTACATTTCAGCTTCAGAATCCCACACAACTATTTCTAAAAAAGTGTGCCCCAAAATAGCAGTGATCCATTAAGAATGGGTTATTTTAATGACTAAGTCTAAAAAGTTCCTCTTATAAAACAAACAGATTGATACAAACTTGAAAAATACATCAGGGAGAAATTCCAAAATGCTGTCAGTAGTGAAATATCCATAATCTCTTTTCTCCATCTAAATTAAATCAACAAGTTAAATTAAAAACCCTCACCATTCAGATACAATCTATTATTTCCCTTTTTAGAAATTGTCATTGTTCTATGTGTAAATTTATCTTGTATTTCGTATACTTTATTGCACATATGAACATAATTTTGTTTAAGGGTTGAGTTTCCATGATCCAGCTAGTTAAAAATAAAGAAAATAAAATTTTAAATGTTATCTGACTGGAGGATATAACACCTTATCTATTTTGAGGACCACTGTGGTTTCCATGGTAACAGAAGAGAAACCTATCAGCATGCAGCGCTTAATATTCCTTTCTATTTCTGTTCAGTATTTATTTAATAGTAGGACACTTAAAATTATTCATAGCTGTGTAAAATATAGATGCCAAACTGTTAGTATTTGCACTTTTAATTGCTATGAAAATATGAACTGTAACTGTAAATTGCAGATCAAGGTGATAATCTTCAATATATTGGCATCTAAGCCACTGTAAATGGCATTTCTTATTGAACCGACACTTCAGTTTTGATGAAAGAAAAGGAGTATTTAGTTTATAATTTTACCAGTGCCATTCAGTCACTGAAATCATGTAGGATTACTTTGAGCATGGGTAGATCCATTGTGTGCACAGTGTTTTAGATTCTATTACACAAAATTAGATATCAGGTGAATTTCATATGGTGACACATAGAATCTCTCTTCAAGCTGGCCAGTGATACAGAGTATGCTATACCAGTAGACTGAACCTTGAAAAAGGAAGAAGTTTGAATGAAATAGGAGCAAAATTATTAGAGTTCTTTCCAGAAGGAGGAACTGAGTCAACTCAGCTTATTTGATGCAAAGAGAAAAAAGACTCTCAGAAAACACTACTTTTAAATACATAAAAGGCAGCAGCAAAATTGAAGGGAACTGTTCATCACAGTGAGGTAAGATCTGGCAAGAATTAAAGGGTTCAGATTGCAGCAAATAAGTTTTCTACTGCATATTGTTGGAAACTTGCTAAGGGTGAAGATAATAAAGAACTGGAATAAATTGCCTATAAGGTTTTGGACTTTCCACTTTGGAAACCTTCAAGAAGTGATTGCTTGTAGATCTGTAAAGTTGATTTCTGCCTTCAAGCACAGTTAAAGACAAAATAAACACTTTCATTCCGACCTGCAATGCTTCCTGGATAATTTTAATTGATCAATTAACTGTGAGACTTCTAAATATAGTTAATATATTTCATCAGTAAATGCTTCCATTTAAGCTAAAAAAAAACAAAGGAACAATATTAAGGAAAGGAGTAAAAGAGAGAGTGGTGCTGAAAATACAATTTATCCCAGAGATGTTTTTACAGTAGTGCTACAACAAAAAGTGTTAAAGTTTTACCAGAGAGTTTTATGAAAGGTAGTACAAGTGAAAGTGCAGTGCTGAAATGCCTACTTCTGACAATACATACTGTAATTCAAAATAATAATAGGATATAAAATAAAATGAATAATTTTCAAAATCAGATTTATCAGACAGCAAAGCTACTGTTTTATTTAGACATATGTCCTAGTTTTGTTGCTGGAACACACTGTAAGTTTTCAGCAATACATATATCTAGGTACCTCAGTACAAACAATCCTCTCTCCTCCACGAGATCTTTGTATATAAATAGGCTCAATGTGTGTCACAAATTATTTACAAATTGCCCTGGAAGGCACTATCACTTGATTTTAGAATATACTTCAGAATCTGTACAGCAGACATTGCAGATCTTGAGAATGAGTCACATTTCAGCTGTAATTTCATAGTTATTGACTTCTCATCAGCTTCTAAAACCTATAAAGAGATTTCTCTGTGACTGGTTTTCTCTGTGAATATTTAGAACAGCATGCTAGGATCTGAGCATGTATATGATCTCCAAATCAAAGTTGCCTCCCCATAAACTCAGCTAAGCTAGGTAATAGTGCACCTCTTAGCTAGTTCTGTCCTGCTTAATAATCCACAAACAACTTGTGATAACATTTATAGTCTAAGCAATGAATAATAAAACAGCAGATGGAAATAAATGTCAGTGCAAGCAGAGTAATACACATCTAGGTAATAAACTGTAACTGTCAACTGCTTTGGAAAGGGGTGTCTCTAGAACACCTTTTTAGTGCAGAGCTATTCAGCATTGTTACTAGTTCTAGTTTGTGTGATTCATCAGAAAACTCATTCCCTTGGTCTTGCTTTTGTGCCTGGTCTTCAAATGGTCTTCATCTCTTTTCTCATGACAGATTCTCTATTGCCTTGATACATCACAGACATGAGAGAGCAGAGCCAATGGAGTAAAAGAAGAGAATGAATGAAGTACATAAAGGTTGGGAAAGAATTTTACTTCAGACACTTATTCCCATAGTTCCAGCATTCCCACCATTCATCGTTTTGTGACTCAGGTGATGTGACACACATCGATTGAACATGACACCTTCTTTTTTCCATCTCAAACATCATGAGTGGTTAAAGTTCTGTGATTTAATCACCATTTTCCTTTGCTAGCCACTGATTCCTCACATCCATGTTTTCTTCTGTTTTGACCCCTTCCTCTAGTTTCTCAATTCTTCTACAATATGCTTTTTGAAATTGTGTGAAAGTCAAGACGTGTCCAGCGGAAGTAGTTAGAAAAGAGGGACTGGGTACCTAGAGAACAACTGGTATTACTATTAAAAAATGAGGCAAAGAAGGCATTAAGTACATTTTCCTTATCCTTTGTCACTCTGTTTCACTCTGCATCCAGTAAAAGATGGAGATTCTCCTTAGCCCTCCTTTTGTTCGTAATGTATTTATAGAAACATTTTTATTGTCTTTTATAGCAGTAGCCAGATTAAGTTCTAGTTGGACTTCATCCCTTCTAACTTTCTCTCTGCATAACCTCATATCCTTGTAGTTCTCCAGAGATGCCTGCCCCTTCTTTCAAAGGTCATAAACTGTCCTTTTTTTTTTTTTTCCTGAGTACCAGCCAAAGCTGTGTGTTCAACCAGGCTTTTCTTTTTTCACATCATCTCATGTTTCGGCACACAAGGACACCTTGGCTCTGCACTGTTAATATTTCCTTCTTGAAGAATGTCCAGCCTTCCTGGACTTCTTTGCCCTTTGGGATGGCCTCCCAAGGGACTCTCTAAAGCAGTCTCCTTAGCAGGTGAAAGTCTGCATTCTGAAAGTCCAAGGTGGCAGTGCTGCTGAACCCACCCCCCCCCCCCCGCCGCCTCTGCTTCTTGAGAGTTGAAAACTCCATTTCATGACTGGTAAGCTCAAGACAGCCTCCAACCATTGCATCGCCCTCCAGTCTTTTGTTCACAAAAAGCAGGTTCAGTGGGACACCTTCCCTAGCTGGCTCACTCACCAGCTGTGTCAGGAAGTTCTCTGCCACACACCCCAGGAAGCTCTTGAACTGTTTTCTCTCTGCATTTTGTATTTCCAGCAAAGACATCTGGTAATTTGAAGTCCCCCATGAGAACAAGGGCTTGAGATTGTGAGACTTCTGCCAGCTGCTTAGAGAGTACTTCATCTGCCTCTTTGTCCTGGTTGGGTGTATTGCTGAACACTTACCTAGATACTGCTGAAAACTTACAATATTTAACAGACTCCCACCAGGACATCTCCATATTGGCCCATAAATAGTCAGTCCTATAATCATCACCATCATTAGCTCTAGACAGTCAAAACTGTCCCTAACACACAGGGCCAACCGCCGCTTCCTAAAAAATAAAGTTTGCAGTGGAAAACCTGAAATGATAGCTTGAGTCTAAATTCAGAATTGTAAGCTTCTGATTGTATTATGCTTTCATTGGAAGTGACTAGATTCAGGGTTTGAGAACAGGAAAGTCTCTGCTATCAATAGGCTTTAAAAGTGATTTCAAAATTATTTAAAACTTTATGTTTTTTGTTTTTTTTTTCTCCTTAAAAATTAGTATTTCAGCTTATTTTGCTAAGTTTGTTTTGAGAACCAGAAAGGTGACTATGCTGTGTGAATCTTGTCTTGAGTAATGTTGTCTGCAGAGTACCTGAGGAATGTTCTTCTACGTTATTGGGGTGCTAAGCAGTAAGAGGAGTGCACGGATTTTATACATCATTTTTTTCTGTTATCTTCATCATGTCAGAACCTAGAAGAAGTATAGAAAAAGGTTAAATAACCAAAGTATATAAAGTTGGCTTGTGCTAGACAAGCATAATCTCCTGATCATGTTCAAATATACATATTGCAAGAACATGAGTTTCAAAGTACTAATTGAATTTTTTTACATTGAAAGCTTGTTTACATGTGTTTAATTTTTAATTGATAAATAATGCTACACAGCATATATTAAGAACTATGAATAATAAAGACTAGAACAGATTATATAGAATTTTTTCTTGGATTCATGTAGAACATAATCTAATTTGTACCGAAGAAGTTCCTTCATTTTGTATACTCTTAATAAATATAACCATGTATAGTCAACTAATTACTGGCAATTAGTTGTTAAAAATGTACTGTATTGAGTTTGATTCCTATTTTCTTGATAACTGTAGATTGTAGTACTCCAATTTTGCTATTTTAGAGTGTAGTCCAATAAGCCCATTTTCGTTTAATGATGAAAAACATTTAATTTTTCAATTATAGCAAAAAACCCCAACTTGTATAGTGCACATGTACCTTGAGTATATTTTGCTTCAGTTTAGTGGTTGTGGTAACTGCTTATCACAATTCTTGAGCTTTTCTTCTTTGAATATAGGTAAAACTTAAATGTACTGGTTGCTAATACATTATAGTACATACAGTAACATTGAATTTAGCTCATTTGTTTCTCATTATTTGTCCAACTCCCCCTCACTCCTTACTTATCTCCAATACCAAGCCTCTCAGAAATTTCAGAGTGGATTTTCTGTGTTGCGCAATTCAGGACAGCTAGCAAGCAGGCATAATAGTGCCCTTTTGATTCGATAAAGTGATTTGCAACTCTGAAAGTGAATTATTCTGTTGTTAAAACATATTAGATAACAGATTTTGTGGCTTTGTGTCATGAGCTACTTTGAAACAGAACACAATGAGTCCATTCAGAGGTCACTAGGTTTACCTTCAGGCAATGACATGTTTATTATTTTAGCACAGTGTTGTGTATTACTTTATCTACGGAATTTTAGCAGTCACTTTATTGCCAAGACAACCAGTTACTGTAAAGGAAGATGCAGAGATCCTTGCAGTTATTCTTTGTCTTGACTATCTTGAATAACTTTGCATCATTGGCTACTTTGTGAACACACTATTCAGTGTCGTTTCTAGAGTGACTCAATCCATGAATATTCATTAATAAGTATGCTGAACCACATAGACCCCCTCAGCTTTCCAAAGGGTACTTGTCTCCACCGAGAAAATTATCTTAATTTCTCTCTCCTGTCTTTCCCTCAGTTGTTTATTCAAGTGAGAAACACAGACCTGGTTTGACATGAGTCACTGAAGAAAGATGCATAATAGTATAGAAGCATTGTTACTGTGGTAGAGTTTATTATCCTGCCCTCTCATTATTCAGAGAAAGGATTGCCTATTATGAAAATTTCATAATGCCAAGACTATATTGAGAAAAAAGAGAAATTCTCCGTTAATGTTTTCAGTGCAGTGCAGCTTAGTGTGATCTCAATAACATGAAAAATGTCAAAATATTTAGAAAAGTAGATGGCAGTAGTTATTCATGGAATAGTCTTGACTTATCTGATATCAAAAGATTTAGCAACAGTTCTCCCTAGAATAATACGTGCCAGGACAACTAAATTATTTGTTCTTCTTTAATATTCAAGAATAGCTCAGAGATGTGTCTGTAATGAATGCTACTTTGTTAAAGATATACTCTTTTGTCTTGTGGATATCACTGAAAATGAAGTGAAATAAGAAACCTCCAGAACTAAGACAAGTGCAGGTACTGTCACGTTCATTCAAGTGAGATGAAATGGCCAGATGTGGTAAACAAATTAACAAACTATTAATGCAAGAAAAACATGTGTGGGCTGAGGCATGATAAAACTTCAGTTTGATAGTTAGTTTTTTGTTGTTATTGTTGTTCTAAACCCAGTAAAGTGTTGTTTTGCTTTCTGAGACTGCTAGGAATACACTAGCTTTATTGTGGAATAATTTGTTATTTTTTACATGTTGCTGCTTGAGTGTTAAACAAAAATGCTTCAAATCTGTGAGTGTAGATGCTTAAAACGTAGCTTGAATTCATATAGCTTACTAAATCAAGAATTCTCAGCATTGAAACTCAGCATTAAAACCATGGTAAAAATAAGAGCAAGCGATTTTGTTACAATTACAGACAGGATATTATAAAAAAGAAAGCTAAAGGACTACTTTTGCAAGCATACAAGTAAAATTTGCCATGTAAATAGCTAGGAATATAAGGAATCATTCATAGAGCAGCAGGGAAAGCTCCTGATAGTAGAAGGTAGATAATTGTAACAATCTGTCCAAATATTTCACTATAAATTAACTAAAAATGAGTTATAATGAAGAAAGACTAGGATCACAGTTCATTGAGCAGTTCAATGTAATTGAGTTCCTGAAGTGATATGCTGTGGATTAATGGCTCAACTTTATTGGGTCGAAGGATTAATTGTACTTTTAAGGTGAAATTTCATAAGGTTGCTGAGCCAATTTAACAGAGAGTGGGGTGGGAGAACGAGTGCCACTTTTAGCAGCAACAATTGCCTATTATCTGGTGAGACCTCCCCTTTCTAAAACTTTAGCTATAATGTCTTAAAGCTTCTAGAGAGAAATGGGGAAACTGTGTAAGTCAGGAGAAAAATCCCCACAAGATTCTGAGCAAGTAGAACGGGAACTAAAAATAAAAAAGGAGAATTTGTTTAGCCTAAGTGGGCACCACAGCAGTTGAAAAGCTCACTTATTCTTTACTTAATTCTTTTGGATGATATTCTAACTGAAACACATGAAAATGTTGTTATGTTTATATATACAAATGTATTTGTAAGTAATTTAATTGTGCAGAAAAAATATGTTTGCAGTATCTTTCTTAAGATTACTTTATGATATTTGTAAAACACGTGTTTTGGGGCTCTTTCATGTATTTTACTCCTTATTTGGATAGATAACCATTAGAGATTTTTAATAATTGAGAAGAATAAAAAAGAATACAAGTGACTTTGACTAACACCCC
This sequence comes from Myiotriccus ornatus, assembly GCA_036023395.1. Taxonomy (NCBI): domain Eukaryota; kingdom Metazoa; phylum Chordata; class Aves; order Passeriformes; family Tyrannidae; genus Myiotriccus; species Myiotriccus ornatus. The sequence goes on from JAYRBT010000139.1 coordinate 31,033,504, forward strand.
TTAGTTATCACACTGATGACAAAACTTAGGTCTTCTGTCACCCAAGTGCCTTATCCCTACACTAGTTTGCTTCTAGATAAATTTAATAGAACTAGTCCTGTTGGTATGACTACTGCAGCAGCTACAGAGTTCTGATTTTTTAAAGAAAGAAATGTAACCTTATGCAGTACTACAGTTGTTGATGATGGGAACTTATAGCTTACAAATGTGAAGTATAACAAATGTTAAGAAATGTATCTTACAAATGTGAGTTGCAGCTTTTGGCATTGTAAAATACATATTGAGGTGAGGAATTAAAAATTTACAGTGGTGTTCACAAATACTTTTTTACTCCTTTGTAAAAGCTTGATCTTGTTTAGTGGCATGTATCTTGTGAGTCAGAAGATTCTCTAAGCAACATACAATGTTTTGAGATCTCCAAGAACATGGAATGCATTTTAAGACAGATTGTGATTATACAGGAGTATTTGAATCAAAATGCATCTTAATTTTTTTTTATAACGATAAATACATTTGGAAAAGCAATAGCCATACTGTTAAAATCAGAGTCCTCAAAGTTTGACACCAGAAGCATTTTGTTTCCTGAGACCAAATCTAATGTTTTAATAAGACTTAGCACATTCTTCAGAAATTCTTACCATGAAATAAATCTGAATTATATTTGTGAACAAATGGTGATGCCAAGTTTTTCTCCTAGCAGGCAGGAACATTTGTAGTAAATGCACTATACTCATATGTCCATTCAAGAAAAAAAAACACTTTACCTACCATCTGGCTTGACACAGTTAAAAAATTTAGCTGAAACTCTGCACAAAAAGCTGCTTGCAACCAATCCACAAATTTGTTTGAACACTTTTCTGTATAACATTGTGCTCAGTAGAAGCCCCTTCAGAATTTGTAGTTATGATTCCAAGAATTTAATTTCATATCTTTTCCTAGATATAGAGCTTATATGTTTTGGTTCCTGGTGGTGTCTTGGATTTTTTTGTTTGTTCTGTTTGTGATTTTTTTTGTGCTGTGCATTTATTTCACAGTATAGCAGTATTAGTAGAGGAAAACAATTTTAATTTGCCTGTCTGAAATCTATGCCATATAAACAATTTATTTTGGCCCACATCTGCTTAGTGTTTTCACCTTTTGAGAATAGGTTATTAGAATAGCTACAGCACATAAATGTCATTTATGGAGTAACAGGGGAAAATACCAGTCTGTATTTTGCTGTAACAATGTGGTTACTTCAAAGCTCATGGCATTACTGCTACTGTGTAGTATCCTGGTTATGTAGCTAATGACAACACAGAACCCTGCTGTGCTTCATTTTTCAGGTGTTTCTATAAATTGTGCAAAAAACTCATTAGAATTATAATGCTGTTTGCAGGCCTGAAACTTCTGTATACTTTTCTTTCTCATGATAACCTCTTTGTGGAAAGATTTTTAATACTACACATGCACATATTTTTTGCTGTGTGTACTGTCTAGTGTATTTACATGACATGCTTCTCAAAATCACTTGATAACGCTGCAAATCAGTAGGTACCCACAAAAAGTTTTTACAAGTTTTAAATTATTGTATCAGAATAGGTACACATAGGCTCTTCTGACATGTAGTGTAATTGAGAAAAATTCTTCAGTTGTCTGAGGAAACAAAATAAAAAGTCAAAACACAGGTAATGAGGGGCAGTAGAGTAATGTACAGTATTTTTCACCGTTTCAGACAATGCAAAAATGGGATGAAATGTAGACCAGAGGGTTGTGTTGCAATTCAGATGTGCACTGACAGGCTGGATTTAATAGAGAGGACTGTTGTGAAGTTCAGCAAAGGGAAATGTGAACTCCTGCATCTGGTGAGGAGCAACCCCCTTCACTAGTACAGGTTGGTAACTGTGTAGAAAGCAGCTTTGCAGAGAAGGTACAGGTGGACAGGTAGTTGACCATGAACTGGTGATACACTTTGGTTGCAAACCGCTCAAACAGCCTGTTGGGCTTCATTAGGAATAACACTGCAAGCAGGTCAAGTGATGTGATTCTTCCACTTTGCTCGGCCCTACTCTGCATAGATGGGGCTCCATCTGGAGTACTAGGTTTGGTCCTGGGCTCACCAGTAAAAAGGAGTTATGAAAATACTGGAGTGAGTCAAGTAAAGACCACAAAGATGGTGAAGAGACTGGAGCATCTGTCATACAGGGAGAGACTAAGAGACTTGGAACTGTGTAACCTGGAGAAGAGAAGGCTCAGGAGGGATCCTTTCAATGTGTATAAATACCTAGGGGGAGGAAGGAAAGCCTGTAGAGCCAGACTCTTCTCCGTGGTATCCAGTGACTGAACAAGTATCACTGAGCACAAACAGAAACAAAAGAAATTAATTTTGACCATAAGAAAGTGCTTTTCTGCAGACATAAAATGGAAGATCAAAGGAGCTGAATTTCTCAGTGATACAGTGGAAAGGTGACTTGGTCATACCTGCTGACAGCTCATGCTCACAGTCTGTTTCATGTCATTTTAATCTGTATGCTGTATGCTATTCTCTGTACTCAACCATTAAGAGATATACAAGATTATTTATTAGTGCTTTGAAAACTACCTATTTGCAGTAATATATTGAACTATTTTAGCACTAGAAATATCAAATATTGTCCACCAATATAGTGAAAATGGTATTCTAATACTACTATGGTAGTAATCAGGTTTGGGAAATAGCACCAAATCGACTTTTTTAAGACTTAAATGCTTTACACATGAAAAAAGATCTCTGCCTATGTATGGCTCTAGTGATAGAATTGTTTAAGGGTCTCAAATATTCAAGGGGCATGAAAAAATTGTATCATCCTATGTAAATCTCTTCAGAAGCTACATACACAATTCCTCAGTTCTTTTGAAGATTTCAAATAAAATTTTTAATATCTTTTTCAGGATGTTGTTTCAGATGCTAGTTTGAAATAGAATAAAAAATGCTTATTATTTTTTTCTTGAAACCACAGTGTCTTCTTTTGGTAGCTTGAATGAAGACACTGACATTTAAAGCAAGCTACATCTCCAGGAGGCAATCTGCCTTTCACTTGCATTTAATATTTCCTCAGAAGTAATTTGAAATAGGTAAATAAACAATCACAAAATTTTAAGTAATTGTTGTACTTAATTCTTACATTTCCTGTTAATTATATTTAATAAGACATAACAGATTTCCTTTTGTTTCATTATATTTAATTTGATAAACTTTTAAACATTGGAGAGGTTTCTGAATGGAGCACCAGGTCCTAAACATTTGAGAATGAGAGATTACACACTTTGCACTTGTTTTTCTGACTCAATATATATTATATATTTTGGCTTATGAACATTATATAAGCAGCAAATCTCAGCATTTTAACTGTAAAATAATTACATAAGAAAAGGGTCAAGTAGTTTAGGTTAACCTATGAGTAGGTTTTTTTCTGGTGTTACATTTCTTATCCAAAGCCTATTTAAGTCAAAAGATTCTTACTGACAAGGCTATTTTGGAGATGAGCTAAATGTGAACCTGTCTCATTCCTTAACAAGTGTTAGCTTTGAAATCAGGGAGGAATTAGTCACTATTGCTGATTTTCCAAACTGTACTGTGTTTCTACTCAGTCGTGAGAACCTGAACTTCACTGAGTAGGGTTCTTGCTTTATTTTAATGATTTGGAAGTTAACCATCACTATTTAATAAGTCTTTAGACTCTTTCTGAGCTTATTGTAGATAAATATGCACCTCCACCATGAGACAGGATGTAAAATGAATGGACTGATTTGGAGAAATGTAGATGCTTAATGATTATACTTAGGTATGACTGAATCCCATGTTTTATTTAAATTGTCAGAGTTTCACCCCAAAATGAATCTCTGATTATTTCTGTAAGCATGTGTCAAAACAAGTAGCTTGTTACAGATCTGTCAGTAAAGAATTCTTAGCATAAAATGTTCAATAAATATTAGCCACTGGAAATATTTAAACTCAAGTCTCTCCATTCCATATTGCATGCTCTAGTTACCAGCATGTAGAGATATTTGTTTTTATTTTATGTAACCTGTAATTATTCTATACATTAAGAAACAATTTTTGAGAGCACCTCATTCCAGACCTGGTGATCAAAGCTCTTTTCATGAGATAGATGCATATTTCCTCACTCAAAGGCTGTCTTGAATCTTATCATCTGCTATGTTAAAGGAAAACAATGCCAAAATTATGCAAACTAAAAGGGAAGCAGCACTTCCTCTTAATATACTCACAACTCTGGCTGCCTCAAGAAAAATGGTATCTGAGCGGGATTTTGTAAGATCTAAGTTGTGTGTTTGGGAAATACACTGAAAATAAGGTGTTCCCTCTCTTCGTGCATGTGGCACAGTGCTTCTGCGGGCTTGGTCATCTGCCTCAGGTTCGAGAGTTTTTTCTAAGATGTTTCCTCAACACTGTAGCTTCTCCAGGGAAAGTTATTTGAGTGTTTAGATTTTAAATCCAGCAGAGATCCGGTACTGGTAAGGATATTTCAGAGAGCTGACACATTTTCAGTCTGTCTCACAACTACTGGGTGATTCTTTATTTATATCTTCCTGAAGTCTTATTTCCTGTATCTGTGTTAGAATTCAAAGAAAAAATAAAAATCTAGTTCCATGCTTGATTTTCAAACATGCCATTAACAAAAATTGTCTCTTTCTCAATACAAGCTCTTTGTAATATAGCACTGAATGTGTCGATATTTCCATTCTATTGTTTATGGATAAATGCAAATAAATAGTGGTAAAACAAACTGGAATCTATTGTGAGTAGAGTGAATTACAACAGTACTGCAAGATAACTGTTAATCTTTTCTTCCCATCTTGGTGTTGCCATCTGGAATTACTGTCTGGAAGGATCACTGTGAGGCAGGTTGGTATATAGAATTAACAGAAAGAAATGGCTGATCATTTACTTTATGATGCTGTACCATAAATTCTCTGTCCACTGAGAGTGAGGTTTAGAACTGGATTTTTTTTTCTCAGATATATATAAGACTATAATTTCTATAAGGATTTCCTATTCTAGAGGCTTTGTTCCCTGTTTTTAAGATCTGTTAAGTAACTTTAATTTTTGCTTTATAACCATTTTTAAAATTGGCAATTTTATTATCTGTAACCTTACAAAGTGATGTTTACACCCATATAATTGTGGGACTAGATATATTTGAGTACTAATTTAATTTTTCCTTGTCTAGAGGCCTAGCAAATAGAAAAATCTGTGTTAATTTTGAATTTCATACATAACTGTCTGTTCGTCCTTACTTTCTCTGAAGCTGGTCATGGACAGCTTAAATATGTGTAGCAAATTATTTATACAGAGGACTAGTACTATGACTTTGAACTAATTCCCATTTGTCTGCTAAATGGAAAGAATAATTGGGCAACTTGATAAAGTATTATTTACCACTGAGGCCAAAATTTTGCCTCTCTGGGGTAAACAAATCATTAGGCTGATTTGAAAAGCATCTCTCTATTTATAAAACCTGAATGGTGGTCTCCTGTGTAAATAAATGAATGGCCTTTCTAGAAGCAAGCATATATCAGCAAGTTATGTCAAAGCTCATGTGTATGCTGTGTCGGTGTATGTCATATTTATAGATGGATATAAGATGATGGAGAGCTAATAGCTGACCTTGTGTTATGGCACTTTTCAGTATGAAGTTACTGAGTCAAGTTGATTGAAAGAAACATTAATTTAGTAATCCCAGCTTTAAAGAATTGCTATTTTCACATAAGTTGCAGGTTTTTTTCCCAAGATCTCAGCTATTCACTTTCTCAGTGTGCCTTGTCATGTGGTACTCATCTACAGGAAACCCATTTTTTTTTGTCTCATTCTGTGCTGAATTGTACTGAATGATTAATTCTTTCAGATGTGCTGGTATACATAGACTATTACTATGTTTAATTGGTGCATGGTTGCTTACTAAGTTGTGGCAATTGAATTACATGTCTCGGTCCTCAGTTTCTTTAAAAATTGTCTTTTAATCAATCCGTGGTTCCAGATTTTCGAAAGTGGGATAGTTATTTTGCAGGAGTGAAGCACAGGAGTGGTATTGCTATGCTTTTGTCACGTGTCTAGTGTAAAGGGAGTTTTTTCCAGTGTAAAAGGAGTACTTGGGTGCTGCTAGAATACAACTGGAAACAGTATTTTTTTCCCTGGATCACATGTATTTATTTCTTACTTATATAACACACTACAGAGATGAGTGTACGAAATCCATAATGTAAAGACAGAGATTGTGCGGGAAGGAGGATGTATGCTTGCCTATTCTGTGGGAACAAAACAAAAGGAAGATAATAAATACGGAATACTCTTAGCACAGGGTAAAGTAAATAAGGTTAGCAAAATTGTTCTTTTGCAATCCCTTTAGATAAACAGAATATTTTACTCAGTTGGATCCCTAAATTCGGCTTCTGTTACATCTGAGGTTATTTTGGTGTTGACAGATATTTTTAGCAAACTTGTGTATATAATTTCACACATCACCAGCATCTTAAACCATTGAATGATGGGCAAACTGGTATAAGAAGCATAATAAACATTTTGCAAACTAGATAATCTCCTGGTATAGAACAGTAATTTCAGGTAATAACATAAAACTTATAAGGAGGAATTATCTAATTATTATCCAAATTGCAGTAACATTTCAGGTACTTTCCAAACACGATTTTATGGTAATACATGAAAAGAAGACACACAAGAGAATAACAGTCTGAGACAAACTGATATACAAAGAGAATAGCTGATCTCCTTTGGATATTATAGATGAATGCATTTAGAAGAAAAAAAGAATGATGGATTACATTTCATCTTTGAAAATATTTGACAAGCTGAATATACAGGAACCATATAGTATTTGTAATTGCAAAAAATCATGTCACTTGTAAACATATAAATCTTGAACATACGATCAGCTTGGCTAATAATCTAGTGAGGACATGTCCTTGTATTGTTTCTGTCTGATATACAGCTGTAAAATTGACCCAGAAATGCTGTTTATCAGACATGAAAATATTCTTCTGAAAACTGATGAATAAAGCATATAATGTATACAGCACATTCAGTGTGAAAATGAAACATGTTTTTCCTTCTGAGATTCTAAGAAAGTGGAAGACGTGAAAGGAAATGTCATGCTTCCATAGTGCTAACATAATTAACATTATTGCGTAGGATAACTGTTTTTGAATATCTGTACTCCTCAAAGGTTTTTAAAGTGCAGGGAAGTTGAAAACAGGGTTTAAAATGTCTTGAGAGTGTTTGCAGTTGTCAACACAAGTTATGTGACTGAATATTTGGTTTCTCCGATTGAATTTGCAGTTACTGGTCTGTGTCTGACAGCCACATCAGTTTATTCTACTGCTGGCATGTATGTCTGGTATTACGGACTACTGCAAAGTAGATGAATCTCTAGTTTTAAGGCTAGCATGAGTTAGAATCACTTCCCTTTATGACTTCAAAATCTTCTTAGCATTCATCTTTCCAGACAAATATTCTTTCAGATAGCTGATGTAACAATGCTACCTGGTCTTTCTATTTCACTGAGGCCTATTCACTGTGAGGTCTGTAGATATTTTCCATTCTGTGTGGGGGTGAAGCTTAATCTACGCTTTTTGGTTACATGCCTCATGGAAATGTAGTGATTTGTCACATAAACCCTGACTCCATAGAAAGCATTAAAGTCCTTTATGCTCCTACCAGATGTTCTGTGCATACTTTTCTGGAAACTAGTGAAATAATGTAAATAAAAAAGATATCAGCAGTCCTAGAAATCTGTGTTTAATCATTTGATGCTCTTTCAGTTTATGAATCTGAAAGATCCTTGTGATGTCACTAAATTAATTTTTCTTGTTTCTTGTTCTTCAACTGCCAGTTAAGCTGAACAATTCCAGGTACTAAGCCAAAAAAAGCCCCAGTAAAATATTTAAATCCAGAATGTCTTTTCTAGTTGGGCACAGCTTGTACTGTCAATGAGACTATGACATGCACAGTATTTTATACTTATCTTAAGGTTCTACTGATTTGATTTCCTTCAGATGCAACTTAATTTGTCACTAAATTTGAACAAATGGGTTGTAATGATATCCCAAGGAATTTTCTACACAAGTTGGTCTAATGCTTTTTGATAGTTGTATGTTTTGCACTGTATTTGTGTTGCATTAAAAGCAAATAGTCTTCTGTCTTTCTGATTGTTGAAGAGTTCCAATGCAATAACCTTTGCCTTTACTATATCTATAAATATAATAATGCTTGGGACTAATTCAGGAACCAGTTTCCTTTAATCTGTAGGATGCCAATAGACAAAATGTGCATAGCTTTGCTCTTATTTTACTGTGTCAACAGCACTTGCATATAAAAATAATATAGCTCGTAGTGAGCTGATGCTAAGCAGCCAGTAGTTAAGTGATAATATCTTGAAGAAAGTGATTTTTTTTATCTTTATCTTTTACTAAGACAGGCTTCATAGAGTCCTTGGAACTGTCATTTTAACGTACTAATTTTCATGCAGGTATCCACCATTACAAGATCATATAGATGTTGATCCCATGGCAAGATTATGTGTGGTCGTGGCTGCCATCGGTAAGGGGGCTGCCATTCGCTGTGAGAGGTAGCTGGAAACTGGCAGAAAGATTTATCAGATTACAGCCTGCTTTTATATGTAGTGCCTTTGGGAAGAAATTGACAAAGCAGGATGTTGTGAGCTGTAGGAGTTGTTCTGATGACTTGTTGCAGTTTTCAGTTAGGAGATTGTATGTTTCTGCTTTCATGTAATATTGGTACTTACCTGTCCATCTGTGATTCAGCTATAACCTGGTCTTTGAGGGTTTTTTTCTTCCATTAGTTTGCTCTGAGAGCATGTTGTGAAGTTTCCATGCTAAGTGATTTGTCATTATTCACAACTGACATGACCATTGTTCTGATTGGTGTCTATATTATGCTACTTTTTGTCTCATTATGTGATGTTCCAAATATTCCTTTCTTTTCAAATGCGAGAAAGGTCATGGGTACCCAGGAGTGTGATATCTCTCCATGACAGTAGAAAATGTAGGTGTGAAATAAAGAGTTTGTCTGCATCAATATCCACTGGGGGAATAAAGTCTGAATTAGAAAAACTTGTGACTTGTGATGAAAATCACATTGTTTATGTGCATTTAAAGCAAATTCAGCTGTTTGGCACTGAAAACATCTGCAGGTGCAGTTTTTGCATACAATAAATTGCTGTTTGTGTCATTATTTCAGTCCTTACGGACCTGTTCCCATTTATTTTCCAGAAAATATGTTCTTTCGGAATTGAAAGTTTTCAAGCTTACCGTTGGGGTCTTCTTATATCCTCAGATGATGACTGGACAAAAAGCAATAGCATGCCTTTTAACACTATTTGTACTTTCTAGTACTTTGCATCTTAACCTGGGATTTTGTATTCTGAGCATGTTTTGAAAACATGAGTTATGACCAGAACTCCTTTCTGGGAAGCTGTGTAGTATTATTACTACTATGTGGAGTACAACATTAAAACATAAGTATACACTTTCTCACATGGAAATTGCTATAATTCTTAGCAGGTGATAGGTTTTGACCTCAGGATAGCCTGAAATCCCCTTCAATAGATTATTACATCTAATGGAATGAAGTTTGAATAAAAGAAGTTCCTCAGCATTCTGTAGTGGTAGACTTGTGGCAGAAGTTGAAACTATTAATTTGGTGACACTTTAACTTGACAAAGAAGGAGCTGAGATCCATCTATAAAGTCAAATACACACAATCTGAAAGTGAATTCATTTATATTTCAAGATACTGGGATGCAAACCAGTTTTCTTCTGGCAGCCATGTAGGACAGTACAAAGCCTGAGCTAAGTAATTCATCTTTGCATCGTGACCATGTAGTCATGTCTACAAAGATATGGGCTTGTTTACAGGGGAATAGATTGTACCCAGGGTAGTAACTAACTCCAGCTAGTATCAAAGGAATTTCATATTTGACACTGAGTCAATTGTATGTACTGAGTATTGTATGTGGCACAGAATTAGTGATCTAAAGAAATTAATATCCTTGGCAGTTCATCACTGCAAAACTCTTCCTGTGTGTTTTTAGATCTCTACATGCTTTACCACTATTATAGGAAGCTGCTGTATCACTAGTCATATGTAAAGTTTTTTCCTGGAGCCTTGGCTGACTTAAAGTAATGAAAATACCTGGTAAAATATGAACACATCATCTATTACTGTCCTAATATAAATGATTTTGATAATGTTTGAAAGAAGATGCACCGAAAAACCTGTTACATTCTGAAAAAGTGCAGCTCTCATGTAACTCTGAAAAGAGCACTCACAGTTTGCATATGGAAAGAAATGGTCTTTGTCAGCTTATAAAAACAGTCATTACCTTTTGTTAAATGTTGGTGACAAGCTCCTACCTAAGTCAACAATGTAATTCCGTGTATGAACGAATTTTTCAGATTCCTTTTTGTGCAACAGTGTTTATCTAAAATTTGGATTCTGTGAGCCTGGGGCTAAATGTCTGTGGTAAAGTGGACTCACGATAAAACTTTCTTCTTAGAAAGTGGCAAAATCTATTTGTGTTAATTCTGTCAAGTTCAATCAATTATACATGTTCAATATTTTGAGTAGAGACGCGTTCCACCAAAGATGCTCAAATTAAATACAGACAATAATAAATAATTTTTTTCTCTGATTTCTTGTGTTTAATTAACAGATTCATTTTGAAATCTACATCTACCTGGCTACACCTTACATCTCTGGACTTTCAGGTAGGATCTGTAAGAACAATACAGCTATTTTTCACATTTTTATTTCAGAGTAAAACTATAGAAACATGTAAAGATGGGAACTAGAAGTGAGTGCATGCAGAAAAGGGCAAGGAGGAGATTAGAGATGATCACTTTCAAAAAAGAAAAAGAGGATTTCCCTGCAAAATTATTTACACATTTTCCAAGACAAATTACAAATATATTGACACAAACAAGGTCATAACTATCTGAGGAGAGAGTTCAGCTAGTCATCAGTATTTAGTGCAGTAACAGTGCTGTTAGCAGATTTTAAAAAAAATAATTTCCTGTGTAATATTTCAGGGGTTTCTTCTTAGTGGGATTGTCAGGGATCAATGTTTAACAAGGTACAACTCATTAGATAAATCACATCTATCTGTGCATAACAAATGTAAAGTAAAATGCCTTAGTTTAATCCACTCTGAAGGTGATTTCTACTAATCTGATTTTAGTTTGTGGTTTAACAGGCTAGACACGTGTACAGCCAGTTTTTGTGGCTCAGTAGTTTAAGTATGGTTAACTGTCATAATTTGCTATTGCTTGTTCAAACCTTAAATCTTATAAAAGTAAGAAGTTTAGAAACCGAATCTGATGTAGTGATACTGCCTATTTTCATTTTCTCTTTTGGTTTTAAAGATCAAGTGATAAACTTTCCTGAGTTTGTGGTCAAATTTATTTTAAACAACACTTTTTGATGATGTAATAACTGTCTTTCTGACATCCCACATAACACATAGTTCTTTATTCTGACAGTAAATTAATTAAAATAAAAATTAATAATATGAAAATCTGCTGAGTTTGAGGTGTTGTGACTCCTTAGAAGAGAACATCATTTGATACTACTTTTTTCCTAGTAGGGCATAGAGTAATTCACTTTCACCTGAGATTGCATCCAAACTTTACAGTCTGTAGGCCTAAAATGAGGCAGCCTGTGTACCAGGTCTTACATCAAATTTATTCAGCCAGTGGATGTTGCATAATCTTTTAGAGATCCCATATTCATGTAGGTATTTAATTTGGAGATTATAAAAGCTTTATTTAGTAGACTCAGATTATTTTAAACTTAACATCTGAGTTCATTACAATATCATTATCCCAGTAACATTATACTGGTCTAAATATAGGTTTATAGGTTATAGATTTTTCTTGAAAATGAATTTCTGGATAGTTCAATTTATTCTTAAACTGTGTTACAGTGCTATGCCACTAGTATCAAGCGCTTACCGGTGTTCCTCCTGAGTGTCTTCAACTGCCTCTGAAGAAAGACTGTAGGTCATAGGCAGTGCTGCTGACTATGTGTTCCCCAACACACAGCCTCGCCCACCTCCCCAGGGGAGCTGCTTCCCTCCAGCTATCAGAACCACTCACCCGCATAGAGGGCTCAAGGCACTTGGTAAGTGGAACTGAAATGAAGTTGGACTGTTGTATTGTATCTAAGTTAGGAGATAAGGTAGGACTTTACTGACATGAGAGAAGTTTAGAAAGGGGAGAAGTATTTATTTATTGTTATGACTTGCATTACCTTTAATTCCTGTCCTTCTAAAAGTGATCATTTAGATTTCCAGCTGGCTTGTAAGTGGTGTGGTAGTTAAAGTATGTGGCTTCTTATCCCTGGTGTGTTTGAAGATTATCCTACTGTCCACAGAATGTTGGGTAAGGGAGAAGAGTGAGTAATGAAACAGTGCAGAGTTAACAGTTTCCAAAGAAAAGAGACAGCATAGTGATAAAGGAAATAATTCCACTGCTGCTTAGTGAGTCTAATGCTACCACTGGAAATGCATATTTATGACTAATGTGTAAATGAAACAGCCATCCTTGGCTCTGACTAGGTATAAAGCACTGAACAAATGGAGAATTAAAAAAGGAAACAAATACTCTTTATGTTACAAAATGTCTTTAAAAAAAAAAAGCTGGCAAAAATACACTAGTCTAGAATGGAAACATCAAGAGGAATGCTATTTTTATAGTGATTTACTGGGAAATTCCTTGAAGAAAAACAATTCCTTTGCGTAGAACATTTGATGCTAATGCCACAAGAATTTTTTTAGCTATAGAGTTTCCACTGAGGTAACTCTCTAAAATGTTTCATTTCAGTTACATGTAGACAGCTGTAGACAGCCCAAATATGGCACAGGAGATTATTTTAATTTTATTAATAACTCTAAATAATACTCAGAGAAGAGAAAGGATAAATCTCAAGCCTAGGCAAACATTATTGCAGTGACAGATATTGCAAGGCAGAAAACAGTGTGAGGTAGGATGCCAAAGACAAGTACCTCACAGGATGATTATTCTTTAAGCAGATGATGCATGAAGGACTAGACTGATTTTTGTGGTACGGTAGATACTGAACAGCACATGTTGCTCTAAGAGTGAAGACATTTGCTATCCCCAGCATTAAGGGGGAAATGTGTCATGCTGTAACTAATGAGCTGTCTGAGTTATTTTTAACTCAGTTTATTAAGAAAAGATTGGAGCAAACCAGAGCAATAAATCTTTAGGATACATGCATCCCAGGCTGATTTGCATTCAAGGTCATGAAAAAGTTCAGCAAAAATGCAGATCTCAGCAGAACAGTTCTTCATTGATTGCTGTGTTTCTTTCCTTTTTAGGCAGCACTAAAGAATAACGATGATTATTATGTCATGGTGGATGTCATGTCCATATTTGTCTTTCAGTGTTTGTCATGTGCCCACTTGTAGCTTTCTAGTTAGAATGGAGAACACTCAATACTGAACTTCACAAGTTTATTTAAAAAAACAAAGTAGCTGTTGAGTCATAAAGAATATTCCTTCTGACAAGACATTCACATGACTTGATTTTATATATCCAACAAAAATTCCTTGTATAGAACCTTATCTTTCTGTGTCATGAGTGAGAAAAATTATTTTATTTGTGGTGGTAGTTTAGGACCTGGGAGCTCATCCTGTATCTGACTCTGGTGTGCATCTTCACTAGATTCAAATTCCATTTCAGTGATCTGATTTGTGTGGCAAAACCAAAGTACTTAAAGTAGTCTTCAGCTCATATAGGACCTTAACTTTCTCCATTAATTTTATGTGGAGATAGGTATCCCACCTTAGTCATTTAATTTAGGTTTTAAGGCTAATCAGACATTTAGGTACCCTCTGAGCATTAGTTATCCGTATCACAAATCTGGATAATTTAATTTATGTGTGATTTTAGATGGCATAATTTTATATCTTTTTATAGTTCAATTTCAATCAGAGGATAAATGGCAGTTAGGTAGATATGCTAAAAAGTAAAATTTGAAATATATCAAGTCTTCAATGAAAGCTAGAGTGAATTTCAGGGTTTATTGAAACAAGTTGGCTTATTTTTAACATGAAAACCCTAAATTTAAAAAAAAAATCATCTGTTTAATGGTTTTCCATTTAGTCTTTCTATCTTAAATATCCTGTGGCTAATAATTGGTCTGCTTTTCTCTCTGGAGTGCATCACTGCGGTCCTTTTGCTTACTGATGCCGCTCCTGTTGTGTGATAACTGCACTGTGTTTCCTTTAATTTTATTTTTATCCCTGGCAGTATGTAGCTTTTTGTGTTTCTGGAATTCTAGTCCTTGGATAACACAGTTAGAGTGGGTGAGAGAATTATTCTTTTCAAGTCAGAGAATCATTTCCTTCATATAAGAAGAAACAGTACTGCAGGGAGACCGCTAATCTGATAGTTACTCTATATATTTATATAAATACAGATACATTCCTCCTTGTGAAGAAATCTCAGAAGGTATGTTTATTGTTGCTATCACTACTAAAAACTTCTGGAAGAAAACTAAATAATTAAAGCATCCCTCAGCAGTGAAATATCTAGTCATCTAGTCTCTGCATTAGATAACACTGACTGAAGGACACAAGACAGTGTATGAGGCTAAGTCAATTTAACTCATTGCAAAGATACTCCTATAAAAATAAAATGAAAAAACAGGAAATTGAAGCAAAAACCATTGTATGAAATATGAGTGAACGTTTTTTGAAACAGGGAATTAAGATGGATGGATTCTTTTTTCTTCAAAAATATGAAGTTCTTAATAAAAATACCGGGAGATAATAGTGCCTAGTTAAAAAGAATGGAAAACTTTCTTTAGTATTTTTTTGTATTCAGTTAAAGTTAAAATCCATGTTAAGCAAACCCTAAAGGCAGTTTCATTTAATTACTTCAACAAGTTTTACTTTAAAAGAAAATTTTTACAAATCCTTTGAGTCTCTCTCACTGCAGTGCCAAAAAGGTATAATGTATATAATGTGAACAAAGGCAGGTGAGGATGTGGTGTGTCAAATGAATCTGTCTCTTAAGTGTCCCATGCATCTGTAAAATTGCTTTTTTTCTCAGAAAGGCTGATGATACATTTTGCATACGAAATATTTTCCTGCCAGTGGTATTTTGCCGAAATAAAAATTTCCTGGGAAAAGTGGTACGTTTCTCAGGAAATTTTCGTTTAGTTCTGGGTCAGTTCAACTTTAATCTCCCTGTTGCCTGAGTCACTTTCTTCTTTGGTCTTTTATGCTTATTGCATTATACGGAAACCAGAGGACCAGAGGGTACAAAACGTGCCCAATTGTGTCCTGCCTCCGTGTTTGGATAAGTGAGAAAGATTGCTACCAGCATGACAGTTTGGGTTCCATGGACAGAATATCTACACATGACGATTACATAGAAGCATGAAGTGCTTGAACTGAACCCCGATGAACCCAATGTTGTGCTGCAACAAACATGCCTGTACTTTTAACTGTCTCTTAATATTTATTCAATATTCCATCTGTACATTCAGGGAGGGGGCAGTACAGGGTCTGATGGTTAGCCTGCCACCACGTATAAGCATGGCCTTGCATGGCTTTCATATTACTTGAGTAGAAATAGCAGTGAAAATTGCTGAGGATTGCTTGGCCAAACTAGCCAATATAGGGTCTCTGGAGCATTCTTGCCACTTAATTGCTATTTTCTCTGCTACATAGATGGAAGCTGCTTTGAGTATGTCTGTGTCTTTTGTAGTTATGTGCCAAATTTTTCCATAACCAAACTTGACCCTCATCTGTATTTGACATATTATTTTAGTACAGAGTGACTCAAAATCTTTAGTTTCTTTTTCTTCCTTTCTTCTCTACTGGTGATGCAAATGACTTTCCCTTAAAAAGAAGGAAACCATGATTTTGCATTGCACTACAGCCTCGCTAATAAATCTTCTGGAAACTGCAGCAGCAACTCTAAGAGCTTGTAAACCAAACTGCACCTAAGGTGGCACTGTACAGAGCCAAGTTGGAAGTCTTAACGTCTGCAGTTTGGATAAACTAGGCAGGGATATTTCAGAGCTGACTGTATTTTGATTTTTGCAGATGTAGCAATCTAACCACTCAGTATAAGTCATAATGCTGCAACACTTATCCCACTATATGGGCTGAAACAATCCCTTGTTGCATAGTAAGGGTGAACCATGCCCTTTGAAAGTGTGGATTGGAAGCAGTATTAGATGAAGTCACTTAATTTCCCCTTGTTTTATAACTTAACTATTACTCATGAACTAGTCAGGGTATATTTTTTTTAACATGTATTTTATGTCAGCTTAAACTTAAAATATGTAGAATTAAATGTATTGAACAGAAGTCTAGGACTCTTACTGATACACTCATTCATTCCTCACTTTTCTCTTCAGCAGGCAGAAGAGAAATCTTGTGATTGTTGGACTTATTTAATAATTTAAGCACCTCACAGAGCTGAGGCTGGGAAAAGGGTACTATACTGAAGGCCGAGTTCAAAAAAACAAAACCCCCAAACAATCTGCTACTACTTCTTCTTTGAAGTGACTGAACATTGAAGTGTATAAATTTTAGCAATAAAAGCCTCTAGACATCTTGCTGCTTTTGTGAAACTCTCAAGTTGCCTTGGGTTAAGTCATTTAGCACTGTCTCCCAAATAAACCCACTTAGAATGTAGATGCTCCTGCTTCCGTATATAAACATGTATTCATACACACACTCACATATATATCTATTAATTATTCATTAGATGAATAAAAGGAATGGTCTTTATAGCAGAGACCAGATACAGAGCTTCTTCCTTTAAAGCTAAGAATGCCACAGCCAGTATATAGTCATGTGTAGTCTTGCTCCATCATTGCATTGTAGCAAATCTTGATCTCTGTTTTACAGAGTGGTGTGGCGAATACTCCCCACAGAAGGCTCACTGCTAAGATATCCACATGAAAAAAAGGGTTTAAATTATCTGATGGAGAACATAATTAGAACAAGAGAGTACATTTTAAATATCCCTGGGAATAAATACTTTATCAAAATTATGTGCACAAACAGCATATCTCTTTTGGAAGCTTATTGATATAAATGTTGTTTTGCCTTAGTTTGAAAAAAGTGGAACCAATAAATAATATATTTTTACAAACAAGGTTACAGCAAAATCCTAACCATGTGGAAAAAAGCCCTATGGCAATAAAAGAAGAAACTCAGTAAAGTGCTACTGTCTTTCTTTCAAATGTTTGTTCAACAGGATCAGAGCAGTTAATTACCAAAGGCTTCAAATGGGGCGATAAAAAAGGAAGTATGTGGCTCACAAACATAATTAGCTAAGTTTAAGTGTGCTTATGCTGTATAGGCTAATATATGAGCACTATTTTATGATTTTTGGACTGTTTTTTCTGTGGTCCTTGACATGGTAGTGGCCTAAGTGAAACATGTAACACCCAGGCATTGCACAATAAGTATTCAAGGTGTAGCTGCTTTGTTTTGGATCTAGGCAGGTAAGAGAGTTTCGTATGCCACTTGTCATCAGGACCAGAGCACAGTCCCCAGAATGCTTTATTTTAAGTGTGGATATTACTTCTGTGACCCTGAATTGAAGACAATTATTTGAAAAAAGTTACTGATCAAGTAGAATTGTATTTAGTATATAAGTGTACATAAACATTCTTAGGTCACAAAAAACCCATGCTGTGCTACAGACTTGGGGCAGACTGCCTGAAAAGTGGCCCAGCATAAAGGGACCTCGGGGTACTGGTCAACAGCCAGCTGAACATGAGCAAGAAGTGTGCCCAGGTAGCCATGAAGGCCAATGGCATCTGCTTGTGGCCAGTGGGAACAGGACAGTGATTGTCACTCTGGACTTGGCACTGCTGAGGCCACAACTTGAATCTTCTGTTCAGTTTTGGGCCCCTCACTACAAGAAAGACATTGATGTGCTGGAGCGTGTCCAAGAAGGGTAACAGAGCGGGTGAAGGGTCTACAGAGTAAGTCATATGAGGAGTGGCTGAGGGAGCTGGGGGTGTTTAGCCTGGAGAAAAGGAGACTCAGGAGGGATCTTTTTGCTCTCCCCATCTTCCTGAAAGGAGGTTGTAGCGAGGTGGGGGTTGGTCTCTTCTGCCAGCAAACAATAGGACAGGACGAAATGACCTCATGGTGTGCTGGGAGAGATTTAGATTGGATATTATGAAAAATTTCTTCACATGAAGGGTGTTCAGGAATTAGAAAAGGCTGCCCAGGGAACTGGTTGAGTCACCATCCCTGGAGGTATTTAAAAGATGAGTAGATGTGGTGCTGAGACATCGTTTAGTGGTGGACTTGGCAGTGCTGGATTAATGGTTGGACTAGATGATCTTAAAGGTCTTTTCCAGCCTAAATGATTCTATGTTTCTATATTTAAATGTATAAAGAACAAATTCAGGTTGTAAAGTCAAGTACTTAAAAGTTAGACAAAGTGTATTTATTGTTGTTATAAACCCTGGAGAGTGTTTTTTTTTTCTTTTTTGAAGTGAAGTGTTTCAGAAAAATGATCAGTTTCAGTAGTATTTGTAGTCTTAAATATCCTTGCAAGTGAAAAATGAACACTTAAATAATTCTAGGGGGGTTTTTCAAAAT
>JAYRBT010000139.1:31052283-31096371 GCA_036023395.1 Myiotriccus ornatus
AGTAGTATTTGTAGTCTTAAATATCCTTGCAAGTGAAAAATGAACACTTAAATAATTCTAGGGGGGTTTTTCAAAATAAAAGAATTACATTTGAGATTTGAAATAACTTTCAATTCTAAAAGTCAAGGAAAACTTTATCAAAATGGAAGAAAACAACCCTCTGAGTTGAAACTCTCTGTTGGTTCTGTTATGAAATATTTTTATTAGTTACATTCCCTTTCTCATTTTCAGGTAAAGTCTACAATTAGTTGTGATGTCTAAAAGGCTGGTCTCCAGTGACTGGCCTAGAAGCAAATAAAAACTTTGTGGCAGACTGAGGAATAAATATCTGATTTTGTGGGGTGCTTTCCTTTTGCTTGACTTTTCAGACCTTCCTTTTTGTATCTGCAAGATTGTGTCTGACTCATGACACTGTAACAAAAAGTAACGTATAATAAATAATGAAAACATCCTAGGAAGAATGCCTTATTTTCTGTAATTTTATTGGTACTATGTCATACCCAGTTGTAGGTGACATGCTATTATTTAAACAGTCAGTCCTCAAAAAGGCTGTGATTGAAGTGTAATTTAGGACCAGCAGTTTAAATAGGGTAATAGTCATCTGGTTAAACAACAATTTCAGGAGACTCGCCCTTTTTCAGCCTACATTTGTCAAGTCCACTGTAGGCATGGTGAGCACAGTGCTCAAAGAAAGCTTTTCAAGTAGATGGTAGATATTTCCTATGTGCTACTCCAAGAATGAGAAGCAGGATAGGACATACTTGTTTGAAAATTTACCAAGTGCACTCTGAAAGTTAGTTTTATGAGCTGTTTGAAGAATCACCCATCTGGAGTGAATGAAAGATGATAAGTAAGGTGGTGGGACCACAGATGGTTTTTAAAGTGAAAGCAAGGAGCTTGTGCAATTTCTATAAGGAAATCAGAGCCCATATATTAACCAGCTGCAAGATACTGCGTAAACAGGCTTAAATATGCTCCTAAAAGAGGTCTTAGAAATTAGGGAGGCACAGGTGCTGGTGCTTGTGCCCCACTTACTTATCAAATACTTATTAGATATCAAGAAAGAGTGGAAGAAGGGATCTTCTGACAGTGACTTTAAGCTGAACACTGAAGGCTTAAAAAAATATAATGAAGATGGGCTGGTAACTGCAAGCGAAATAGGCAAGAAATCAGTTTGTAAGGATAAGAGTTTTTTGCATCCTTAATTTGACAAAGAAGAGACAAAGAGAAGGAGAAGACAGAATTAAAACAGAGGGAATGAATGTGAATGAGAGAATACTCAGGAAATGCTTGAGATGGGATGAGATAAACTTTCAAATTTATAGAATTTGGTTATGATTCTTTAGGGGATAGGAAGAAAGTAAAGCATGTTTTGTAGACTGGGAAAGTGTTACCATCATTCTACCACTTTTCTCTTTTTTAAAAAAATTAGCTATATTCATTATAGTATTATAAAATGAAGCAGGAGAAAGGGATAGTTTGAGCAGTGAATAAAAGGTGACAAGAGGCAGCTAGAAACAGAGAAGTCGTATTGTCAACTGAAAAGTCCTTCAAGGATATAGAAGTGCCTTAGCAACACAATTTCCCTCCTGACTTGCATTTCAGAGAAAGGAAGAAATACTGTTGCTGTCATGGCTGCTGAATTCAGTGCTGCCAGTAGCCCTGAAAGCCTCTTTTAGAAAACAGCAAGTCAGTAGCAAGTGTAAGAGAGAATATACCTTTTCAAACCAAGTCCACTCATAGCAAACTGTGAACAGACAGTGCAAGAAATACAAAAGTGTGTTGCATCATGAATTACATCAAAAAAAATTATTTTGGAATTCATCAGTAACAGAGAGTTGTGATGAAACAGTAAGATAGGAAATGGCAATTTCAAAATAATAGCAGGTGCAGTAAATTAAGCTGGAAATGAGAGAATCCTAAAATGTAATTGGCTTCAATTGCAGATGCTGGGCTGCAGTCTGAATTTTCAGCCTGAAGAAAAATGAAACCTATGAAAAATAGATACAAAGAACTGTAACTTTCCGCTAGATGGAGGACAGGAAGAATGGAAACACACTGTGCTTTACAGGAGCTCTTTTCAACTGTGGTTAAGACTGTAAGTAATTGATAACAGGTGACCTAACACAGCATGGACAAGCCCTAACCCGATTCTGGGAGAATTTTGATAATGTTTTTTGTTGTTTTTTTTAAACATACATTGAATTCAGGAGTAGATTTTTAACAACCAATTGCGCAATATATCACAAAACATCACCAATATGGAAATTCAATTAATCCTAACACATTTGGAATAGTTATAGTAATATCGTAGCTGCTCTTAGAACTCAGTTGGACACAGGGCATTTTCATCTCCAGCTGTCTCTCTTCCAGTATGCAAGCCTGCAGTACTAATGGAACTACAGCCAGACCAGGCTTGGCTGTGCTGTTGCAGAGCTTCTTGGCTACTTGTGCTGCAGGGAGGAGCTCTGTAAAAAGCCATGTTGAGGAGGCATTGGCAGCAGTACCTCGGTGGTGTGAAGTACGCTTGCTTCAAGCCCCAGGTAATTATTGTGAGTGTAAGGGTTTGTAGTTTAAGAGCAGAGACTATCCTGGAAAAAAAGTGCTTAGGAAGTCAGAGCTGCACTGGCGTGATATAATCTGCATGGTGCTGGGAAAGGAAACACTTAGGCTGTGTGTTTCCCAGAGAAGCGTTACAGACTGAAAGCTGTGTGTCAGTCTTAGTTTATCTGTGGTGATAGCTAGCTTCATATCTGATTTACACGAATTGGAGGTAGATGCTAGATACTGTTCAGTTTTGAAGGTGTTCTGGGCATAAATGGTTTCCTCAAAGGGTTCATATCAGAAGCCTTGTCTGGCTTCCTATAAAGTGCATGAGTGGTTTTTAACTGTTGAATGCTCTGAACGTGGCTCCTCTGATGGTTTGTGTGCCTCATTAAATCCCATCCTACAAGGGACCCAGACCACTTTCTTCGTATTTCCTTGTATGGAAGGGCCAACATTTGGCCTCAAATTTGCCATGTCAATTTGATATCCGTATACAAAATTTTTGCCTAGAAGTAAGAAGCTGAACAAAATACAGCTGTGAAAAATGGAAGAATAGCATTCAGTAGCTCTTGCCAACACTGAGACTAAAATAATTCATGTCTTAATAGCAAACACATGATAGGTATATTCTATTGAGAGGTATTTATGCAATACATCACATACAATTATACTTTAACGAGGAGACTGTTATGACTAATACATTATCTGTATGGTCTTGTAAGGCCAAAAGATGTATACTGAGCAAATAAAGTAGATTTTTAGTTTAATAGTTGCTTTTGAGGACATAAAACAAAGTAAATTTGAAAAGTTAAACTGTACCATCTCCAGATCACTAACAGGAAGAAACTGAAGAGATGTTTCAGTTCAGAGGAAATTTCTGTTATTTATTTAAAATCTATAACCATAGCTGTTACTGTGAAAAAAAAAATGTCAGTGCAGAAGTCTTTAGTGCATTAGTTGTATTTCATAAATCACTAGGTAAATAGAATATTTCAGCTTCTGAGAAGTACAAATGTCTGCCACTAAGAAAAAAAAAATCTATTGCATAGCAAGTTACTGTGCCTTTAATAAAGCTAAAAAAAAACAAAACATTTTTGAAGATCAGTATGCAAAGTAAATGTATGACTTCAGGACTGTAGTATGGGTAATGAGGAGCCAGTAAAGTCTATCCACAAACTTTGATAAGGAATTGGAAGTATACTTAAGCAATTTTTAAAGATGAATTGTAGTTTTTTTACATTTTGCATCCAAAAATTTTAGAAATTTTGTTTTGCATTGGTATTATTGATATTCTTATTTTATTTTAAACCAGAATTTAATGTAATTCTGGAGCTTCACTGTGCTAGAAATGTTGCTGTGTTAAAGTAAGAATTAAGTGCAGCTGTCAATTTACAGCCTTTAGGTTCTGTTTGGTAAAAGCTGTGAAAAATTAATCTGTAACTTTGTGATTGCTTAAGTCCAAAGCATGAGGATTTGTAAGACTAAGAACTAAATATGTGTGTGATATGGTAGTTTTGGGAATTAAGGGGTAATAGGTGTTATTGCTAACCAAAATAATTTTTCAGGACACACAAAACAATGCATACAGAATAGAAAAAAATAGTCTGTCTTTTAAAATTCTGATTTCTGTGCCATATTTTTAGTTTATTTGCACAATTATGAAACTGTTACCATCACAGTTATTAAGAATTAACAGAAACAGGGGCTGATCAAGAAATAAGAAAATTCAATAATCACAGAATGGTCATGTTGAAAGGGACAACAGTGAGTCATCTGATCCAGCCTCCCAGTTCAAGCAGGATCGTCCTAGAGCACATTGCACAGGATTGCATCCAGACAGCTCTTGAATATCTCCACTGAGAGAGATTCAGTATTCCATGAGCTGGGAATTCCTTTGTATGTGGTGGTATTTTTAGTCATTTCTGAACCAAACTGAGACTTTGGTGACATAACCAATGACATCAGAGGGTATGTCACCTTCTGATAATTTCCCTAATTTCTAGGCTAATAAACTAGTTTTGCTTCATAAGTCAAGTCAACTCTACACTGCAGTGTAGAAAGTAGCAGAAATTCTGCAGTAGCAGAAATTTGGTGTGAGCTGGAAACAAGAGTGCTTGTTTTTACACTCCTCTTGACTGTCCTACAGTGAGGCTCAAACAGGTCAGTCTATTCCTGTTGATGTCCCCCTGACCACAGTGCAGTTGTACCTCGACAGCAGTGTGGCAGTAGCAGTTCTAAATCTGATGATGGACAGACAGCCCACAGTGTCTACTTTGGGAATCACAGTAGTCTCTAAGTGCCATCCTACTAAACTTAGTCTTATTGTTGCAAGCCCTGAAGCTCATAACAGGGAAAATCGCTATGTATTTTTGCCAATATGATTTGCACTTATAAACGGTTTTTATATGTATTTTCCTTGTGCCTTGATTAAGCATAATCAATGCAAAATGACAGTGAAATTCCTCCTAGCGTGTTTGAAATTGTATGTGTTTATGAGGATATATCTCAAAGTTTTCTATTTAATTAGAGCCCAAAGAGTCTTTGTTCAGGCTGCATTTATTTTTCACTTGGGTGGGTGTGTATGCATGTATTTTCCTTATATTGTATTTGTGCAATCTTGTTTCTTTACTGAAAGATTTTGAACCAATAATGTTGCAAGTGTTACCATAGCAATATCTTAGAGTATCAGAAATAGTATCTTGTTAAATCCCACTGTAGAGTTGTTTCCCCTGCAGTTCTGGCATCACTGTCTTTTGCTCAGTGAATTTTCTGTTTTTTTTCTGAGAAATATGGAATGAGTGTGACATCATATGGCACTCACATATGAAATGGAGATGTCCATCAGTAAAGATACTTGACATGACCGTGAAAAGTGACTGGAGATGAGCATAAAAAGCATCATTCCAAGTCTCAGGAAAGATACAGGATGTGACAGTTTTCCAGTTTATACTGCAGTGATCTAAGAATAAAGATGTTAAGGCCAAATCAGTTATATAGGTGTTAAATGAGTAGAGGATAAAGGAGCATATTAACAAAATCTTATGATCCCTGCATGCCAGTTGTAAATGTATGGAATTATAATAATGATCAAAATCTACCAACAATGCATATACTCAAGTAGGAAAGTTTGGAAAAAAACATTAAGTTATTCAGTTATTAATATTAAACACCTGGAGGTTTGTAACACTGCAGAGATACTGTACGTGTATATATCTGACTTCCTTAGCATTAACAGTGTTAGGATATTTCAGTGTGCCAAGATTCTGTTGTGTAAAATTATATAATATGACTTCTTCTAAAAAATCAACTCTTTGTCTCAGAAACTTATTTCCAAATGTTGGACTTGACATTTGAAATATGAACTGTATTTTGTATCAGAAGATAATTGAAGGACTTGTAGTATTCCAAGACAACCTGCATATCCTCAAATTTGGTTTGGAGTCTGTTGTATTGTGTAGAAATCAATTGACACGAGATGAATGTTATGCTGCAATGAAAAAGATGTCACAATTATAGTAGGAAAAAAATTCATCTGTGATTGATTTCAAATTTTTTATTTTAAATTTTATATATTGAAAATCATTCAGTTTATGTAGTAGATTTTTAACTCAAGTCTTCAAAAGTGAGGTTTCTGAGACAGCCTCTTGTTTTTCTTCCCTTGCAAGCCAAATCACCTTTTCTGCAACAAAATGTAAATGTTTTTATGTTTAACATCAGGTTAAAGAAAAATCAACTCCCTTAGATCTCTTATTTCCCCATTCCTTTCTGTCTTTGAGTGGTTTTGAAAATCAACCTCTTTTCGTGTTTCCTCAGGTGCTCCATAGGAGCACAACTGTGAAAGTAATGTTGTGGTTTCACTCTTCATGCAGGTCTCAGATATTTTAGTCTTTTTCTGTGGACAACATGGAGGATAAAAGATGTTGGATTCTGTGACAGGACTTGGCATGACTTACAAATCCTTTTCACTTAATCTGCAGGTGTTTACTTTGGAAGGCAATTCAGCATCTCTATTCTTTGAAGTTTCCCATATTTTATTATTTCTGTCTGTCTCCTTGCTGTTTGCATTTTTTTCTGTGTTTCATAACACAAAAAAATCGATATTGAAAAGGGATGGTTTCTCACATTTGTCCATGCGGATTTGTGATGATTTATCAAATATAAATGATTAACCTAATAAAGACTGAGAGCTACACTAAACATGTCTAAAAATTCAAATTAATTTTTTTAGGTATGTAGTTACACTGGTGTTTAATACTTCCTTGTGGTATAAGTGTTTGCAGACTTTCTCGAATTATTTACTGTATTAACCTTCATGAAATTACTAGATGTTGGTATATCTTTGCCTAATAGAACTGAAGTGAACTGCATATGCCACAGTTCCTTCCACTGCAGCAATTGGATATGGTTTAAACCTCTGCTGAAGTCCCATTGCTTCATCAGTGGAACGTTTGAAAGTGACTATGTTGAAATAACAATGTTGGCTTCTGGGATAATAGTTCAGTAGGAATTACGTATCTATAGTTGTATACCATGATGCTACACCTCACTGAAGTAGTATCTCAGGAATAAGAGTTTATATCCAAGAAAGATAATCGTCTTTATGAAGTACAACATGGTGCCTACCAAACAAATAAGTTGTCAGATATCTGCATTACAATCATGTGTTATTCTATTTAGCAGTAAGAATATATAATTTGCAAGCTTTTACTAGCTTCTTATTCCACACGGGTGCACCATCATTATGATAAACTTAACGGATTTCTTTAGAAGAGTTACTAAAGTAATCTATTATCTATGTAATTATAGAAAGAACATTTTTCCAATTGAAATAAATTTTACATGGATCAGGATATTTTCTATAAATATCAGAGGTGATAATTCATCATTAGTTGCAATTAAATTACCAATATATCAGAATAGTTTTAGAATTCTACAAATCTCTCAATTAATAGTTTATGAAAAAAATCAGTTTCCACATTCTGATGAGCTGTACACTTTCCTTGTTGCATAGAGTGTCACATATTATATGGTAATACTTCTGGTTTTATTGTTTAAAGAAGAGGAAACAAAGAAATTAATAGCATAGAACACATTAATTAATAATTTATTAGAACTTTGTATTTTTACTAATAAATCAATACTCATCTTTGTATGAAGAACTGATAAGTAGGAACATGGCTGAGATCATGAATATTTATTAATCTACTCATGGATTTATTTCTTTTTCATATGTTTAGAAGTAGGAGATATGCTTTAGAATTTGGATATGTCAGCAATACTTTTCTGTGTCACCCATCTAGTCTTCCCTGTGCCTTCTCTGGTATCTGAATATTCATTTGACAAGATATGTATTGATACTTGTTTAAAGTGATCTGGTGTTCCTTTTGAATCCCATATTGATTAAGCCTGCTGAGTTATTTGGAATGTAAAGTGTCTTGCTGACAGGTTATGGGAATGCCTGCTGTAAAAGAAACAATGACATTGCATAGATTGATTGCTCTAAATTATATGGAGCATGCAAGGTTTGTTTACAAACTCTCAGAAGGAAGATACTATGGTTTTCCCATTGCAGATTGATATCAAAAGAACTCTGTGATGCTCCTATAGTGGTGTGGATTATGATTTGGTTATGTTATTGGATCATTTAGTGTGTGGGATGAGAAGTGAAAATGAAAAACCAGGAACACGTAAATAGCATTGTACTTACAGTGTTTTGTAATTCTTGCTTAATTAGCTACAGGGCAAAACCACTCTGCTGCTGAAAAAAACCTGGAGGATTTTAATTTTACCAAGATGATATCTAAACAATGGTTATGAGAATAGCACTGGAAACAGGGAGTAGAGCTTGTTCCCTTTTCATGTGTCATTTCTTATTAATTTTTAAAAAGGGATCTTTATTCAGTTGTTGCTTCTAAATGAGAGTTCAGAATATTCCCAAGTGTTATATACTTTAATATCCAGTATATTGCACTCCAAGGGTCCCAATGCAATCAAAAAGGGAGTACTCTTTATTTTAAGAAGTCATGCCTTCATTAGGGAATTTTCTCAAATTCTCCAGTAATCTTCCTCCTGAAACAATATATTTTTCCATTAAGAACATTTTTTTTCCCCCAAGAAATAATAATAAGTCCAGAATTACAAGTACACTAGATATTTAAAATCTACAGTTCTTTGGAAGTACTTCATTATCATTTTTAAATTCACAGCACTTAATTTCAGGAAAAACAGTGAACTTTAAATAATTCCTCCACATAGATATTCAATTTACTATTATATGCATATACTTGCATTGATAGAAGAGCTAAAGATTTGCTCATAAAAAGACTTGTTCATGGTAAGAGATGCGTTAGGAAAGTAGGTTAAAAATATGTTGCTAGGAAACAGAAGAAGATCCTAGCAACTGCTGCTGCTGAAAATGAAAATTGTATGCCTGTGTTAAGGATGAAGCTTCAACCCAGAGAAATCCAGCTAACTAATACTGTTCTTAAAGAGGAATACTTTTGTAGCCACGATCTCTGTATTTTATTAGTGAAACAGTGTTTCTTGTTTAGAATTGTGCTCTTAGAAAAGGATAATTATGTTTTTATCCATTATAGTATCTTGCAATTTACTGGTAACATGCTCAGTATTCAGCTGGACCAAAATTGTAACCTTTGAGATCCACATTCCTCATCTATATGCAGGACTTACCAGTTAGAAAGATGCACATTAACCTATGGCATTAGGCAATCAATACTCAGGCAGAGTATTTGTTTTGTTGAATTTTTATTGTTATTTTCAGGGATTGAATACCTTGGGAAGGAAGTATGCGGTTGTGATCCCAAATTATTTTTAGGAAAAGAAAAATTGAAAAGGGATTTTTAAAAATATACGTAGCCTGCTCTCCTTTCAGCACTAGTTTCATTTTCTTCCTGGACTTTCATTCTTCCATCTTTTTTTCCCTCTTGCTGTCATTTTCCACAAAAGCTCACCTCATATCATGAGTATTTTTGCCTTTTGGTCAACCCTTTTCTCCATTCCTCTCCTCTTTCTTTACAGTCCTTCTATTTTGCCAGACTTTGCCTTCTCTTTCTCTCTTATTCCTCCCTCTTCCTTGATTCATATGTGGAAATTGAAATCATATTAATTCCTTCCAGTTAACCTTTGCGTTAGAAAATAGGGCATTACTTACAGGAAGGACACTGTAATTCTGTGATTCATTTTGGTGTTGCTGACTACCTTCAAAGCACATAGGCTTTTCTTAGTGAAAGCAGCAGAACGATAGAGAAAAGTGCTTTTTATTTTCAGTATGTAGGCTAATATTGTGCAAGCTCAGGACCACTTGATCTACATCCGTGTCATTTCTTGATATATGTATAGATGCATAAATATATTCACTTACAGATAGCAGATTTGTATGTGTGTTCTTACCCAAGTATGTGTAAGACTGTCTTGATCTTTCCCTTAATGTCAAGATAAATACTGATATAGGAGTATTTCAAAATAGGACAATAGGTAGGCCTGCTAAGGGCTGGGAACTCTGAAGGAGATTTACATATCAAAAGGAAAGAAATAAGGAATGACAGGTGAAGAAAAGACAATCAGATGCTATTGAATTTGCCCTCTGTAACTATCTAAGGTAAAGTACCTATGCATAAAGGCAAATACTGCTAAGCAGTAGCTTCTGAGAGAGAGTCTCATAGACTGCTTAAGCTAAGAACAATTTAGTTAATCAGTATTAGTAATTGATATCTCAGTCATGAGAGGACACACAAACATGAGTCAATACATACGCACTTATTCATGTGTGCATACACTTTAAAATCAACCCAGAGGCAGTAAACTCATTTGGCTTTTACAAGGTTTCTTTTATTGCAACTAACAGTTAAAAATAATCAATTTGCCTCAGGCAATTAAATGCAACACTCCCTGCTGTAATATTGACTTCTCACTCCCACTAATGCTAAAGAGTACTTTTCATGTTCTTTCGGTTTAATCCAATTAGTGGGGAAAAGGTGATTTGTCTTCAGCATACATTTTTTCTTCTCCATGTCTTTAATTTGGAAACAATTTCTGGACCATAGAGTTTGTGTATTGTTTAATATTCTTGTACAAACTTCTACTTCATTGAGATTGAACTTGTTTGTCCCCTTTGCAATGGGAGTGCAATAGTGTCGCCATGGCTGCAGGTTAAGTATGGGAAAAACCTTGCATTGGGAGCATGTTTAAATGATGTGGTTGTAAGTAAAACAGCAGATAACAATTACACAGAATTCAAAATGAACACAGTTCTTCCTGCCAATAATAACATTTTAGAATTTTCCTCTATGTGGGAAGCCATGTTGAACTGCATAAACTCCTAAACCTTTCTTAAACATTTCATACTTAAAACCAAACAGAATTTGATGTGGTGTACGACTGTATGTTAATAATAAAGCCTATGCTAGTCTGTTTAAGGAATAATGTAATGTTAACTGTCTGGTATCCCTTATACCTGTTCTTAGGATGAAATAAGATAAAAAATTGCATTCTCAGAAAGTATAGGACCAAAGAATGTGGGATATAAGTTTTTTGGAGGTAATGAAACTCTTTCAACTGTAGCATACTGAAGCTTCTACTAATCTTTAATCAGGTCACTAATCAGGTAAGGATTTAAATGACCTCTACTGTTTCCAGATTAGCAAGCAGCCAGAAATGCTGGAGTAAAAACAATATTAACTACTTGTACATGCTTGTATAGCCTAAGGATAGATATTAAGGAACTACCTATATGATTACAAAGGTGACTGTGGGGAAAAAAGTTCTTAGATTCTGCAAATCTCAGACAATAATGTGAATGTCTTGCTCCAAATTTGTTATTTATACAAGTTCTGTAGCACTGTAGTCCAAGTATTTCTAAATACAGTTGTCATGAAAAAGTATAAAAAATAATTGTGAGCACCTAAAAAAAGGACACAATATATTTTAAAAGTTGCAAAGAAGCACATACTTGGTTTATGAAAATTAAAGTTCTTCCCGTGTTTTATCTTCTAAGAAACTTCAAAATCCCAGGATGGTTGTAGGCATCCAAATATCATAGTAATCTACAAATTGACACCCACTTAACTAACATAATTTCTAAAAAATCAACATCCTTACTCATATTCATAACTGGTGAATTGTGTGCACGTTTATACTGTAGCTTATGGGATGGCATTGCTTTAGTGAGGCCATACAGAAATGATAATATATGAAAGAAATCAATGTGTGTGATAAAGCTTAAACAATGAAAACAAAGGAACTGAACTTTTTTAGGAAATGTGAGCTGGTAGAAATCACTGAAAGGAAGATAGCTATGCCTGAATCAGGAGTTATGTCCAAGGCTACGTTAGCATCCTAAGTGAGCATTCCTTTTAAAAGAATCTGTTTCTCTTTTGTGCTAGTTTCATAGGTTGTTGAAAAAACATACCCATTTTATACCTGCCTTTTTTTTTTTTTTTTTAAAGCCTTTCTTCAACATTCACTTCTACTGTGGCAGAACTAAAGCTGGTATGTGCACTCTAAACATGAGATATATGCTGGCTTCAGTGTCTGCCAGCTTAATTCACTGCCAGCCTTGTGCAATCTTGCAGTATGGACATTTTGGATGGACTCCCTTAATAAAGGCAAACTCTGCCTAGAAATAACTATGTACAATAACTGGTAAGTTAGTAATGGGGCATTGTCTCTTTAAGGGGACAAACTTATTTGGAAGTGACCAACAGTACACTACTTGTAAACCCAGTGAAAAACTCAATAACCTAATAAATACTAAAAAATAATCAACCCCACGTGAGGGGCTCACAACCTGCTCAAATCTCACAGGAACTCAGATCCTCAAAATGTTTTTCTTCACATTATTAAACAACCTAATTGTTTATAAAAAATTAGTAGAAGTGGTAATTTACAGTGTCTCAGTATGACCTATATACAGGTCAGGATGAGAGCAAAACAGCTCTGTTAAAAAAAAGTGCTAGCACAGAGTAAGCTCAAAGTTCCAAGTATGCTGTTCTGGGTGTCTTCTGCTTCATTAAAAACAAAGACTGATCACATTAGATTTCTCCTTGTGTATATACTCATGTGTTTGAGAGCACGGGGAATGCAGTGGGGGAGGTGGATAAACTGAGAATGCAGGATCAATTAGAGATGATTTGTGTATTTTCCACTACATTTAGTTTCACATCTTGTTATTTCCTGAAGTACTGTCATTTAGCTTATCTTTGTTTGAAAGAAATACCTTGCATTTCGTATATTCAAAGGTATATTGTTCGAGGACCTTGACAGAAAATTGACAGTCATGAATAATTTTTCTGTGAATGTCAGCCAGCGTCACCTAAGTCTCTAAGCATGGCTGAACAGACAACATGTTTAATGAAACTTTAACAGACCCAAAAATTTCGTTGACATGAACAAACGTTTATGATTAAATTAAAGATTGTTTCCAGTCCAAAACCCAGCAAAAACAATCCTAATGGCTCCAGCACGCTAAGCAGGATTAAAGAAAATATGTGCTAAAGCTGACAGGGATCACTGATCAAAACTTCAGTCTTTTTAGCCCTAAGGTAACTGAGTCAGATTTCATCATTGTAATCCTTAAGATATAAAAGAGAAATTGAGCTTGCATGGTGATGCAAGCTGGCTATGAAATTAGGAGGCCTTGGCTCACAAAATATGAAAAGTTGGCATACTCAATGGAAATGATGTTCAAAGCAGTTCACAGGCAGAATGAGAAAAGCGGCTTGTGCTGCTTTGGAAGAATAAACAGCAGTTCTGTTTTTGCAGTACTCATATGTCATGGACATTAATAAGTATTAGGAAAAAAAAAGTAAAAATAATGACAAAGTAGGAATAAAAATAGTGATCCTTTCAAGTTTCTAAAGGTTTAGAAATTGTCTATTGTGAAACATCTGTGTGTAAAATATAATTTTTTTTGTTTTTGTGAAGAAATAAGCATTTAGGAAAAGATCCAACTACCTATATGTAATAGTATACTTTCCTCCAGAAAAAAAAAATCTAGTAACAAAACTCACAATAGAAAACAATTTGAGTAAATGACGAATGAAGGCAATTTGCTTTTTATACAGAATTTTATGGTTGCATTTCTTACTATGCAAGAGAAATATCTTCTGAGGAGATAGGGGGACTATTTATTCTATCTCACAAACATAACAGTTAGTTAATTCTTTATATTAATTGCAAATCCTAGATTTTCCACACGGCAAGAGGATCAGAATTCGAAATACACATCAGGAGGAAGGATTACCTGGTGCAAACATCTGAGCTGTGAGTTCACCATGTCAGTTCTAATTTTACTTTGCATTTCAAAATAGAAGCAAAGCATTGTGTGTATAGGACTCCTCCTGAGAGTATAGGCAAGAATCTCTAACTAGAGTATTAGTTGTGAAAGTCTGAACTGTCTTCCTTCCCAATGCTCTGGGTGTCAACCCAGGAGTCTCAGTGCTTGTCAGAAGCAGCAGCACAGTCAGCTGTCACAGTTCAACAAAACATACATCCCAATTCAGTGTGCTACAGCTCCTGTTCAGGAACACTGTGATGCCAAGAGCCATCACTTAATCATAAAAATGATGTTGCTTCTGAACTGTTTCAACATGATGTCAACTTCCGCTGACTTTCTTCCCCATCTTTATTTTTGCCTGTTGATCTTTTGTAAAAACCAAAATTAAGGCTGTATGGTTTATTATTTATCTCTAAAGAGGAAAAAAAAGGTAAAAAAGGATGCTAATTTAGAAAGGCATAAGGGAAAAGGGGTGATGAGAAACTGCCACAAACCAAATATGAAATAAGATACACATTCAAAGCAGTGACTAGCTGCTGGATTACATTCCCATCTAAGACATTTTGAAAATGGACTGGATATCTGGGGGAACAGCAGGGCAGGGAGTGAAATATGCTGCAGTACTAGTTGCTGCAGAAGGTGGAGCCTGGTTTTTGACTGCTGTTGTGCAGGTGCAGGTGCCTTACACCACCCTGAAGTAGTTACTTCCCTTTCCTATATACCTCTGCTCTTCCACTGCTC
Source organism: Myiotriccus ornatus (assembly GCA_036023395.1). Taxonomy (NCBI): domain Eukaryota; kingdom Metazoa; phylum Chordata; class Aves; order Passeriformes; family Tyrannidae; genus Myiotriccus; species Myiotriccus ornatus. The sequence goes on from JAYRBT010000139.1 coordinate 31,066,865, forward strand.
CAAAGCTGGCAGTTGCAGCAGGCACGTATATTTAGCATGAATAAATCAAGCTGTGCCTTGTGGCTGGGCATATCTATTTAGCTGTTAAAGATTGAACATGGGAAGGAGGCTTCAAATCGGAAATATCAGGAATTACAGAGGCCTGTGGGATAAAGACATATGAGCAGCTAACAGCTGAGCTGACAGGGTATTGGACAGCAGTCCGCTTCTGGAAAGAGAAGGCAGCAGGCCAGATTCACCAAAAAAAAACCTGGTTAAGAATTAATTTAATGCCATGAAATTTTGATTCTGAACCTTAATGATCTGTGTATACTTGCTATTAAAATATCATTGGTTTTGATTAAGCTTACTCTCTGCCACCTATTTTGGAAAATGGTCTTCTAATAATGTTCCATTTCTTGAAATGAATTTCGGATATTTCCAGTGATGCAAATGTGGTTATTTCCAGCCACTTCTGCCTAGAAAAAACATCAGCACAGAACTGGAAGAGCAGTTCTCTCATGCACATTTTCCCTCTTTCACACACACCCCAATATTTATACTGCAGTATGTATTTACACGCAAACATATGCAGACCCATATATGAAATTTAGGAGGTGGTTTAGGAAAGAAGCCAAATGATAAACCAACGTAGCTTTCACGAGCAGCATTTGTACATGATATGGTAACACGTAAATGAGAGATGTAATCACGAAAAAGGAACAGAGCATGAGCACTGTATTTATGGTGATACTAAAAAGGAATAAAATAAGTAAGAACATTAGGATTCAACTGAAATGTATAAAGGCAATGTGAAGTAGAGGCTTATTCAAGCATTGGAGTGATTTCTGCTGGAAAGAGCCCTGTCACTGAAGTAACTGACAAAAATACTGTTATGAGTAATCATACTTTCATAGAAGATAGAGAGAAGTAACACTGTTCCTGTTTCTTTTCTGAGGAAAAAGAACAAAACAAAAGACAGAAAGCATGCATTTTCTTAAAAAAATCAGTACAGTACTTTCAGAGCCAAAAATCTGGGAAGATGTTACTCATTTCTCTAGTTTTATTGATAGTCACAGATAATGAAAGGTACATGTTTCATTCCTGTTCTCTGAGGGGTACATACATGGTGCCAAATTAACCTTGTTAGCACTTAGCTCTGTCCTGTTCTGCTTTGATACATACATGTTTGATTAACATAATGATTTGTTAAGTGTAATGATGATTGCCTGATGCTAATTTTAAATGTTTTAAGGTCAAGCTCACAACTGGAAATTGCTGGTCAACCTACAGTAACCTAGTGTAATACTGGTTGTTGCATTTTCACATATTCGTGCAAGCTGTTCTGTGAAAATCACTCCCTGTGTTAATGGAGAGGTAAAATTAAAGTAATAAGTTTCATTTGGTTTGTTTGCCTCCTCACAGTTCCTCAAGGAACACAGAGGAGCTCCAAGAGTGGTTTCAGCCTGACTTGAGGGATGGGAGGTTGTCTCCTTTTGCCGGTGAGAAATGGAAAAGGATGCATTAAATGCTGCTACTGAATGTCAGCCTGGAGTTCTGTTCCAGTCTTCCAGGTGTCTTTGTGCCCTCCAGCTGAGCAGTCATTTGAAGACAGTGAAGAAACATGACATGAGATTAAACTGGGAGCTATATACAGCTGGAAGAGCTGTGTGTGCTTTCATGGGCCTTGCCTCTTTACCTGTCTCTGGAGTAAGGTTAATACAGTAGTAAGAGAGGGATGCCTCTAGCTGGGATTTAACAAGAAGCTCTTTGGGGAGAAAAGCAGATTTGAAACGAGTCACTACAAGTCCTGTTGTGTGTGCTGGTCCAATATTTAAGTGGACATGAGTAGATAAATGAATTACAGTCAAAATGTAATATGTACCTGTGGCATAATCTCACTGCTTTCTTGGGTGAGAGCTCCTCTGCTGGAGCTCTCAGAAGGAGTTAATGCATCTTTTACTATTTAGTTGCCTATATATGTGCCTATGTGTGTTTTTTCATATTCTGAAAAAAAATCTTAAATATATCTATATTCACAATTTTGGGTGTGAAGGCCACATGAAGAAGTTGCACTTAGATTTCCCACATTTTACCACGGACTTCAGCTAGGTTTATTCATTTATTGTGAGGGGCCCTTGATGTATTGTATCTGGCCCCTTTCTCTTGCCATTAGCCACCTGGCAAAGGGCTTTCAAAGGGTTCAGCTGAAGTTGAAGCAGTAGAAGCAATATACTCAGTAGTTAATTAAACTGGCTGAAGCACTTTTGGCTTCAGCTTCAGAGAAAGGCCTTATTATTTTTTTCCAATTTACTTTCAATGATCTGAAAATTATTAACAGCACACTAGTCCAATACATAATGACATATTTTATCAGAAAATTTCAAATTGACCTCCGTAAGTTACTACCACTTTATCTGTCCATGAAAATCTATTTTCAGTGTGCTCTGATAGCAAAAGTACTGTTAAAATAATAGTTTGTATAATGGATTTTTAAGATTGCATGCAATTTTACTAGACATTTACAAAATTATCAACATGTACTTTTAAAGAAAATTGTAAGGCTGAACCTCGGTTGCACTGGGTTTTAGTGGAACAGAAGACTACAGTAGCAATGAAAAGAATATAAAATATGACATCATATTTATTATGCTTTCATGCTGTTACTGTGATTATACACTCTTGTTAGTATTTTGGTTTCCAAATAAGGAATTTTTGGAGAACAGACTTATATTTTAAGAAAATTATTTTTCTGAGAAATTCAAGGAAACTTTTTAAATGTTCTCCATAAGTAAGATTATTTTAAAAATGAAGAACCCAGACTTCAGTACACACAAAGAGGTGTGTATATGCTTTGATGTATTTTTTTCCCCAAAAGATATCTAGTGTATAGTTCTAGGTCATTCTGGTAGAAATTTGAAAATAGACACCAAAGGTTGTTTTTTTTCCTCTTAAGAGCTAAATTCAACAAAAGCATTTTGACTAGACTAGATCTGTAAAACACTGGTTTTCTACCTTTGCATTTAGAGTGGTAAATCTTGTGGCAGTAAGTGTAGCCTTTCAGTATGATTCTGGACAGAAACCTTCTGCAATAGCTTTTTTTTTTCTTTGCTAAATAACTGAAAAAGTTCTATCCTGCATGCTTTTATAGTAAAGTCTTTAAGCATACACCTAACTCTATATAAAATGTTTGGGGCTTTTTATGATAAAATGCTAATACTCACTGACATTGTTCAGGCACTCCTCAGACATTTTGTTCTTCATTTTTGTATCCTGAATTTGACTCTAAATTATTTCCTTTCCTAGATTTTCTTAAAATTATGAGATATTTTACAACAAACAGAGCTCGGAAATGTGAAGCTTCCGAATAGATGTGTATGACTGCTGATGGTGTTTTGGACAGGATTTTTACTAGCCATTATATGACCTGCTATTATAAGAATTTTTGGCCTGGACATTACCTTTTATCTCTACTTGTTTTATTAATATGAAATTAACCATTGTAGCTTAGTTTAAAGAAGTAATAAAATCAAGAGCTAGACAAAAGACAATGTAAAAATACTTCAGAATGAAAATATTAAATGAGAAGGCATATTAACAAAAACATCAGGATTGATAAGAAAAAAAAAGCATATAATGTGTGCCTTTCTTATTTGTTTAATTTAGTAAGTTTAAAAATCCCATTTTTTAATGTTCCACTTAAATCCTACTTCTTGTCTCTTTGTATATTGCATAGTCATCTATCTTTCCTAACTATTATGGGTTCCTAGGAATACCAGAGTGCTTTATCAACTGAGGAGCTAAATAGCTCACATTAGAATGTTGGACATTATCTAGAGTTGTACAAAAATGGTCTAGGGAAAAATATTTTATGAGTTATTTAGGGCTATAGCTATGACATCTGTTTTCAATTGTTCTGTTCATTGATACCAGCTCAATATCGATAGCCTTACTGCCATATCAGTTGAATAATTAACAGGGCAATTTTGCACATTAGAAAGGAAGCTACTGCTAAAAGATGTAGTTGGGAATTGGAAAATATGAATAAATTTAGAACAATTTTTTTCCCTTGCACTTCACAAGTAACTCCTATAATTTTTTGCTTGTTTGTTTTTTTAATAATTTTTATAGAATATTGCTGTGAAGAATAAAATTGTGATGATAATATGCTACATTGTATACTTTGCATGGGCATGCCTGTATAAAAAAATTCTTACTGTCCAATATATCATGTCAACTCAAAGAGATTTAAATTTGATGTCTGAGAGAAGGACTCTTTTCTTGAACAGCTTCTTGCAGTAGAAGTTAGAGTTGCAGCAGCTTTAAAATCTGCCAAAGCCTTATGTATCATTGTGTAGTGAAGTTGATGTGTGAATTCAGATAGAGGTGAATTGCCTTTCCAAACTCTACCCAACCTAAACTGGGCTTTTACACAATATTTTGATATCCTACTAAAGTGTTGCAAAAGTCCATAATTACATTTACCATTTTCCTAATCTCAGCTGGAGATCAGACTGTCATTTGAATGTTATATCTCTGATATATCTGATTACGAACCAAAGATTTCTGATGCTGGCTGCCTAAATTGCAGATGAAAACTGCTGTTAATTGGTTTCATGATTATTTTGGTTTTTAGGTCTTTGCCTTCAGCCATACACTTGGCTCTCAATCTGAACTCTCCTTCTGAGAATTCTGTTTCAAAATCAGTATGCTTCCACAGAAAAGGCTGTGTTTTGAAGAATCAGAATTTCTTGATGTTTCACCAAAAATTCCAGACAAGTTCTAACCTTTTCCCAGCCCCACCCATTTTCTACTGATTATAACTTGCCTAAAATCACACTACAAATATGTGAAAGAGGGCATGCCTGTGCTGGCACATGGAGGCAGGTCTGAGCTCTCTTTGGTTGTGCTAGCCTGAGAAAGCCAGAGAAATACTGGGCAGAGACACGTATGCAGATTCCATGAAATTCCAGCTACCTAGTGCAGCACCTTCAAGCAGCCTGATATGACCAGCTGATTTTTTAGCTCATTGTGTTCACAACACTGTGTAGAACACAATAATTTTTCATGAGTTCTCCACCCTCCTCTGTTTATGTAATCTCTTTCCAATGAATACACCTTCAAAACAGCCCTTTTGTCCATCCATTCCTGGTAGTCACTAAACCGCTAGAGAATGATATTCTCTCTTATCTGCTTAATCTGTATGTGGAACATTGGAGAGGAGTGATTATTTTCATTACGTGAATTTTACTTAAACTAATTCCACCCTCAGTGATCTTAGCTGGTAGATAAGAACAGCTATGCTCCTGTTTAGAGTAATTACACAAAACTTCTACAGTAAATCTATAGCATGAGACTTCTCACAGAGGGACTCTGAGTGCAGATGCTGGCTGCAATGTCCAGACATCAGGTGCTTTGCCTGGAGCTCAAATAGCAGAAGTCCCAGACAAATGCACAGCACTTTGTTGTGTTAATAAGGGAGGCTAGGATTTCTTCCACACCAGCCTCCATTCCCCACCTGGCTATAAATCCATGTCTGGATAATGAAAAGATAATATAACTAACAAATGGTGTATAGAGCTGCAGCGTAAATGAAGCCCCATTTCCTTTGGACTGATGCCTTGCTGGTCCTTGGCCTTGATGGTTAAGGTACAAAAATCCTGTGGCTTTTCTTACAGCTGAATATTTGTAACTGCTGCCATGCAGATTCTCAGGTATCATAAAAAAATGTGCATTCCTTCTGCAGCCTTTCATTCAACTACAAACTTATATGATCTGATCTCAATCCTCAGTTTTACCATCTACTTCTGCAGAACATATGGAAACATAATAATCTTTGAGATCAGTGTCCTTTTGTTTCATTTCCGTTGAAATCAGACTGTGAGTTCCAAAGCTACTTAGGAAGCACACATGCACATAAATGAAGTGTAATTGGACAATGTTTGACAGCAGAGAAAACTATGATAGAAACAACACCATATTTTTCTTAACTGTCATTAGTGAAAAGTTAGAGTATATTTTTCATAATTCTAGATGTCTGCAGGGGAAGATTGTTGTCTTAAAAATTTCTGCTTTGACAAGTTTGGACTAAATCTTGATTTTTGCCTTACAAAAGAACGCCAAATGAACTACCTCCCTTGGAACTTTCAAGACACAGAAACAGCATGATGGACAATAAAGCAGGAGGTTACAAGACTATAGACTTGTGAAATTTATACTGGATTTGAAGCAGCACTCTACCACCAACCTACAACCCAGATGCCTGAGGTTCATACTAATGCTTTGCATTTCTTGTGCAGGAACCTTGTCTCTTCCTCCAAAAAGTTATTTGAAAGTCAGTTCTTAATATTTTATAATTTTTGTGACTTTAAACCTTACAGTGAAAATCCAGATACCTTGGCTAACTTCTAAAGCATCAAAGAAGCAATATTTACTGAAAAGTAATAAAAAATTCTGATTGTATTTATAACACTGATTTAGTACTGATTAAAGCAGAAAACCTAGTTTTTCTCTGAGATAATATACTTCTGTGATGCATATAAATTATGGTTGTAATGCATCCTTTATCAGAGGCTTTAGCACCAGTATAATATTATTCTTGGCAGACACTAGTTTCGATGAAATTTGAACCACAATTGATACAATATTCTCATAATAAATTCATGCATTCATCCATGGCAGGCTGAAAATCAGACCAGCAATGACCCGTTCAAAAATATGGGTAAGTCTGGAGAATGAGCCCATAGAACTGGCACTGATTACCTGCAGATTACTGTCCATTCACAGACGCTTACATCTAACACAGCTTACTTTGTCCTTGGCTTTAGAATGTGACCACACCACAACAGCCCTTATTCCCTGCTGATGTTGTCTCATGATGCTCCTCCTCTGATTACTGCAGATTTATGGAGAGATCTATTGAGACAGAGCTGAGTTATGTGGCAGTATATTTATTTCTCAGGGGAGTTACCTCATTAGGATCCCACTTTGTGTTTGCCAGTTCAACGTGTGTTCATTCACTGAACTGGAAACAGGCACACAGGCCCGTTTCCACACATATACTTATTTACACAGGCACATGCACAGAGGAACAGTACCTTTGAAACTGCATCTTAGAAGCAAAACAGTCATATTTCAAACTGAGTAGCCTCTGCATTTGTGAATTAAATGGAATATGTACTGTAGTTGCCAGCAGCAATAGAAGAGAATGAGTATTTAAGAGAAGAAAAGAGTGTGATTTATGGGGATTTCCTCTTTTCCAGCATGTATTGCATCTACTTTATTTTCTGACATCCTTGCTCTTTTCATTTGATCTCAATGTTCAGCAGCCAAGGCTTATAATATAATAATTATTAAAATTCAGGAGTGAAAGAAACATGTTAAAACTCATAATCAGGAACCAGTAATTTCCAGATTGGTATGCTACATCTATTCTAACTTCTAGTTATGATCAGTATTGTCTTGTGAACTTTATGAAGAGTAGAGAATACTGAGGAACATTTGGGAATCGATTTGATATGCCATAGGGCAGTTCTAAAAAGCTGCACAAACCTGTGCAGTCTCTGATGCATCCAAAAACTCTATCAGTAACTTTTTTCCCCTCTTGCAATTTTCAGATCTTACTTGAATATCTGAAGTGAGTGATGCTAGACTTTGATAATCAAAGATACCATGCTTTGTTAGTCTATATCAAGGTACAAAAGAACCCTTTGAAGTTTTTTAAGCAGGTCCAGATAAAAACTTCAAAACCTATAAAATATATTTGAACACTGAAGCCATATAGTGGTGGCTTTTTCTGATTTAATTTAGACCTGTCAAAAATATAATACATTACTTTCTACATCAAGGTCCTGCTACTTTTATCTAAAAGCCATCTCAACTTACATGTTATTGTTTCTTCTAAATGATAACATTTTCAAAAGCACCTAGATTACTTAGATTGTTAAGCCCTTTGAATAGTTTTTAAAAAGTTATCTAAATACATTCAACTTCCTAAAGATATATGTGAGAAAGACCTGTATAAACAAAACAAAAAAAGATAATCAAGTGGCTGGAGCACCTCCCCTATGGAGACAGGCTGAGAGAGTTGGAGTTGTTCTAGCCTGGAAAAGAGAGGGCTCCAGGGTGACCTTATAGCACCTTCCAGTATACCTAAAGGGGGCCTACAAGAGAACTGAAGAGGGACTTCTTACAAGGCCGTGTAATAGGACAAGGAGGAATGGCTTTAAAATGTGTCCCCCATCCCTGGAAACATTCAGGGGGAGGTTGAATGGGGCTCTGGGCTCTGTCTAGTTGAAGATACTCCTGCTCATTGTACGGGGCTTGAAGTAGATGACTTTTAAAAGGTCATTGGCAACCCAAAACATTCTATGATTCTATGACTAATTTCATTATTCGAGACCTGAAATTTAGTCTGAATAAGAACATGTGATGTGATGTTCCATACCATCACATATATCAGTGATGACTACAATGTGCTTCTGTTTGGAAAAAAATGAGCTGTTACTTTTAATCAATATTTTCCAAAGGCTTTGATAAACTATGTTAAAATGCTTTTGAAAATCAATATGAATGTTCTTAAGACTAAATTTTAGCTTGGTAATTTGAAAACATTGGGACTTTGAATTTATCCTTTTTCTCTGTCAGAGCCTGCAGAAGCACAGGAACTGTGACATCCCTGATTTGGGACTGAAAGAAAGCTCAGGAGAAGCATTGTACATACGTGCTCTGTTCTTCTGCTCTTCCCCAGTTTGATCACTGTCAGATACAAAATATGGACTGGGTAGACTTTGGTGTGACTCTTGTTATTGTAAGTATTTTCTGACTATTTTCTCTCACTTGATCTGTATTCCATTTAAGTAATGAAGCCTGTAAGCTCAGGAACTGTGCGTGTTTTTTGACAATGCCTAGCAAAATGGGGCATTGACTTTGCCAGCTCCTGGTGCTGCTCTGTAAAAATAACAATAACATGATTAATAACATATACTACATTATTTTCCACTTCTAAAGCAAAACCATAGGGGGTTTATTGATCAGTTCAAGGAATAAAAATCAAATTCCATGAAAGTGATGGGAGTGAAATTAAAGAGAAAGCTCAAACACTAAATCAGTGTTCAGGTAAGTATGTGATCTTTTGCAAGTTTACTGAACCTAAAGTAAGCTAGGATATTTGGGCTTCACTGGATATACACCCATAATACCTCCACCTGTATTCATGTTTTTAATGCTGTTATTTTAGTAAGCCCAGATCCTTCAACCAGATCATGATGTGCTGATGTCCTCAGATCTTTAGTTAACTTGGTGGTTTTTATAACTGTGTAAATAATGTGAAAATAAATATTGCAAAGTTAACTGAAATTTAATCAACATATGTGCGTCAGCAATATGATTGAGAATTTAAACTGAAGTCTAAAAATATTTCCGTAACTTTATTCTGTAATGAAGTAGTCTTCTGGCTTAGGGAAATTACTGAGAAGTCGGAAGGATGTGCCAATGAAGTGTTTCTGCATACCCACACCTCTCTTATCCCTTAGCTAATGGTTGAAGATACAGGACTAGATGCACATTTGCTGTAACTCAGAAAAGCTGTTCTTTTATTAGACTGTTACATGCCACTGATATGTGCATCTCCACTTTCCCCCTCTGGTAGTTTAATCAACTAGATCAAGCCTTCAGATGACAAGGCTCCTTAAAACTTCTGATACATCAGTACATTATTTGAATAATTTAATATTGCTGACATGAGTTGTTTTAAGGATCAATAGAAGTGTGAATTTGTGACCTTAATGTTTATCATATCAAAATAGAAATGAATTGCCATTTCACTTATTTATCTTGATTATTCTTCCAGAATATACTCTACTGTTTTACTACCATAATTCTTTGACAACCTATGTTCACTTTTAAAAAATAATCCTGCTAAAGAAAATAGATGTAAGGTTTCTCTCACCAGGCTGGCTAATTAAGTGAAATAATTAATTTCAGTTATTTCTTGCTGATTGCTTTTAAAAGTTAAGTGACATGTCATCAAGTATGGCCCATCGGAGAGTGAAAATTTCATTCTTTACCAAGGACCCTTACAACATGTCACAACTGCCAGTAATGTCTTATATTTCTACGATAACTGACGAGTTTCTTCTATAAATACATTGCCTATGCCTAATTGTAGAGCATATTCCTATTAAAGTCAGAGTGATTATTTAGCGAAGAGGAATTTGAATATTTCTTTCATAATGATTTGAAAAGATATGTTAAATATATCAGTTATTTTTTCTTTATTGCTGTATAGGTATAAATTAAGAAGTCTACTGATAATGTTAAATATTCCTGATTTATACTGAGTTGACTTAAAGCAAACTTTGGCACATATATTTTTATATTATCTTACAATAATATTTGTGCTGCAGAACAGAATATTTCCCAAAGTTTCAGGCCATGCATCTGAACTTTTAAACGTTCTTTCTTGAATTCTCGCATTTATTTAATATTTTAAAATTCTCTAACAGCCCTAACAGAGGGGAGGAGATACTGGATCTGATGGTCAGTGATACCAGCTCTTCAAGGAGATAGTCAGTAGGATCCCCTGGGAGACTGCCCTCAGGGACAAGGGAGTGGGAAATACTGATAGCATTACTATCACTCTCCTCCTTAAGGCCAGAAGCTTGAGTTTCAGCCTGACATTAAAAATCAACAAATATTGTGCTCTAGAGAACCACAGCCACTATCTTCCATTTACCTAAGCAGTGTTAACTGCAGTCAGTGAATAAAAGCTCCCAGAATTACACACCTCTTTGAATCAAAAAGATCCCTCATCACACTAAAAGGAGTGTGGTTTTTCCACCTGGCGTTCCTGCTATACCTTCACAGTCTCTGGACAGACATTACAGCCTCTGAAGCAAAGCTCTTTAAAACACAACAGTTTCAAATCCTGCCTCCTCTGATATCCGTGGCAAAAATCCCAGTGGAGGCAAGATTTCACCATATTTATCCAGGCTCTATTCCTTAATGTTTATGAGATACCATTATGCAAAAGGAATACTATAAAAGTTCCTTTGACAGCAATTTCCCATCCACTGGCATAAAAGCAGATCTTGTCTTGTTTTGGCACAAATATGAGAAGCTGGCACAAGCCAGGGTTGTACCTCCCAGACCCAAGACTAGAGAGGCACGAACGTGTACAACACCACCATTTTATCACCTCTCCTCGTCCTGGCTTTTATAACATAGATCTCAGCTGACCATAAGAATCTGCACAGTTTCTTCCAAAAATCACTTAAGCATTGAGTAATTACTTCTCCAATATACTATGGTTTGGATAGAGAATTCACGTGAGTGTGAGGTGTTATAAGGTTTTATTAGGACTCATTTAGGATGACCTTACGTTACTGACAAATGATAAAACCACAAGTGAATCAGATGGGTTAAACCACAACACATGGCCGTCCTAAATGCACACTGAGGAAGTCTTCATGCTGCACTGCACCAGGAAGGCCAGAGTCATCATGAGGCACGTATTAAGGAGTTGACAATAATCACTTGCCTCTGGAATGTAGCTCTGGCTCATTATACCTATTGATTTCCATGCTCTGCAAGGGCTGGCATGTCTCTGAAGCAGTCAGGCATACCACAGAAGAATAATGACACTTGCTTTTGTTTCTGTGAAATGGAGATGATTTGATTTGTGGCTATTTAGGTCTAAACATATGATGGGCAGGCTTAATAAATTTTTGAGCATGGGAAAAATGGAAACAGAATACACATTTCTGTACTCTAGTGGTATACTCATGTATCAGCCAAAAGCCTCGATAAAGACACAAGTCATAGAACAAAAAATTTAATAAAAGTTTATTCTAGATGGTGGAATTTACCAGGATATAGTTGACATATCTAATATGTGTAGTTACATGGCTTGGAATATGGCTGGCTATATATTCAAAATAACAAATTGTTGAATTTATATCTCTATACATTTATGGAGGGGAAGACTGCTTTAACAAACCTTTTGCCTTCTGCAGTCCTTCTAAATTCCATATACAGCTCTTCTGCTGACATTCTGGGTGTGATGGTGACCTGTGTGAGATGCTGCTTTTGAAAACAGGTATCAGAACAGTAGTTTCAGCATGTTTGTCTTCTTTGGTGATTCCTTCTATTGCTTAATCACATTTCCTGGTACATTTTGATGTCCTATTTTGAATCATGAGTTTAGAGTATTCCACAGCTTTGTCCCAAACAGTATAGCTGCTAATGTGTGAAAGGAAGACTGAAAGGATTATACCTGCAATTTTTTTGTGACTGAAAGGAAAATAAAAGTTAAATTTATTGCGTTAGCTTATTATTTTACCACGGTCATGCAATTAATCCTATGATATAAGGGAATAAATTGAATGAGTGTAACTGTAACCAGATCTTTGATAATGAGAACATCCTGTGACAAAAATCTAATCTATTCACTTCTGTGCTTGATCTTACTTGTGATTTTCTCCTTTTTCACTGCATAAAAGGATTTCTTTCTTGCTTTCTTCATTTTCAGTTATTTCTGATTTTCTCACTTCTGGAATCTTCCCTGTAACAATTTCATACAGATATCTTGTTCAGACTGGTAGGTTTTGTAACACAATATTTTACTTTTTGTTGCAGTTTCATCCAGAACACTTCGTAGAAATAAGACACCTTTGAAAAGCAGACACTTCTGAGAATGAGGACAGGAGGCTGTAGAATGATAAGAATGCTACACAGTGTCAAAGAGCAAACCATTATTGTTTAAAAAGGTGTCACTGGATTGTTAGTATTAATGCAAATGTTTAAAAAAGATAATTTCTATTTTGTTACCATTTTTTTAATGATGCTCCCATTCTGCAAGATTTAGTCACAATTGCATTCACAACACTGAATTTATTCTCTTTGACTGATAAATATTTGGAGTGTCTGAGAGTGAGAACATTTCACAGAATGACAGAATATTATGAGTTGGAAGAGACCCACAAGACTCACTGAGTCCAACTCTTAAGTTGAACCTGTGGTGCCAGACAGTCTAAGCTTGCTGTGTTAAGATATCCTTTTCCTGATTTCTTATTCCTTTTTTATGCAGTGGGTTTTTTTAGATTTACTGAGAAATTCCTATCTCTTGTGCCAGGATGTTTGGCAGCTACCGGGATGATTTTTACTGGTAGAACAGCTGTATATTTACTTAGTTGTCAGTTTGCTACGTTTCTTTTAATTCTAGTCAAATGATCCACCTGCCTGATATTCATTTCCCTGTTAGTTTCTCCAGTAAAATCTCAGAATTAGGATTGTTATACTGGTTTTTGTGTTCTAGTGAAATTTTTTTCTTGAAGTCTGCTAATGTTGCTTTTTTTTTTTACCTTTGCCATAAAATGTGTTTGTTCAAAAAATATGCAAAACGAGTCATACTCTATCACCATTCCTGAATCATAGAATACAAGATATAACTAAACAGAATGATCGAAGAACTCCAATTAGGCTGGCCAACGGAAATTTAAATGTTCTATGTTTGTAGGATGAACAGAAAGCAAACAAAAGCTAGTGTACCATACAATCTTTATCGTTTACAATATTTATAAATAACTCAATTTTCAAGATGTAGAAATTTAAACGTCTGCTGATTTAGTATATTTAATCAGATGCGCATAGGCCCAGATTTAGAGATTGGATGTGGCACTTAGTGCCATAGTCTAGTAACTGTGGTGGTAGTGGATCAAGGGTTGGACTTGTTGGTCTCAGAGATCCTTTCCAACCCATCTGATTCTATGATTTTATGATTTTAGGAGAAGAGGAATCATGCTCCAGATCACAGAGCATGAGCCATACTACAGCATTCTAGAGCAGCTAAAGCTCTGCTGATGATCAGGACATTCATGCACATCCACATTTCGATAGATGAAAGATTTGCTGCTCAGAATGTCAGAGATACAAGTATGTCATAGCTCAAGGGATGAAGCAGGATACTTCAGAATGGAACATCATCTCCCTTAAGAATCTTTCCAGTGACAAGACAACTTGTGTAGCATTTATCTTATAGTACAATATTTTTCTAAAATTTTTCTAAAATTATTTCTTTGAGTGTGTTTTTGTGATTGTCATAGAAACTAGAGTCCTGGATTAAGTAAAATTAAGTATGTCAAAATGATATCTGTAGAAACCACTAAGTTGAATGGATAAAGTCTAGTAGCTAAATTGGAAGTAATATGAGATTTCTGCAGTTTGTCTCCTGCACCTTGGTTGCTTTGGCACGTAGCTGTTGACTTTGAAGGAAATGTGAATCTACTAAAGAGGTTTGGAACTATGCACTTAAGTGAATAGATTTGTTTTCACAGAAGTTCAGCAGTGGGGATATTTACTAAAATGAAAGAGATGTCATTTCAATTACCTTCTGTTTGATTTAGAATAAGGGCTTGAAGTTATGTCTGTCATGTCTTAAGAAACAGCAGGTAAAGTGGGCAGTCTGGGAACAATGTCTCCCTCTCTTGGATTGGTATTGTTAAATTTTGTAGAAATAAATGCTAATTTCAGGAGTACTTTAAACCTCTCTTTTCCATGACATTATTAAGCATTATGGTTATGAAACTAAAGCATCAGTTTCTCATATTTGTTGGTGTGGGTGTCTGTGCATGTCTATCTCCTGCCATCATTCAATGGCTGTTTAAGCTTGGGCAGAGGAGGGACAGGAAGGGATGGCTGAGCACTAAACCACTAAGTTGTTGTGTAAAATAAGAAGCAGTGTCTTCTAAATCTGGCTTTGCCTCAAGGTTTTTTTTATGGAGGCCTCACTAGTGAGTATGCTTTCAGAGCATCCTAAGGACTCAAAAGAAGAGATGAGCACAGAAATCTATTGGGGTGATTCACACCAACAGCATCAGAATTTGAGAAGAATTGCAAATATGTGATATCATATGGAGAAAATACTGTGTTCGAGACAAGTGATCCATTTTGGAGCACAGGGAACCAAAGTATTTATTCTCCAGAGTACCTGTGCTCCAAACTTTCTACTAACCATGAATGCAATTTCCTGTAAGTCAGAGGGGATAGTTTTTCATAGCCTTCTTCATCAATGCATTACTGTTAGACTACAGGTAACTGTTTAATCACAGTAGGTGGCTAACCTTGGACAATTTTGTGTTGAGATTGACTATTTTGTGTGACTTTCTCCAATATAACTTCATAAAGCAATAAAATACAGTCATTTGTAAACAAGAATAATGTGACACATATTACAGTAAAAAGTGCTTAAAATTTTAATCTTCTGAAAATCATTGACAAGGTAATGCTGATTTTACTGGGTAAAAGGAACCAAGTCAAAGTGATAAATCATCACTTTTAAGTTGATTACTGAAGATCGGATCTGGTAGACAAATACATGACACTGTACAATAGTTGTTAATAAAGTGATGCAACTTCCTAGGAAGAGAAAAAAGATAATTTTACTTTGGAGAGCCTGACTGTGATAGCAAGTACTTAATCCAGCAAATTGTTGCACATTGAAAACAATTATAACAGATGACAGACTTCATAATCTTTGTTGTCTTTGAGAAGGTTTAATATGAGCTCTGTGATATTTCACTTCAGAACACATAAGGTTTGGTCAGTGTACTTACAGGGCCTAAGATGCAATTTTCAAAATATGAAAACAGTAATATTTTCACACTCTTTATTTACATCAAGGAGATTTTTCAGAGTGGTATCAGACTATTCATTAGAACTTTTTTAAAGTACATATCTTATTATTACAATTAACTTCAGTTCTGTTCTACTGTTGTTCATGGATAAATTTCGTTGGTATTTGGTATCCAGAACAACCTAATGTGCAAACTAATTGGAGGAAAAAGATGTATATGTCATATAATGAGTACATATACATCTAGTCAGATGGTGACAGCAACACTCTTATCTGTAATCCAGATTTTCTTTGCTTTTATCCTTTAACCTTCATTTCTTTTACTTTCCTGTACTTATGGTAAAGTTGCAATAAGGTTTGTGTCTTCAAAGGAACCTCTTTGGTTTTGAAGTTCAGTCCACTCAGAAATGGATGCATTACTGATTTAAAGGCAGAGTTTCAAAGTTTTTAAAATGAGAAGCTTTTTTTTCAAAACATAAGCTCTTTTGGTGTGTTCAGAGAATCAAACATCTCTAGCAGAACTGCAACATTTTTTTTCCCCTTTTCTTTTTGTGCTGGTTTTAGAGACACTAAATTATTTCAGTTCTTTTTGGATGATTTTATGGTGAAAAGCAGCCCTGGCTGAGGACAGTGTCATGCTTGCGTAACTGTATGCCATATTTTTCCAATTTGCACCACAAGAGAAGAAATAAAATTTATAGCATTTATCAGGCACTGGATAGAGTGCCAAATCCCAGACAAGGTTTTTCTGAAGTCTGCACGTGACAGGAAGGTAATGGATAATGGATTGGTAGTAAATTATCAATGCCAGGGGAAAATACTGGCCTGCCATGAGAGTCCCAAAAGCAAAAAGAAAAGCTCTAGCATAAGAAGCCTATTGCCAAAAACCAAAGAGATCAAGTAAATGAGTGCAGCTGCCAAGCTGCAACATAAGTGACATTTTTATAGCTGTGAGCCTGTTTTTCTGATTCTGACTTTCCCAACTGAATAATAATGCACTAATGTTAATTCCTCCCATCAGGCATAGTGAGGTGCTCTCTTCCAGTGTTACTATGATCACTGAATAGGAGCTGTAGCCAATGACCTGAGGATGAGACTTCTCTCAGCAGAGTCACTCACAGGTTGGATAAAACAAAAAATTCCTGTGGAAGAGGCAAAGTTCATTTTCCCTCCTTGCATAGTTCTTTCATAGAGAGTTAAATTAATCTTCATATTCACTCTTTACATGACACAATCATATTTCAAATTTCGTATTTCAGGTACATTTACTGTACCGCAAAACCACTGCTGAGCCTGCTGCTAAAGTGGAAGTGACTTGATAGGTTGCTATTCTGTGACTTGAAAGAAATAATGGGCTTATGACTGATCTGATCTATGCCACTTCATTAAAGAAAATTGGAAAGACAGAGAGCCCTAAACACCTAATATGGCAATAATTCTAAATATTTTCTTTTAATTCTTGTTTGGTTTACTGTGATACAGTAGTGTATAAGGTGTGAACTTCAGTTATTAGTCTTTATTGCATTCTACAAATTTTGCAAGCTTTTTTCTTGCCTTTTTTTTTTTTCCTGTTTTTTTCTAGAGAGAAAATTAAAAGGATTATTCAGTACTTTATCAACCAGGAATATCAGAGAAGAAAAAGCAAATTCCATGGGTAGAACTCTATCTAGAATTTAAGACACAAACTATATGTGCTGTGCTACCAAATATTTCCAATACATTCCTGAATATATTGTTGCTCATCAGCACTCACATACCTTACAGGTCTGTAGTGAGGCAATGCTGCAAAAAAGGTTGTGGACGACTCAGCTCTACCATTACAGGCACAGTACAAACATCCTCGACAGAATCTTACAGGTCTAAAGATGTGAGAAAGAGATATGTTGCTTAGTAACCAGATTACAGAAAAAAAATGTATCATAATCAGATAATGTGGGTTGCAGAAGTTTTAACACTCATTAATAGCATGAAAACAGTAACTCAGGGTTTATAAAAATGAGTTTAATCAATAGATAACAAGCTTATCTGTATCTCATTAGGTATCCCAGCTGTTATTCAGTCTGGTGCTTGCAAAGAACCCTGGATACACAAATGTCTCCACAATCAGAAACTAAATGAAAGAGGTGGTTGTATGTTGGTTTAACACTGAAGGGTAACAGTGTTCCTAAATTAGCATAGGAAATCACAGTTTATTAATATTTAACCAGATAATGCAGTTCACTTTGCTGTGATAGAATCTTGCAAGTGCTAAAGATGCTGAGTTGAACTTCCAATGATAAGATGTGCAGGGGTCATTTTACATGTATTCATAACAGCTGAGGCAGTTCAGCCGCACCAATTATTCTCCTCGAAAGAAAGGAAGGTTTCTTCCTTGCATGCTGACCCTTCTTTGTGTGCCCATGTAGGTGACAAACTGAAAAGTAAGATTTAGTTTACCAGATTAAGCTACTTTTTAAAACTCTTGGGAACTGGTGCTGCCGTGCCTTGTTCTGAGATTTCCAAATAATAAACACTCTAACTTGGTTCTCTGCAAAGTAATTTTTCTGTTAAAGGGAATAGTTGTAATCACTTCTGTCATCTGCCTGTATTTATTCCTTTTTAAGCCATAGTAGTTAGTGAAGATTTCCAGTGAATAATTTTGCCTCTAAATATCATGATAAAATTTCTACTATATGTTCCTTCTCTTGTTGTTGTTTTTAATTACAATCTTGCTTCTTTTTCACTTTTAGTAGATACAACCATGTTCTGGTGCTTATTTGATGTATTTTAACATAAAGGGGAAAAGCCTTTTTAAATAAATGATGCTAATGTAATTTATAATGTGATGCAATGTATTGATAAAATATTAATTATTCATTTACTCCTAAGTAAGCAATAGTGGATCAATTTTTCTTTTAGAATGCCTGATATTGAAGTCACATGAAAAAAAACCCTAAATGTTAGTGCTATATTTTTATGATAATTTATTTATTATTACAGCCTGACTTTAGTCTTAGCCTTACCTTAACTTATTGCATTATCTTGGCTGTTTCCTTAGCCCAAACATTTGTTGTTCCATATTCCATGGTTATTTCTAAAATAACAAACACTTGCTATAATAATCTCTTTGGTTTTGTTATGAACTATATTCCTCACAAACTTCACTGAGTTATTTTTTCTGTCTTGATGGAAAGGTGAGAGCCATTTTTTAAGTTTATCTCCCTGAAGCTGCTTAACTTTATTTTTTAGAAGTGGTTAGGAACCAGAAAGGGTCTAGAAAAAATATCACAGTTTAGAAAGATGTGAAGGGTTACATAATTTTTTATTTCTTATTTTATCTAAGCTCAGGTTCCAGAGGTTACTGATGATTACTGATTTAGGCTGCAGACTCAGGGTAGTTTTCTCCAGCCTGACCTGGGAAAGGCTTTTCCTCTCAGTCTCACCTTTTATACTGCTTCTTGGATTAGCAGGAGAGAAGAGTTGCAGTATCAAAATGTTTGCTGTGAAGAAGTTGTAAGTTTGATTTATTTAATTATATTTGGTGGTGATGGCAGCTTGTGCTATTCCTAGGAGGCAAGTGGAAAAAGGAAATCAATGCTGGAGAGAGATCTTGAGACTCACAATAAAAATACCATAGGTAAGAAGAAAGGTAGATCTAGGTTATGATTGGCAGATATGTTCTGGAGGAGAGTGACTTTCTGTTTGGTGTGTGTAGTGCTCATGTGTTGGCAATACAGTAAAAGGTTGGACTGTGGAGTTGTCTGGGAAAGAGAAATCCTAGCTTTTGCAGGTGTCTCATTCTGTCTTAGAAAGCCTTAATATACCTTTAGGTTTGTGAAATCAAGTTGTTCTGATCCAAAGTTTGCTTTCAGTCAAAATCATTAGGGGTAGAGGATGCAAACTGTGAAGGGCTGTCCCCCTAGGTGCTGCTTGTTTTAGTACAGAGCGATTTCTTTATTCCCGTATAAGTTGTGTCACTGCTTACTAGTATGTGGTGCCATAATTATATAATTAGTGAAGGTTTTGACTTGTTTGTCCTAGAGCCAAATAATTTTACGTAGTAGAAGTATTGCTCTACCCTCCTTTGCTTTACTGAATATTGAATTTTCATTCACTAATGGAACTGTGCATGTGATCTTAAAGTATTAGAGCCTTCTTCTTTTTTTTTCACTTGCAAAATTTAGAAACAATGAAGTAATAGGTAAAGTTGCGGCGAAAGAAAATCTGTTCATCCTGAAAACTCTTACAGCAGAAAATCATCATTCTTATATTTTCCTTTTCCTCTCTTCTGAAGTGTAAATCATATGCTTTATTGTGAGTTTTGCTTCTTGGTAAACCTCTAGAGAAACCCTTACCAATGGTAAAAAGCAAAGATGAAGAATACCCTTCCTAATCTGTCAGTCTGTGAAACTGTTGAGCCGTCTGCTTGTTAGATTAGACCTTTTTAATCTGTAAAATATCTAACTTGTCACTTGATTCGTCTAGCCAAAAGCACCGCAACACTACTCCTCAAGATGTAATCACAGTTCTCTTAAGCCTTCTGATATAAATAGATTTCCTTTTATGTCTTTTAAGAGACACTAAAAAAAATGGAATTATCATATTCATGGGGAAGTAATGTGAGCTTAAAAAGCACAGGTTGTCTTCTAGCTCCTTTGTTTCTCTGAGCCATGGTGATCTGGCAGAATTTAAGTAGATGGTAAGTGAAGGCACCTGCTACAAATTCCCTCCATAATATTTTTTCTCTTTTTTCTCCCTAAGCTACTCTTTGGTTCTCTGCCAGGGAGCTTTCTCAGTCAGTCTGGTTTTGTTCAGTTGAGATCAGACATGTTTATTTCATGCTTTTTCCAGGTGGAGGTGATGTGACTTACAGACTGCTCACTGAAAACAGAGTGAGGCCCCAGTCATTAATACTGTCTGAGGGGAAAGCACGTTGTAGCCCAAGAATTTGGATGGAAGTTGAAAGTAATTTCAGACATCCATCATGATTTTGTGATTTTCAGTTTTGCAAAGTAATCTGAGGGTTCTATGGTGAGTGTATACTATTCTTGGAGATGCCGTGTCATTTTACAAGTGAGAATGGCCATGGTTTGGTGTTTCTTTAATTTGAGTATATGTTTGCTTTGGGTTCTTTGTTTGTTTGTTTGTTTTTCTAGACTGCTTGAGGACTAGATCTGGGCACATGATGAAAGACTGGAGAACTGGGATCTGTTATCACTTTAAGGCATTAAATATTAACTAGTGTTGGTGTCTTACATTACAGAAAGAAAACAGTAACCAATACCTGGTTGTGAAGAACAGTAATGAAGTTTTGGACAGTAGGGAATGTTTTTAAAGGTCATGTTAGATTTAATTACTGTGGTTTTTTAATAGTGTGGGAAGTGTGCTATACTCAAAATAGCTCATGAGATAGCTCTGAGTTGTTTTAATTTAGAGAATTAAAAAAACTTTTAATGGGAAAGTAGCTTGACAACAGAGGTGGAAAAAAAAGTGAATTCTTTTGAAAAAAAAAAAATTTTTTTTTTTGTCTGGTTAAAGTATACAAAACTGCCAGGAAAGTACAGTAGTGTTTGTGTCTATATCTGTGTATCTATAGCTACACACTTACATGTATATGTGCATATCATAACGAATTTTACTCAGGTTGTCAGGGGTGGATGATACTTCTGCCCCCTATTGGAATGACCAATAAAAGTAACACCCTAATACAGATACGCCACAGGGCTTATTTAGAAACTTTTGAGAACTTTCTCCAATTATAGTTTTTGGTCAGATGCTGCATATGTAGGCTGTGGCATGGAAGGATCTTACAAATTTTCATGCTGTCTAAATAATTGCAGCAGCATGTAAGAACCAACCAGCCACACGTTTTCTTTTCAAGCTTCTAAAAGAATTTCAGCAGCATGAATTGAACTGTCACAACAGTAGTAGATGTTCTTATAGGATTGAACTTTGCAATAATTTTCCCTTTGTACTATTACGACATTGGACATTGTAGATCTCAGCAGGCTCAGTGAGTGAAAATGGAACATCATGAAAACTAAATTCCAGAGCTGTCAAATCAAGACATGGAAATAATAATAACTCTTGTATCATTCTACACTATAAAACTCTTTTGTGTAATGCTGAACATGGCAAAAACTCTCATGATTGCTAAATGAAACCATGCCATGTTTCATGACTCAAAAAACCAGTTAATGCAAACAACCTGAGCAGAGAGAGAGATGACAGTTTGCAGAGAACTAGAGCACCTCACTGAAGATTTACTAGGTCTTAAATCAGTGATGACCGAGGTTTCTATGAAAACAATGTAGGGGGCTTTGAAACTGAACTAAGCTTGACTGGTCTAAGTGTTAGGTGCATTTTAGCCTTCTGTTTCGTTAGGAATTGCATAGCCTAATCAATTAAAAAAAAAAAAAAAGACAGAAATTTAAGCATATTTCTGAGTACTGGGTTCATTGATCTGAATCCCAGTAATATATGTCAGAATTGAGAGCAGGCTTATTGCTGCAGGCCTCCTAGTTTGAGTTTTTAGGACCAGGCTAGACTTCCTAATGGATGTACTGGTGGCCCTCCTATTGCCCCTAGAGATGTTGTAAGAGGCCCCTAGATTTTGATCAAAATACAAAGGTAAACAGGATAGAAAAAACTGACTGACTATAAGGTGAAATATTCAGCTGAATATTCAGGGAAGCTTAAGTAGCTTGGCCAGTAAGGCTCTTGACTTTTATGTTATTCTGTTTGTCAGCTTTGAGTCTGTGTCATCAAAATCTTGCAAATCACTTGCAAATGGATATATTTTTCAGGCAGGGTTCTTTAAAGATAAATGACTTTGGATTTCACACTTGCAAACAATCACCAACAAGATTGCAGTTGCCATAAAAATTTCTCTGAAGGGTTAATATGGTAGAAAAAGTAACATAAGTTTGGATTAAAGGAACATGACAAAAACTATTTGTCGTATACTGTTTTAAAGGATAGATAAAAACAAAGCCTATAGAACAATCATATAAGCAGGCATTTTCCTTTGGACCATCTATGTAAGATGCAAAGAAGCCAATGTAGGCCTGGAGAAATTCCATTTGCTAGACATTAAAAAAGAGAGGCCTTTTACTGTTACGTGAGGTATACCCACAGTCTGGAGAGGATCTTATAGGAGGGTAAGCAAAAGTTGCTGAAAGTAGACCAAGAAATGTGTTACACTGCTTTAGTCATTGGCCTGTCTTATTTGAAATGCTTTAGTTTCCACAGAGCCTATAAATTCTTTCTTGAAGGTTCCATAAAATTATGTAGCCCTATAAACATCTGAGCTGCAAATCAGACTTTGCTCAGAAGTTTGGGTCTGTGACAGGAAGAAAATAATTAAAATGATTGCTTGAGAAGAAAGGGCAGACTGAATATTTTGGCAGAACCCTAGATACTTTAGTTACTGGTATTAAGGGTTGAAGGTCCCCTTTTGGCAAGTATACCTTGCCTTCTCCAGCAAAAGTGACAATGAGAATTCTAAGGGAATGAGTCTGGAAAAAAAAAACAAACACAAAAAAACAAACATAAAAAACAGAGAAAGAAAGGCAGTAGAGTACATATAAAATGCAACTGAATTTCCTTGTGGATATTAAAGACAGTGGAGGAAGTAGGATTCTTGTTACAGCTGAATCTTTTTGCCTGGGAAAGGCTGGCAAAAACTATCCTGCATGTTCCTTCCAGAGCTCTGATTGCTGTCAGCCCACTCTCCTCAGAGGGTCTAATGCTGCATTTCACATGACTTGATCTGGGACCTATAAAGTCTTTTGGAGAAAATTGTTAAAATTACTTCCACTGTGGTGTATGTGGGTTTACTAGTCCATTCTAAATTTTGGAGAGTAATGCTGCTACCATGTGTAGACGTTTCTAAGTGACCTTATAAAGTAAGAGATGGGAGCCATTATCACATTACTGATAGCACATAAAAGAGAGGGAAGCACAGGGTAGCATAATTAGCGATCAAGATACTTTCTAAATGGGGAAGTTAACAGACCTAAAGGGATTTAAGGTGAAAATCCTTGCCATGGGAAATACTCTCCTTACTGTGAAGAAACATCCCTTTCAGTTCTTCTTAGCTCTTGAGTAAAGAACATAAAGTCCATCACCCAGTACACTTAGATCACCTTTTATAAAGTAAAAAGAGCAAAAATACTCTGAAAGGAACATGGAAATTACTGGCAGATCCTTCTGTAGAGCTTCCAGTACTGAAGCCAGTAGCTGTATTTGCTCCGACTCATTCCAAGTTGTTGCCCTTGCCCTTCTCCTCCCCACTCTCTGCAAAGCCAAAATTAAGTGCTAGAAAGAAACTCTGTGTTTCAGACATCTGTGGGATGGTGGGAAAGAAGTGATCTATGATTTAATCCAAGTGGCTCCCTGGCTAATGCGGAGACCTCAAGTCTATGCAGAATAACAGAAAAAAGGCAAATGCAGGCTTTAAAGTGATTTGGTGCTTTTGGAGACATCGCAATTTGAATACTGCTTTCTCTGCATCTCGAATGTTCCGTGTAGGACAATGTGTCTTGAATGACCCAAGACATGGCCTCTAGTGTAGTGTATTCATGCTCGTATCTGAACCAAGTATCAGTTGGAAGACACATATCTCTGAAATCCGTGACCCTTCATCCAATACAGAAGGAAAAGCTTTGAATTTCCCCCCCCCCATGTGCACTGCTTTGGTGACTTGTACCACATCGAGGAGCTTGGAGGAACTGAAGAGATTTGCTTTATATCACAAGTTATTTTGTTCCTTCCCTTGTTAATAAAAGTTATCCCAGTAGTCTTTCTGTAAAAATCTGTACATCTTTGTGTTCTGTGTGTCAGCATTTTAGAATGTGGTACAGAAGTGGCTGGTGTGGATTATAAGCTAGGCTGGTAGTAAGAGTATCTCAATGCTGTGCACTGTGGCTATGGTAATAAACATTAATTTCACCTTAAGAACAGAGCATGCTAGATAACCTTTTTCTTTTCTTTTGAAGTTGCTGGAAAACACCACGTTTTTCCTCCTATTTTCAGTCAGGACACAAGTAAAAAACTATTTTAAGGATGTGAGAGAAATGAATTTTGCACATAAAAATACTTAAGTAAATATTTTGGCATTAAGTTTAAAACTGGAGCATTGTTTCATCTCCAAGCACATCTTCTTCCCCTTCACTTCTTCCTCCTCACTGCTTTCTGAACTTGCTTGTCTTCAGCTGACCTGAATTATGACAGTATTCCATACATGGCATAGTCAGATCTGGTGTCACAGGCTGAACTCCTTCAGTAAAATAATGCCTGCCATCTATTGTTCTCTATAGTATTAAGCTCAACACATTGTCAGAAAGTAGGACAGTGTATTTTTTTTTTAAAGTCCTGCTAAATCTAATATGCTATTTATATTTTTTATTTTTCTGTGGGTTGCTTTGTCTCAGAGTAGATCAGATCTAACCTTCCCAAGCACACCAACATCCAGCAACTGAAATGATTTAAAAAAAAAAAAAAGGTTGCATTCTCAGTGTAATTATCTCTTGATGCAACTTCAGAAAAATCTACATGACCCATAAGTACAAAATAAAGTCTGTTTCCAACTGGAAATGTCAGTCATTGCATGTGTAAGGTGGGAGAGGAAATGGCCTTGAATGTTTTTTGATCACCATTTCCCTGAAATTTTTCAAATGCAACATCACCAGAGACTATTTTGCTCAGAAGAGTAAGTATTCAGTGACTTCCTTAAGGAAAAAAATTGCCAATTTTTCTGTCATTGAGAAGTTATATTGGAGTACATATGCCTTTTTTTTTTCTCCTATGCTTTCATATACTGCCTCCAAGGGCAGAATTTTAATCAAATTTTTAAAATATTTTTGAGCTGTCTTCAGTAAATGTGATTGCCCAAGTTATTAAACTCCAAAGGATATTATTGATCAGTAGAAACTTTGTCTTTCCTTTGTGTTCATGTCTTTATCTTTTAAAAAGTGAGTTTTGTGGATCACCTGGGATAAAACTGTTTCCCACTTGAAGCCATTTACATCAATTACGACGAAGCCTTATTTGTGTAAATATTTTTTAATTCACAGAAAAATAATTAAATAAAAAAATAAAAGGGCAACAGATGCCAGAATCTATCATGTTTTCTGTAACACTGCTAAAAGTCAAGGTGGTATACCATGATTTTGCCTACGGAAATAGGAATTTTTCTGTGGGCAAATATGTCTATAAATTCACATTCACATGTGTCATCATCACCTGTTTCCTGCATGTCAGCCAAGGCATTTAGAGTCTTAGGGACACAGGGTGAAGAAGAAATGAGAGCCAACAGTTGGAGAGACTACAAGACTAGAGGAAAGGAAGTCATGATATTTTTTGAGAAGTAGTTTGTAGATGGAATATTTCTTTTTTATTATTATTAATTTTATTTTATTTGGGAGTCTCATTCTGTAAGATGTGGAACTCTATCGCCTGATGAATTTCCAAATGCAAAACTTGAGTAGAGTAATGTAGACTGTAGTAAGTGAGAGTATGGTGAAGCATTAGGCTTTCCAGAGGCATTGTTCTCATGCTGCAGCTCTGTGCCACGTGAGAGTTCCCTGAAATGTGCCGTTGCCACAAACAAGGTCTGGGTTGTTTGCGAGGCTATTCCCGGTGCTGCCAGGGGTGTGTGTCTGTGATGGGTCTGTTGCTGTGGGAAATAATGAAGTTCTAAAGTCAGCAGTAAGATTTCCTTCTGCTTTGATCCCCTGGAGAGGATGAGCAAGTTCTTTTCAAATGCAAATCTTCAATGTGTAGCCTTCGTAGAGGGAATAAAGATGGGAAGGAGAATAAATCTGTATTAAGCTTCAGGCATTTTCAAATTGCCTGTGCTACTGGTGCCCTTTTTTAACCTTTCTTTTTTCACTTCTGCAGAGCATTACCTTGTGTAAGCTCTGCTATGCTAAATCAGTCTTATGTTTGGGAGTGATTTTTCTTTTCTGTGTGCAGGAAGCTACTGGTTTTGGTGGGAGTCTACATTCTTCTCTCCCCAAAGATGGGGAAGTAAAAAGCTTCCTGTTTTCTCCAAGTGATCATGTGCAGCTTTTTAACTTTTCGAGTAATGCACGTTGTGGTGGTTTTTTGTTTGTTGGTTGGTTTCTGTGGCTTTTTTTTTTTTCCCCACAAGCAGATACGAGCCCAGGATGTGGCATGGAGGGAGAAATTCTGCCAGTGTCAATTTGTAACTGTCTTCTAACTAGGCTTTTTCTTTGTTCCCTTCTTTTCCTCTGTTTGTGAGAGCCCCCAGCTTATGGTTTCATCATTGCCTAATACTTGATTGCAGAGAATTAATTTTAGATTTCCTTTTTTAACTTGCAGAAATATTTTGTTCTGCAACTTGTCACCTCTGCTAAGCTACTAATTACAAAGTAGATTATTTCAACCTCCCTAAATTGGTTATTTCTGCAAAAGCCTGCAAAGCGCTCAGCACCTTCAAGGATATGCAACAAACCTATAATTTGGGAACCAAACTATGGTCAGTGGATGTTTAATCGAAAGTTGAAACTAAAAGCTGACTGTTATTACTTGCAAAAAGATGTTGTCTACTTTAAAGCTGCTTTCTCCCTGAAGGGCTTCCAGTTTACATGTTTTAGGAAGAACCCTTAATGGCTATGTCAGGATTCCTGCAGTTGGAGAGAAAGTACTTCAAGTGTTGCTTCTGTGTTCCCTTAACCTGGGACTAGCTGTCCAGTGGGTTCCCTTGAGTAAATCAGCCTTTATTTCTCTCTGTTACTGCCACCAGCACCACTATTAGTCCTTGAACTGGAATCATGAGGTAGGGCAGTAACAGGTAAATGTAAAAGGAGTGATAGCATTGAATGCTACAGAATAAAGCCTTAGTGCAGATACAGCTCTGTAACAGCTCCCTGAATCACCCAAAACCTCTGTGGGGACAAATATCATCTGTCTTGCAGATGGAACAGTTGTGATGTATCTATTCAAATAAATGATCACTGAATCAAACTACACATTTTTTATTATTCAGTTACCACTATCAAGGCTGTTCAGCAGTCTTAATTTGGGGGTAACATTAGGGTTTCACTGCTGTAGTTCCATTGACTTCAATGGCATGACTTCTGCTTCTCAAGGGAACTGAAAAAGGAGCTGGACCCACTATTTTCAAAGTTTCTTCTAATTCTAGTTAGTAAGTAGGTCATGACTTTTGCTTACCGTATGTTTCCCATAAAAGCCCTGGCTGCCTTGAGTGCTATATGATAGGATGTCTGGAAGCTGGAGACAAAGTGCATCCACTGTGGTAGAAAGACTTTCTGAAATATCTTGTATACAGTAGCTGTAGCTGCCACATGCTGCTCACACTACAGTGTCTGCCTGTGGTCACAGTTACAATGTTCACACTGAAGCATTCTCAAGAAAACTATGTAGTGATGAAAGGGCTGCAGTCCATACAGTATGATGTAAAAACAAGTTAAAAATAAATCTGTGCAGCATCTAAAGAGAGGAAAAATCTGAAAGGCTGTACAGAACTGTGCAAACCTGTGCTTTTGTGGACAGTGGCAGTGAAGGAGAACTAAAAGCACATGTTAAAACAAATACACTGAAGGATATGAAAAATATCCTGTCGTTTCAGATTTTTCTTCTGTAACAGAAACCAGTATTAATAATGAAAAGAAAACTCATCTCTGTGTTGTGTCAATGTAGAATTGCATGGTCTTCGGCTTGTAGAAGGGAAGTTAGTGATCATCCAAAACCAGCACTTTACTGAGCCATTTTATTACCTTACTGTTTAATTTACATGTGGCAATATCAAAATACCAGGATTTAAATGCTAGGAAGCTTGTGTGGGAGGGGTTGTTTTGAGTTTTATGTTGATGCATTGCTAATGGTTATAAACTTTCAAGTCTGGAAACTGACCACTTGTGTGTAAAAATCACCTTCATGAAGGAAAAAATAAATTTACTAGTTTTTTTACTTTTTTTTCCTTTTTTGACAAACTATGTTTTTTCAGCCCTGCTGAATTCAATGCAAAATCTTCCAGTTTCAGTTATCATAGGACACTATTCAATATTCAGGTCATCTCCCAGTCTTTTGGTGTAGGTGGTCACGTAAGAACTACTACGGTTTCCCTTCATGGGGCAGGAAGGCTTGTGCTGCCTGCAAAGGGTGCGTCACTGTGACAGAATACCTGTCTTCAGTGGTATTCCAGAAGGGACACAGATGACTTGGTGATGCATTCAAGAAGGGAGAAACTTTTGCAGAAACTATTGCTGCAATGTAGTTGAGCTGTGTAGATGAGCTGTGGGGTGTTTGATGTGTTCTCCCTCAGAAAAAGCTTGGTGCCAAGGTATGAGAGCATGTACGATGTTCATTACCAATCAGGCTGGTGACCACGCATCAGAACTACCACTTCTGTCATAAGGAACAGTTTCCTGCAAAGTTCAGAGGCAAACTTTGATGATTGATAAGTTTTAGGCACACGGACTTCAGGATGAATCCTGCAATTCATTGCTTCTGTAAAGAGGCAGCTGAGCAGCCACAAATTCTGCACCTGTCCCTATACTGGTTAAAATCTGTGGACTTTCAGCTGTGGGGATGTCGTGGTTTTGCCTGCCAGCCCATCCCTGGGGCTGTGGATGGTTTTGTCCAGGTGGATTTCCGGACAAAAACCCAATCTGAACTCTTAGTAACGCCTTTGCTAATTACCTATTTAAGAAAAAACGGAAGAGAAGGTGGGTTGCGCAGTTGAAATTAAGAGCAGCAGCCATGTAGAAGAAGTGGTGGGCCTGAGGAGGGCCAGGCCCCCTCCTACCCCGGCCTGGGCCGGGGGCAGGTGTAGCATTGAAGCCCCCCTTTCCCTTGTAAAAGAGTGAAGAGAAAAAAATCTTTAAAGGACTGACTGTTTGGACGAGAAACCGCTGTGGAAGAAATTCTT
>JAYRBT010000139.1:31107442-31122197 GCA_036023395.1 Myiotriccus ornatus
AGTTTGTTATCCATCTTTTTGTAAATTTTAAAACAAGGCAGGACACTTCTCCCCCAACCTCCCTGAAGCTCTTGATTATTTTTTTTTCTGCTCATTAGGACTATGTATAGTCCTGCTGAATGACTCAGGTCCCAAAGACCAACTAGGAGTTAAACTGGTATGCTGTATCCATCTTGACAATGGACCTTTCATGTTTCACAAAGGAATGTGGGAGATATTATGCACTGGCGTAGCAAAGTTCACTCACAGCCCAACCTAGATTGTGGATTGCCATTTGAACAGTCCCTATCCTAGAATCCCATGCTTAGTTTATCCTGTCTTTTCTTATTGGTCCTCAGGATTTATGCCAGCAATAACAGCCTAAAGATTTTGTCTCCATTAACAGGTTTGGATTATACATTGTATTTGCAGTTGAGCATCCCATGATTACAGTTTTTCCCTCTGTTGTTGCATTGCTTGCCTATCTACAAATGTCACAGATACCCACTTTCTTCTACTGTGAAAAAATGAGTATAGTGTAAGGCTGATTTTCCTGACCTTTTTACTCATGACTTTACATGATTTTTCCCTGTAGAGTCACCATGGTAATACTGGTCTCTTTAAAAGTGACAGTTGCATTTACTAATAGTTGCTATTTAAACAGTCATTTGAGCTGCTAGTAGAGAGGAAACGAGTACATTCACTAAATAAAACCTTATTTGCACAATCCAGATGTTCAATAGAACACAATTTCCTATAAAACTAACATTCCTTGACTTTTGTAATTTTCCATTTCACTTATCCTACTAATTTGTTAAAAGCCTGTTTGTTCTACTTTTACATGCTTGTTTCCAGAGCAGTTCAAGTGACTATATGAAAAGTTTTACCTGTTTCTGCCACACAAGAGGCAATCTCTTTCACCTTGTCCGTTGTGATTGGATTTGTAAATCTGTATAACTTTAAAAAACTTGCTTGAAGTGCAGTGACAACCTTGTACTTACCCAGAAGTAAAATTTGTAACTACTAATTATTCTAATTGTAAGCTTTATAAGAAAGAAAATAATAATTGAGTTCTGTTCATCAAACAAAAGACATGCTGTTCATTTCTAATTTAGTTATAGGAATGAGTGATACTGGAAAATGATGTAGCACAAGAATGTATAATGAAGAATTAATATTCTTGTTATCCCCACAAATGAATGTGAGGATTTCAAATTGTATAAGGTAACATGCTAGAGGGATTTTAATTCGAGGGTCAGTGTTGCAAAACATAGAGGTCTTTTGCCCTTGGACTTTTTACAGATATGTGTATAAATAGATCCCTGCAATGTTTCAGGAGCTATGTACGACAGCCACATTCATGTAGACTAAGGGTGGGCTTTTTAAATTGCTGCAGATCTAATACAACTGTTTCTCAGACCTTAAGAACTTCTCCTTTATTATCCCTACTTGACTCTTTCGTCTGGTCTTCTCTCCCGCCCCTCCCCCCCCATTAAAACAGGTTGCTTAGTTTGCTTATTTTAATTAAGTATTGTAAGAGCAATGTCATCAGCTCGGCATAGAATAAAAAGAAAAGTATATCCGGGTGGGCAAAATAGAGTCAGATCTGCAACTCTACAGCCTGTCAAAGTCCTGCTGAATGGCAGCACAGCCTTCTGGTGTATTAGCCGCTCCCCCCAGTTTCTATCATCAGCAAATTGTTCTGAATTATCCTGTAAGGTATCAAAATACATGGATCTTGTGCCTCTGTAACAATATATTTTTGTATTTTGGCATGAAACAATAATTAAAAGCAAAATTGTCCTGAAAAGAAGCAGCCAGAGGGAATTCTTTAAAACAAAGTACATGAATAAATGTATGAGCCAGAGTCACAGTGAATGCCAAGACCAACTATTACTGTTTCTGTCAAGTTTGGGAATGTAAAGGTTGTGCCAAAAATGGAAGAAGCCTTCACAAAGAAGTAAGAAATTTTACTGCTGTCAGAACTACACAGGAGTTAATTTAGATACTTCGCAAAATCTCGCCAGATTAATTCATGGTGGGAATTTAAAAAGTGTGAGGGTTGTGACTCTTCAAACTACTGGAGAAAAATGATCACCTGAAAAGAAGGCTTTTGCTAAAGTCAGTATAATGAGGAAGCAACTGAACATCAGCAGAGACTTTACCTTGAATGTTTGCTACGAAGTGACATTTTGTGGTTCATTTCTGAGATAGCTAGGAGTTAAGAATGAGCTTGGAAGGCAGCAGGGCTGTGACTGGTGTGAGTTAGTTTTGCATTTGTCTGTGTTTGGTGGGCTTGGGGATGGTGGTTACCTCTGCTTTTCTATTTTTATACCTTCACTTCTGGAACCTGAAAGACTCTTGGGATTTGGGGAGGAGGGCAGGATGATTGTGCATGGGTGTGTTTGATTTTTCTCCTCTCTGATTTTTGAAATTCACAGAGAAGGAAGGCAGGGGAGATGAAAAGGTAGAACTAAACATGCAAGTAACATTTCTGTCACATGGAACAAATTTTATTGCACAACATGTTTTGTTTTAATACATGAAAGGAACCACCATACCAAAATACTATTATTGAGATTGCTCTTGATTCTTTATGGGATTGCTCAACCTTCTCAAATCAAGTTGTTAGTCTGCAATCATACCTCTTTTATCCCTAATACAGTATATATGTGGAGTTGTATGAGGATGGTAGCACCTGAGTAATTGTAGTTCATGTGGGTGTAAATACAATAGTCTAAAATGCCATGCTCTGCTATTGGGCTTTCAGTACATTATATCTGATTTATATCTGGCTTACACTGATATTGTAAACTGTTGTTTTCCCATACCTGATTCTAGTACATTTATACCATAATTTGGCTTAAACCAGAAATCTGGCATGAGGGAGCAGGTGGAAGAGGGAGTACAAAATTTAGTAGTACCTTGGCAATTAGTGTTTATACTTCCCCGCAAACAATGAGTGAACAAAAAGTGAGTGAACTTAAAAATGAAAAACTTTTCAAATGTTGCAAAACATAACTGTATCCACTAAAGTATAAGATCAAAGTAGGTGCTTGAACTAGTCTCTCTCTGAAGGCTATTCAGTCTCAGCCTTGCTTGTGGAACACTGAGCTTTGAATCCCAGCTCAGTTCTGGCAGCTGGCAGCAGTTTATATGGCTGTGTTTTAACCCTCCATTTGCCTTCCCAGTGCTATCTTTGGTCTGGTTCCATGGTATCTCAAGGATTAGCTGTGTGCATACTCCAGCAGCTTTGCATGTCTCTTGGCAATATCCGGCTTTAAACTTAATACAGTAGGCAGTCATTCTTCCCATTGCTATGCTGCTTATTTGTTTAGATTTCATGCAGTCAACTGGATCTGCCACAAGCTTTAAATTCTTGCATGCTTGGTTGGCCAGCAAGAGCACGTGTATAATTTACTGATAAGTGACACATTTTTGTCATTGTTTCCAGACTGGTGTAGTTTGTTACTCCTGCCTTGTGCGTGCCCTTGGGTGTTCAGTGGTAATCTCTCTCAGATGTTGTATGCTAATGTTTCTTAATAAACTATTACTTCAAAGTACTGAATAATTTCATTATGCTTATATAAACAGTTATCTTTCTGGTTTTGACACATCTTTCTTTAGCAGAGATGCTGAGGCACAGTTGAGATGGGAAAGCAATAAACCAGTTTTGGGGGCTTGGAGGTGTAATGGATAAGTACGTAGCCACCACCTCCATTAAACCTGTGCCGAGTGAGAGTAATTGTACAAGAGTCACCTGAGCAGGCACAGATTTGACATTGCCTTAAAAATTTCCATTGTGCAAGGGTGTCTGTGAAGTTTTATTTCCTTGACTTTGTACTTACTGGAGAAAAAACAGATATTTCTGCGAAGGGAAGAAGGAGAGTTGTCCTCTGTGATACTCCTAGCTACTATAAAGAGGCATAGGGCATCACCAGCAATTTTGACTCTGATCTAAGAAATAAAATAAGATAAATAAAAATTGACTAGTAATAAATATTCTGTTTCCATTTCACTTTCGAGAAGTCCTAAGAACGTAAAACCAACAAAACTGTGCTGAAATGTTCTTGCTTTTTTTCCATTAAAACAGTGCATTTATTATCCTTCAGAAAATATTATAAAATAATTTTTGAGTAGGCTCTTACTTAAGAAAAACTCTGCTCTGACTCATATGGTACTTAATCAGAATGAAATATTTGTCAAGAAACTCTTAACTCTCACTGATTTTCAGTTGCCAATTGTTTTCCTAGAGCACGATTCCTTGCTTGAAACTTGATGACTTGTTGAAACAGTTACTGTTTTACTTGATTCAAAATTATTTTAAGCCCAACAATGTCTGTCTCTAATTTGGATTTCTTAATGCCATAACTTAAAATTGAATAAATGCATTTTAGTTCTCAAGGTTTTAAGAATAGGTAAGCTAATCTTCCCTGCCTTGGATAGCAGCTTATGGTTTAATCCTGAACTTGCACAGTCATACTTTGGAAATGCTGCTCCCCTACTGCTAGCTGTTTCCAGAATTAAACAAGAAATTTCATTCTGAATTCTGAAACCATTAGCTATTAGTCTCATGCAACTTTACAAAAAAGAAAAATCAAATGGTGCATAATTAACCAAAACACTGTATGCTACTTACTCAAACTTTGCGTGCATTTCAATTTGAAATTCACACAGGGTTTCCCTGTGTTTTGCAGATTCCTATTGAGAATTTCCAGCTGATGCCTGGCTGTAAAACTGTGATGGCTCCTGGCCCTGAGCACAGGCAGGGAGGTTGGAGGGCAAGGACCATGCTGTGCTGTTCGCTATGGTGGCCACGGGGTGTCATTCTAGGAGCAGGCTTTGGCCAGCCCGGGAGCACTACTGTGGCAGCAGCGCTGGAGGCATCGCACAGTAGCTGTCTTTGCACCAAATCAGCTTCTAAAGCAGTAATTATTTACCTTCTGTATCTATTTTTCAAAAAATAATTATTCTAAATTATTAATAGTTTTCTTACTTTCCTTTTCTGCTTTCATAATGTGAAATATTGGGATGTAACAAAAAATACAGAGGGAATTAAAGGCATTTTGTTCTGTAAATGCTACACATGCAGCTAGAGAAAATTCTGCATCGACACATCAAATTTGCATGAACTTAAATACATCCCTTTAAATATGTTAATATATATTTTTAATGATTACTTCACGGACAGCTATTTTGAACCTGTACATCACTGACATTTGGCAATTGAAATGCAGGAGTCAGAATGACTTCTAGACAGAATCAAGTCATCTCTTTCCAGTTTTTTTTTTTTTCCCAAATCATGTCCAATAGAGAGGGAAATCCTAGAAAAGGTCCACAGCACCATGTGAGGCACCAGTGTGGGCTTAGATGGGTGTTACACTGAAGAAAGCATGTTGAATTTGGTGTTTAACATATTGCTGGTTTTGTTTTAAATAACTTTTAGGAGGGGTTTAACTGGGAGAATGAGCAAGTGGGTGCACTGGATATCTTGAAGAACAGGAAGAATAGCATTAAAAAGAGCATATGAATAAAAGGAGAAGAAAGTTTAATGAAATGGAGTAAGGTCCATGATACATGAGGCAATCAGGACAGATTTTGGTAGGGCAGAGTTTTATGGAGCTTTAAAAATGAAAATGTGAAACTTAAAGCAGAAGGACATTGGGAGAAAACTGAATTGCAAACAGGGGTATTAGTTAGGATATTAGAGAGCACTTTAAATATACTGAAGTGAGAGGAAAAAGGGATTTTTGTCCAGTATGTATATCTTTGTCTTCAGCTTAGCATATATGCTTCTTTAAGTGTTAAAATACGATGAAGTTGGAAGCATTGGTGTCAATCGTGATAAATAAATCTGGAGACCTATGTAGAATGCTACTACATTGCTGAGAAGTTATTCAGGAAAACTGAGAATGGACTGGTAGTGTAGCATCAGTAGTGACATATACCAGAATCTAAGGTAGCCCTGGAATTCTGCTCCATGTTGCATGTGATGAAAAAAAAAAAGAAAGAAATTACACCTCCCTTATGAAATGTTGGTTCCCATTTATTCCATTTGGCATTCAACCCTCAAGATACTTGATGTTTACATTTTAAATATATTTGTATATAATTATGCAAAAAGGCATATATTTAAGTGAAATTTTTCTTAGATGGCACACAGAGACCAGTCAACTCCAGCTTGACCTACAGAATTAAAACCATTGCCCCTTGTCCTGTGACTATTTGCCCGTATAAAAGGTCTCTTCTTTTCATAAGCCCCTTTTAGATATTGGAAGGCCACATTGTGGGAATGGTTTTAAACTGAAAGAGGACTTGTTTATGTTAGATGCAGGGAAGAAATTCTTCACCACAGTGTGGTGAAGCATGGGAACAGATTGCCCAGGAAGGTTGTGGATGCCCCATCTCTGGAAGTGTTCCAGGCCGGGTTGGATGGGACCCTGAGCAATGTGATCTAGTAAATGGCATCCCTGCCCATGGCCAGGGAATACCCAAAGCCTGTCAGGGAGCAGATATTTTTGGACTTCCTGATAAGTTGAGAGAAAGTTTTATGATGAGTTTACATGATGCAGGGTTTTGCTGGGTGGAGAGGGGGCAGATATATTTGTCTTCCCTGTGAAGGCTGATGCTCCTCCTGACGTCTTATGGCTGAAATAATTTCCATACTTAGAATTCTGAAATGCAACTGGATTGATTTAAAGATTTTTTTCTGAAGCAGTTGGACAACTTGTGATTGTCCAACAAGTTGCAAGATAAGTGAAATACAAACTTTGTTTTGGTTGGATCAGACATGGGAACACTTAATTTGTTGCTATTTTACTATGTTTGCAGTTTTAGTAGGATCAGATCTTGAAAACTTGCCTCCTTTTGAACCAATAGCTGTTTTAAAGCCTGCCTCATCTGCCAGTAAGTTTTCTTGTGAAGGTACTTCTCAAAGAATATTGAGTCAGGCTTTTGAAGAACTGTGGTTCATCTGAGCATACTCCTCTGCTTGAAGTAGCTAATTTTATTTAAGGTTTGAAGTAATTTAAGTATGGCTTTGGCAAAAGCAATATGATCAGTGATTGTGAATGATCTTACTGTTGCTATTTTCCAAGTTTTAACGCTCTATTAAAAATCACTTTGTGTCATTTCTAATCACAACTGTAAAGACTGTCACATCTATTTCCAATAAACTTGCTTACTGGACTAATACCATCAAGAAAATACAAACCATGTCCATTCAATATTTACACATAGAGATTGGAGGTGGATTTTGGACTTAAAAATAAATGTTGGTGTTCCTGTTCCTTTCAGGGTTCTTAACATTTCAGTGTGTTCTCCTGGATGCATGCCACTTGTTTGGGAGTGAAAGTGCCAGCATTTGTCAGCTTCCTTTTGCCTGGGGTTATAATAATATGCAGTTCATCCAGAACTACTGGTATGTCTCTCAACCACCTTTAGTTTGCAGTGGAGTACGTATTGATTTATACCTGCCTGAGGGAGCTTCTTCGCAAAAGCTGTCACTGGCAGTACAAGTCCCACCCAGACTCCTCGCAAACTGATCCTTGACAGGAAACACTCTTTAGCCCCTGGGTGCTGTTAAGAACTTCATTTTCCTTCTGATTCATCTCACATCTTCCTCCTCCTCCCCACCCTAGCTCTATACAGGCTCAACAGTAAAATAAAAGGAACTATTTATCAAATGTTTACAATCAGGATTTTAGGTAAAGGATTGAAAATAAAGATATATGTGAAAAGCTTCAAAATAGAATTTGGTTTTATAGCTAAGATTCATAGCTACTTAGCTTGCTTAATCTACTTTCTACCCCAGCATCAGTGCTAGGAATTCAGTGCTGTGACACCTTAGTTCCCAATAGTTGAAGTTGCTTCTGAATTTTCTTCCAGTGCCTCCTCTTGCCTTGGTGATAAATTGTAGGAAAGAGATGAATTGCTATAAAAAAAGTGTCAGCTAGAAGGAGAAAAGCTGGATACTTCACAGTGATTTCTGCTACCTCGACTGATATGCAGTTTGTTGGGACTGAAGTGAAGCACTTCTTTTGACTGGATGGTTCCTTAAAAGCCACTCATGTTTTAGCCAGTTCAAGGGATTACACAGAGGCTGTTCATTTTGATTTAGTTTTAGTAGTTTCTTTAGTATTAAATATAACCACACACATATTCTATGAAGTCTGTGATTTCTGAGCAAATACTAAATTTGTCTCGTGAGTGCACATGATCTTACTGACACAGATAATTGATGCAGCCACATATTGTTTGGCTTAGAACGATCGAGGAGATCAGGTCTTCTGTTCAAGTGTGTTCCCAGTGTGTCTTCTTAATCCTGTATTGGAGAAAAAAGTATTGGTTTTATTTTTGTATCTTTTATAACAAGTTATGCTAAACAGTTTGGGGATTTGCAACAGATATAATTATGCTATTGTATTCTTAGCGAGACAGAAAAGTGGTATGCTGAGTACAGCTAGTAATTACTGGAAGACATAGAAGATATATTTGACAAAAAGATCTGTGGTAACTGCTTAAAATATTGCAGCTTCTGAAGAGTTTGCTTTAAATGTGAGGTTGAGTATATATTCACACAGAGTACAGCTAGTTACCAAGTCTGACTTAACTAGCTGTTGTCTTGCTTATGACAAACAAAACAGAGAAAAAGTACTATGACTTTTTTGGGTTTTAGTTTGGATAATGGTGGTTTTTTTCTTATTAAAGGACTGATAGTGCTAAAAATCTAAGAACTACAGGGGTTGAACATGTTACCTTGTTCTGTGTGCTCACAAGCCATCCCTTTATCCTCCTCTTACAGTGTGGAAGAAGAGGGTGAAGAGGAGGGGAAAAAGAAAACTCTTAGTTTTACCAGAAGAGAATATTCTCCACAAATGTCTGCCTATGTAGAGGCACAAAGAGAAACATGTGCTGCTTCCACGGTGATATCATCATCCTCTTCTTGGATACACATGGACCACAAAGACCACAGATTAAGGGAGGGAGTTTAGGCAGGCCCTGTTATGACTTAATTGCCATGTTTAGGCACTGTTTTTCACTCAGGAGCACTAAGTCTTCTACCTCAAAAAACTTTCTTGTTTTCATTTGGGTAAGATGACTCTAAATGGAGACCCTTCATCTGTGCATGCATGGCCTGATCTCTTCTTAAAAGACAGACATTTGTGTGGTTTCTGCAACAGGAGAAAACTCTATTTGTAGTTTTTTACTTTGCATGGAATGGGATGTTCTTGGTAAACCAGTGTGGTGCAGTGTTGAGAGTATTAACCATCTTTAACTCTGCTCAAATATATTTGAAAAAGAGATGATGCATGAAAATGCATTAATCCAACAGTGGCCACCTGTGCTTATTTGGAAAAATAAGAATAATAAATAGCTCTGTCCTTCTGCCTTTTTTGGGAGAGTCAGCCACAAATGAGAAACTGTCATAACTCTTAAAGTAAGAGCTAGTACTTGAGAGAAGTTAAAACACAATTATTTCTCCTTCCATTAGTTCAGAAGAAAATACTCAGGTCATGTAACTTAACACTAAATCATGGAGGTTTGTACTTGTTGGGAAAACAGTATTTGGGCAAATATATATGTCTTACATATATACATAAGTCTTTCTGTCCCTTTAGGTATAAATTAACTAAAAGTTAGCTAACAAACCTATGCAACAAAGTTCTGTTCAGATGTTATATAAAATAGCTGCATTTAGTAATAATTAATATGTATAAATATTTTGCACAATTAACTAAGATATGAAAATCTCTCTAGTGTAAATATGACTTTGTATGGTATTAGTTTGCTCTAGCTCTCTCTAAAGCTTTCACTTCTATCTCCAGCAAACAGCCAGAATCAATATGCACTGTAATGACATCGAAGCTGCACCTCCAACACATAAATTTACTGATAGGATTATAGCCATAATAAGAGATCAATGTGCAATTCACAGTTGAGCAATTAATGTCTTTTATTTTGACCTGATTCCACTAAGTGCTGTGCAATATTTGTAGAGAGCTACTGAGGGAGTGAAAGGGAACAAGTTGAGTGACATGTAGCTCCCATGTAGCTCCGGAGATACAGCTCTCCTTTGACTCAAGGGTTAATTGTCTAGCAACATAGAAATTATGAGTGGCACTCTTTTTTTTTTTTTTTTTTTTTTGAGAAGATTAGATTCCTGATTATTTTGTACCACCACCTTTTTCTGTGTCCCCATTGAGCTAATTCATTCATTATCCATATGAGCATAGAGTTTCAGATTAACAGTTTCATTGACTGACTTTTCTCAAATATCTGTAAAAAGTCTTACAAGTTCTCTCAGCTTTGACTGTTTTTGCAATAGTCATGGAACACTCAAAAGGTCAACTATGATAGTTTGGAAATGAGGCCAGGAACATTTCTTTAAATTGTGTCCTAGCAGTCTACAAGGAAACATCATGTCCTCCTACCAAATGTTTTAATTAGATAAGACTTGATTTCTGAGGCTGTGGTTGCAATTCATTACAGTTTGTGTGCCTAAGGTGTGGAGAGCCTAAATCTGGTTCCAGAACCAGATGTTTTCTCCACATTGTTTTAGCAGTTTACTGATTTAAAACTTCAGTACAAGGGAGTAATGTAGTATATATGAGAGTGAGGGTGAAGCATCTACCTTCTGTAGAAAGATAGCTGCAAGTGATGATATTGAAAATTGTGAACCAAATATACAATTAAATAGGATTGATCAAGATTTCTTCATTGAACTTGGGGGTTTTTTACTGCAGTAATCACTGGTATATTAGTAAAGAACTTGGGCCTGTAGGTTTTTGTGTGCACTGCCATTTTTGAGAGCTCTCTGAGACTTGAGACGGAACCACACACCACATTTTATTTAGTTTTCGGGTTTTTTAGTGTGTCCTTGCTGTGATCACTTTCAACTGAAACAAAATACGTTCTTCCACATCATTGATTGTTTTACTGAAACAATAATAAGTTAGGTATTGTTTTCTTCCATCTAATTTGTATCTGTGTATAACATGCTTTTTCTGGTGGAAGAGTAGGTCATATGGCTGCTAAAATTCTAAGTCTTTGCTGAGGAAAACCCCAAATCAATGTTTTGGAAGAATAAGGGTCAAGGAGTGGATAGACTTAAGATTTTTATTGGTGGAGGGGGTAGATGCAGAGAGGGAATAGAATTGTTACCCTTTTTCTCTAGAAAGCTGTTAATTTTTCCAACAGCATGATGCATGCTTTGACTTCCTATTTATAGGTTTCAGTAATACAGAAAGTAAACCCACACAGTTGTCTTTTAAAATACAGAATTAATTTTTGTAACTTCCCAGTAAGGTGAAAAACTTATTTTTGTTTCTTTGCCAGGAACTAAATAAATAATTCTGCAGATTAAACTTCTATGAGTATATTAGAATAAAAATTGGTTTGGTTTAGATGAAAGTTGAAACATGAATACCGCCTAATCACTGGGGGCTTGATTTTTTTTTGTTCTGTAGGTAGTGTAATTTGTATGAGTGGTTGAAGAAACCTGTGATATGACAATTTCAGATACAGGGAATCTGGAGTTCAGTGACTTAAAGCTCAGAGTAATATACAGCTTTCTACAGTAGTCTCATTTCAGTGTAGAAAAAGGGATGTGGAACACTGAGTTTGTCTATAGTTATTGCAAATATTTAATTGATGGGATGGGTAGCTTGTTCCTGCAGCCCATGATACCGGCTGGCACATGCAGAGAATGACACTTATATAGGGACAGGTGATAACATTTATTACATTTTTGTGCTCATACACCAATACCATAGTATGCATAAAAAATTAAAAAGCTAAAACTCTTCTCAGGTCAACTCCCACTCTCTGTTAGTTCAGCTGTGTCCTTTTACAAGCCATCTTTAGTGCTTTCATTGGTAATATTCTTAAGAGGCAAACACTGCTCCCTTTGGAGGCGGTTTCATAATCAATAGACTTCATTACAGGCAATGTTTTCCCTCACTTTGTTCATTTTGTTAACCCTAAATGACTCCTGCAATCTCTCCGGAATCTAATCTCTAATTCTCTTTGGATCACTGCCATCCCCAACCCCCACCCTTACCTCACATACTTTGGAGATACCACACAATGCCTCCTAGCAAAAACTTTCAGGAATTAAATTCTCTTTGCACTGTTGAGCAAAGAGTGCACCTAACTATTCATCTGATATACTTGCCAAAAGTTGGGGTTTGTATTTTGATTTTTTTTTTTAATTTTTTTTAATTATTTCCTTTCTATTCTATTTTACCACCTGGTTGCATTAGGAACAAAAAAATAGAATTAATCTCTTTTCAAATGTTTGGGAAAGCAGCATGGTACACAGAACTAGTTTTGGAGAATACAATAAACATACAGCTGTGAAGGATGTTAGATTTTCAATTGCCTTCCTAGCCAGCACTTAAAACCTCTTTGAGATGAGAGGGATACACAGGCTAAACTGATGCAATATAGTGGAATACTAATCAGTCTTTTTTTAAATATTCTTTATTTCCATAAGTCGATGGAATGGATCCTTTTTACAAGGTCCAGATTAACAGGAAGTGATTCAATATCAGCATGAAGTAACAGAAGATTTGGATTTTTTTATTCCTCAATAGTGTAGCAAATAGAGCGTGGTATTCAAGGATTAGTTCAACCCGATATGCCTCTGTTTATAAAAGGTCCTGATATAGTTTGACACAAAAATGCTGCCAGGAAGATACACATTAAGCAATTTACTTTCCAATTAAAATATATTTATTACTTACATGGGCCAAAATATTTGCAGGAACATGTTGAAACTCCTGTTTTTTCCTTAACTTGCCTTAAAATCATATCTCAGTCTAATTTTATTCATGATTTCTGTTCTTTAACAGTATTTTTTTTCAGTTCATTTAAAGCAGAAGCTAGTATAACATTTCTGATGGTGGGAAAGACTTCTATAGTAGAATACAGCTAAAATCAGAAGCTGAAACCCTTGAATGTTCACCAAGATGGAGCAAATTACTGACCTCTCTTTCTTTTGATGTTAGAATATAAATATTGAACCCTGTGAGAGAATAATTAAAAAGCTTTCTTTCATTCTACTTACTTCTGATTAGGTTAGAAAACTGCATAAGCTATTTGTGGCCTGGCAAAGAAGGAGAAAAACCAGTAAATAAACATGAAAAATTATTGATGATGACTGAAATACCACATAGTTACCACAGACCTATCATGACATTTTTCCAGAAGAGGGCAAGCAGCTGCCTTATTCAGAACAGCCAGACAGAGCCAAACCTTGTAAACACTTCCCCTTGAAAACAGATTTTACAGTTTTTGACATAACAGCAGTAGTAATTTTTGTTTCTCATACCTTTTTAGGTTGTTGCAAAAGCAAAATTTAGTTCTACAAAAGAATTAAAATAAACTCTCCATGCTCACTCCATATCCTGAAGTACTCATATCCGTGGACCTGAAGGGATGAGCAGCATAGGATTCTACCTGCACTGTTCAGTGCTGTGAGGTTATGAATATTTATTAGGAACCAACCAAGCTTATTTCATAATTTACAGCTTTCTCAATGAAAAGATAATAGTCTATGACCATAACTATGGCAGTGTGATAAGGAGAACTATGACTACCAAGTTTCTGCTGTATTCTCAATAAACTCCCAGTATTTCCTGCT
Source organism: Myiotriccus ornatus (assembly GCA_036023395.1). Taxonomy (NCBI): domain Eukaryota; kingdom Metazoa; phylum Chordata; class Aves; order Passeriformes; family Tyrannidae; genus Myiotriccus; species Myiotriccus ornatus. The sequence goes on from JAYRBT010000139.1 coordinate 31,121,067, forward strand.
AATTTCAAAGTTTCCCTCTCACTTAGAAATATGGATAAGCCTCATCTCGCTCAGCTATTTTTCTGATTGTTTCATTTGTCAGGAAAGTGAAAAGGTTGAGGCAGCCTTTACTGTGGGATTTCATGCTTAGACCATTATTCCAGAAAGTTACTGGTAACTTTTCCTTCAAAGACCAATCTGCCCTTGAGTCACTGAAACCATAAAGTCATCCAAGATCCTGTAGTAAGCTGTGTGCATTGAACCAGTTCATAAACTTGTATAAAATATGGTTCACTGTGCACACTCCCATGAAATGTGTGATTAATTGTGTGAAAAGCCTTCACTCTGAAATTTGAACACCGCTGTGTGATGCAGTAAAGAGCATTTTATTTTACTGTGAGCTAATGATTTATTTAGAACTTAGTGAAACATCTATTTGAGGACAGCAGATGACCATGGCTCATACAGCCATGGGATGTTAGCATTTCTAAAGAGATGGAAGCAGTTTATATTCCAAAAAAACGAATTTAAACTGTTCTGTGAATAAATAGCTGGTACAAATTTTAGGTAGATATCCCTCTTTCCTAGTGGGGCCCAATGGAATAACTTGGACTTTTGAAAAGGAGAAAAAAAACAAAATAAGTGGGGAGGTTGAGAGAAGAAGTATCTGTGCACAAATTGTGATTCTGCTTACTGATAGCAAACTTGAAGACAAAGATCTTGCAAGTAGGTGGGACTGAGTTACATGACTGAAAAATATCATAGCAGCTTTACAGTTCAGTACTACAAAGTGAGAGTCCCTGGGATGTGACAGAGAAAAAAAACTTAGCATGATTTTTTTAATTTAATACCCTTGGTTTTACCTGCCTTTGTAATACCTTGTTTATGTTTGGGATTGTTAATGAATAGTTTATTCTTTTCCCAAGCCTTTCATGTAAGGTTTCTTCAGAGTAAGAGCAGTACACACAATTCAATTTTACTGGATGAGACAATAAAAAAATTTTTTAAAGCCCAAAAACCAAAAATCCAAGAATAGATAGTTGAATAATTATAGAGATCTGAGAAAGTTCTTCATGTTATCCAGAAGAGGTTCCTTGGTGAAGCTGGTGAAGACAGCTATGGTTGTTCATAAATGTGTATGAACCATTTGTG
>JAYRBT010000139.1:31131837-31146629 GCA_036023395.1 Myiotriccus ornatus
TTAAGGGAGACCTCACAAGGTAACTGTGGGGGCAGCTACTTAATTGTTGTTAGATGCATTGAAGATTTTATGGTACAGAAATTTTTGAAAATATCCAACAGCTTTTTCTTTTACTTTTTTGATCCTTCCCCCCATTCGCTCTAGGTGAGAGGATAAAGGAGGATACCTTCCACGTGAAATAGTTCCCCCATGTCTGTAAAACAAAGACAGAAAAGTTTATAGTTTCCCATATTAAAGCATTTATACAGATTAGAGTACCACCAGGTCTTTTGTAATGACTGTATAAGAATTTGGCACAATACACAGCCAACCAAATAACTATCAGAATATAATTTCAGTGTGTGCTATTAAATGTGAATAAGTAGGCATTGAGGGCAGTTCAAAACTGAATTTCACTAGTATTAATAAGAGCTTACAGAATATAGAAATTTCAGAGTTGGAAACATGGAAATTAGATGAAATTACACAAGATCGTCTGGTGGATGTGGGTGTGGCTTTTTTTAGAATTTAGTGACCTGAATAATCTTTTTTTTTTTTCTCGGGTCAGGACAACACTTCACATTCTTATTTTAATATGGTAATTGGCAACATAAATAATTGACTTAAACTGACAGTGAATGTAAATATGTGCTAAGATTAAACTATGTAAGACAGACATTCATTTTTATGTGGGTAGTTGTCTGCTGCAAAGGGGCTGTATAAGGTGATCCAATAGCATCAGTGTTTTGAAATGTTGCAGCCAAATCTGCCTATGCTTGTTCTGTCTGAGACCTAGGTCTCATAAATATTATTTTGTGTAAGTCCTGAGATAGTACTTTTATACCTTAGACTTCCCCCCCTCCCCCCCCCCGTGATTACAGCTAAAACACTTTAGGTTTTGCACGGCTTTCTCTACTAATAGAATCAGACAAAAATTCTCCTATTATACATACATTAATGTCTTGTGTTATGAATGCGGAAGATGTACACTTTTGTTTGAACAGGAGAAAAATTTGTGGTCTGTACCTTAAGGCACTTAATAGTCTTTGGACCTCTTCCCTCCTGAAACAAAGAGGAGTTCTATAGTTGCCTGTAAAAGGTGCAGGACTCAATTCTAAATCATCCTACGAAACATAAAGTCTCTATTAAAGAAATGTACTTTGCTAAGGAGCTGAAGAAAAAGACGCCAGTCTAACTTATTCCATATAACCAAGAGGGTGATTAAATGTTCCAAATATGCAGAAGTCAAATGTCCCATTTCTGCTTTAAATCTTTTCCTTTTATAGGCTGTGGGTTATAGTCCCTGCTTTGAAAACCTGTGCTGTTTAGGAACAAGAATTTATTTACAGTTTTAAAAACTTGCAACTAATCCTGGGTGAATAGTCTAAATTAACCTTTGGCAGAGAAGTTGTAATTTCTAAGCCAACACATAGCTGCATTTTGCATTAGTTCAAGAATATTGGGTACGTTTAGGGGTTAAGAATGAGATATTTTCCATGATTCATATCTCTTTTAGCTTGAAAAGTCAACAACTCTATTCCAGTGTAGCCAAAAGGGGTTTTCAGTCCAAAATGTCTCATTGCTTGCAATTAATTTGGGTGCTTGCAATTAGGGTTTTGTATCACAATGCATTAATGCATGAAAGCAGCTGCACAATGAGTAGTGCCACATGTTTGAACTAAAAATAACCTGTGTATTTTGTTGCTGCTTAAACAGTTGTACATTTTGGTCACTGAAGATAATCTCTGTGTTAGAACAGCAGAGACACATGTGAGATGCAAATTGTAGAACTGTGAGGTGACACTTGTGTGTTCTTGCTTTTGCCCCTTAACCACACCCAGTCCTTTTTTGTCTTAACAAGTATGCTGAATCCTATTATTTAAAGCCATGAAAAAGCAAAACAAAACTTTTAGTGATAAATATACTTAGGCAAATAGAGACAACTTTTTTTTCCATGAAATAAGGAACAACTGACATGGTCCTTTAGGGAAGGCGGGGGCGGGGGGGAAAGGCTATGCTAGTTTAGAATGAATTCTGTCTTGCAGACATATCTATGGTGGGGGGGAAAACTCAGCTGAAAACTGTATGCTTTCCAACTTGTTGAATTCAATCCCTCTTCCACTGTGCTGGTTTTGGCTGGGGTAGAGTTAATTTTCTTCACAGTGGCTGGTATGGGGCTATGTTTTGGATTTGTGCTGAACACAGAATTGATAATATAGAGATGTTTTTGTTTTTGTGAGCAGTGCTTACACAGAGCCAAGGACTTCTTTGCTTTTTGTACTGCCACGCTGTCAAGGAAGGTGGGGGTGCATGGGAGACTGGGAGTAGACACAGCCAGGACAGGTGATCCCAACTGACCAAAGGGATATTCCAAACCATATGACATAATGCTCAGTATACAAAGTGGGGGGGAAAAAGCTGAAGGGGGGGATGTTTGGAGTGATGGCGTTTGTCTTCCCAAGTAATGTGATGAGGTTCTGTTCTCCTGGAGATGGCTGAACACCTGCCTGTCCATGGGAAGCTGTGAAATAATTCCTTGTTTTGGTTTGCTTGTGTGTGCAGCTTTTGCTTTCTCTGTTAAACTGTCCTTATCTCAACACATGAGTTTATTAGCTTTTACCCTTCTGATTTTCTCCCCAGTCCTGCTGCTTGGAGAGTGAGTGAGTGAGTGACCGCATGGTGTTTGGTTGCTGGCTGGGATTAAACGACAACATCCACTTACAGGTCAGTGTTTTGTGGCCCCATTGAAGAGTCTGTGTCTTTCAAGAAACTCCAGAAAATTAATTCTGATCCCCATCCTGTTAACATACACGAGTGTCTTGCCAGTGGGTGACACCTTTATCCAAACTTAGACATAATCTTTTCCTCTGTGAAATTTACTTTGAAATGGAGAGAAGAGATTAAGGTGCAAGGCTGGAAGTAGAAGCAAGTGCTTTTGAGACCCAAAGGTTACTCTAAGTTTTTCCCTTTGGTTTCAGTTCTGTGGCGTACATATCATCCTATGCTTAGTAGTAGCTCTCCAGTGCAATACTGTACTACACCAGGGTCTTCATACATGCTGGGAACTGCTGGCAAAGTGTAACATAACAAAGGAGATAATACCAAATTCCACTGGAAGATAACAGGTCTGCCAGCTAACGCTCCTCAACAGGTACTAACATCTTAGACAACTTGTGTGTCTATTTTCCAAGCTTCAGTACACTCCTTGTGCTTAACTGCCAACAGCCATAGCTGACAGACTTTGGCTACTGCCTTTCAGCTGGGGTCTGTATCTCCAGTCAAACAGCTTGGATTATAAATTGCCAGTGGGAATTATGAAACTCCATTCCCGCAAGTAATTCTTGATGTTAACTGATGGGATGCAGTTGCAGGTGGTTGTTGATTAGGAAGTGAAACCTGCCCAGTCTGTGTGTGCCCTGTCTGAACATAATAGAATGGTAATATTGGTGAAAAAAATGTGGCCAATTATAGTATTAGGTGATAATCTATAATAGGGGATATTATAGTTTTGGTTTATAAACTAGGTGCATGTAACCATTTACCTGTCATTAGATAAATATCTCATGTTTTCAATAGTTCTCTTATGTCTGTTAAGTTAGATAGGTTAATTACAATATATTAACAAAGTTATACACATACTTGCTGGTTGTCTTTTTTCCAAAACTGAAGCATCAATTCAATAGAGACAGTGAAGAAAGAGGGTTGGGATCCTGCAGCTGAGCACACAAGAAAGGCAGGAAAAAGACAGAAAAGTGTTTAGTTTCCCGTTAGGAAGAAGCCAAGAGAGGAAGTTTTTAAGTCCGAAGTGTTGGCTAAGAAGAGACTTTGATTTGTGATTAAAGAAGCTGACTGCTGTTGCATCTGTTCCTGAGAAAATGGGAAACGAAAAGGGATATATTCTCTCTAATTAGAATTACAGCTAAACTTCCTTGTTAACTACTTCTACAGGCGAAGAACTTGACTATTGGCTATTTTAGCCAAAAGGAGCCATGGTATTTGAGTACTTCTTTTTCTTATTTCAAGCCTGGTCTCTGCTTTTAGCTGTGTTATTTTTTCTTTTTTTTTTTTTTTTTTTTTTGCTTTTTGTGAGCAAGACAATAGTAATACGTATGTGCCCATGGAAGAACCTGCATTGTACAAGGACTTCCACTCCATATTGGCAGACAAGTAGATGCAGTCCTGGCATGTCATTTTTGCTCATTTTTTGTTTGTTTACTGACAATAAACAAACAAACAAAAGCTGTGTGCTAGCAAATTTTTTTATCTGTACTTTTACCGAGATGTACTTGTTTATGTACTCTCTCTGTAACGATGGTATTAAACTGTAGTCTCTTCTCCCTTGACAATATCCATGGTTTGACCACAGGCATAAATCAAAATTTCAGGATCTCAAGATTCAGGGAAAATTTGTGAATCTCAAGCCACCTCATAGGTTTACAGGTCAGTCAATGTATTAATGCTTTCAGTTATTCTTAATTATGGGATATTTTCAGTCTTTATTTTAGGTTTGCTAGTAAAAAAATAAAGGTGTGTGTTGACACCTAGTTGCTTAAACACATGAATTACTGTTTTTACTGCCTTGGACTTCAATATCTGTATGCTACCACCTAATTTGCTTTTTTTCCTCTTTTTCCATATCCTTGGAAAACTCAGCCTTCAGGAAAATTAGATGTATCTGGAAACATTCAAAAAGTCAATATTCAGACACAAATTTGGAAGAGAAGGGCTAAGGACCAAGGCTCTTCAGGTTCCAGGATAAAGCAAGTAAATACAGGGGTTTAAAAATTTTCAGTTTTGTATTCAAACATCTAAATTCCATTTCATGGTCACATTAGGCACCTAAGTCTTGCCTTTTCCATTTATTATAAACAAACATAGGGGGTTTGTATTATGTAATTTTTTATATTCAAGTTCCTCCTATGGCAGTTCTCTGTAAAATTGAATCCGTTTAATAATGATATAAAGAATTGTTTAAGAAATTAAAAATCCCATTTAAGACAATGCGTCAAAATGCCATAACAAAATTTAGATCCACCCAAAATCTTAATATCTATAATTTCTTGTGCATGAAGATATTACATCTTCAAAGCTCTGTATCAGGTCTTGTCTATCTCTGTAGACTTTTCAGATCTCACAGAAAATGCTATCCTGTAGAAAGACAAAAAAAATTCTTTAATTAATTCTCATAATTTAATTTAATTAATATAATTAAATTAATTTATTAATCCTCATTAATTTCAGTGTGCAGGACATCAACTAGTGCGTTCCGTGGTGAGGTTGGTTAGCTATCATAATCAAAGTTCCTCCCTTGGGTTTTCCTTATAAAAGACTGATCTGAACTTGAATCTTGTTTGCATTAATGCTGGAGAAGAAACAAAGCAGAAATAACCAGCCTTCTTTCTCCATTAAGAAGTCTTAACTGTGTTATATTCAGAGCTTTTATTTTTCAATTTTACAAATATCACCTACAGAAATTCTCCTTGCAAGGACAAGAACCATTCTTTTTGGTACTGCTCGTGAAAAAGATCACAACGACCTGATCATTGTGAAATGTGGGAGATAGAAGCCTATCAAATAAACACAAAACAAAAAAAATTGTTGGAGCTCTTAAATGCTGGTTAATTTAGCCTTTCAGAAAGCTGTAGTTTTCTAAATAAAAAACTGAAATCCAGAACAGAGTCTGTAGTTTGGCTGTTACAGACTAGCACTTATTCCCTCATGAAAAGGTGTAACGTGCTGGAAAAGCATTAGCTAAATAACTTACACCTTTCTGAAAAAGAAGCCATGGCAAGAAGCAGAGGTGTGAGAAATCACAAGACAGCAGTAGAAGTCTTTGGCCAAAACCCACCAGAAAAGAGGAGACAAGTGATCAAAGAGGAGCTCTCAGAAAGCTGTGAGTACAGTCCTGCATCCTGTGCTGAACAGGAACACTTAGACACTGTCCTGCAAGCTCCTGGTGATTTGAAACAAGTGGTATTGGAACAAGAGACATAAATAATGCAGATATCTAAGTAAGCAATTCTGCTGTGTACTGGCAATTTTAAAATATGATTCCAGGAGCTGGGAATGGAAGACTGTTCAAACCAGTGTGTCAGTGCTAGAACTACCTGCTCTTATCCCACATCAGGAACTTGGGAGAGAAAAGAATAGAAAACAGCATGCGTAAGGAAAGATTAAAAGGGATAGCTTTAAAATAAACAGAGCTATTTAATTTTTTTTTCATTGAAAAGATTAATAAAAAACGAGGTACTATGTGATCAACCTAGAACTAGGAGCTGAATCTCCTATCTATCTACATTTAGATAAGGTAAGCTATATATATAAAAAAAAAATTAATTTAGTGTACTTTTTTCTGGACCACCTAGAACTGCTGCTTAGGAATATAAATTTGATCAAGAAGTCAAATTTGACCAAATAGTCTTCTAAAACATGAACAAGTCTCCTTAGGTGAAATATGGCACTAAAGAGTCTTGATTTCACAAGGGCAAATAACTGTTTAATCAATAGTATAGAAGCCTGTGGATGGCCAATACAAAAAAAAAAGAAAAAAATCTATTTTTGTTTGTTAGTTCAAGTGAAATTATCTGCAGGCAACGGTTTTGCAGTAAATAAGTTTGTTTCTATGCACAAATGAGAAGAGCATTCTTTGCAGCAACTCTTTGCAGAGGATAGTTCAGGCGGTGTTATTTTGCTTGTTTGTTGTTTTTTTTAACTAGGCATCCCAAAGGAACCTAAATATAGATAGTGTGGATCTGAATCAAAAAATGTTTCCTTTCTGTTTGTTGAACTGACAAGCTGCAAAAAATTTATGAAAGGAAAAGAGCAATTCAAATCTAACTGTAAAATGTAAAGTAGTCAATTCAGTGAAACTTTATGAAAGAAGGATGAAAACAAGCCTGGAGTTCCATTAGTAACAGAGATGCATACTATGGGGGGAAGAACAGAATACTGTTGGGCTGATTAGAAAAAAGTAAGTACAAATTCTTTATAATAATCCCAGAGTATAAATTGGTTGTTTATTTTTAAGCTTGAAAAAATTAGTGCTCTGTACAAAATTATTACTGGCTTTCTCCCGCAATACCTTTTTGCCTGAGCAGGGTTTAAGTTAGCCTTCATTGTGCAGCCCTCCAATTCCTTCCTGGGGGCTGGCAGCACATACTGCTTTTTTCCTTCCTCATGCTCTCAACACATTGCTCTCCTAAACTCCAGACTGGTAGGTTCAAATGCTGCATCACAAGGGTAGCAGGATAAAGGGTATGTTTTTTCCTTTATCTAATTGGAAAAGCAAATAAGGAAAATAGCTTTATTAGGAAGGCAAAAATAAATGACCCTTTCCCACCAAGGCACAGTAATGATAGTGAATTGGAATGAGCAACAGGAGCTGGAAAGAAATTGTTTCCCCTCTCTGCATAGCTCTCTCATATGCAAGTGCTTTCCATAAAGAAAATTGCTGGATTTCTCCATTTTTTCCATTCACAGATAATCTATTTTAGAGAGAGGAGTTGTACTCTCTATGCATTATAATATCAGGACTTAAGTGTACTGTGGCTTATGGTTCAAGGTGCTCTAGTGCTGTAAGTAGTGATGGAGAAAACCCTGAGCCCTACATAAATCCTGGACTTTGGAAACTTATTACTAGCTTCCTTATCAAATCCAAACTCAGTAATGGGCCACACAAGAATGGTAATCTCTGTGATTGCTGTGCAGTAGAAGCTACAGTAGCCCATTTACAAAAAGGAAGCATTATTTTTGAGGCAATAATTGCTCAGACTTGCTTGTGCTTGAGCAGTATAGTTTAAGGAAGATTTTTTTCAACTTTATGCTATTTCAGCTTTTTTTTATTATTATTTTTGTTTTTTGTTTTTAGTCTGACCAGAAAAACAAGGGATAACCTATTGTCTGCAGAAGTTAATCTGGATGTGAATAGGGGCATATAGCCTAGAGAAACTGTAGTTTGGGTGAGGGCATGGCAGGAAAGAAAGCTCTACATGCAGTACTTAGACACCAGCCTTCTAAATTTTATCAGCTTTATTATGAGACAGTGTACAGGCTGTTGCCAACACTTGTTCAAGTTTTTCAATGAAAACTTCTGCAGTGGGATTTTTTCTGGTTTTGTCCATCCTGGATTTGTTAACGTCACTTCTGTCTTACCTTTGTTGCTGCTCTTCACTTATGCAGTTTCTTTCAGCTATGCACTGGCTGAGAAGTGTGACAATATGAATATTTACATGTGGCACAAAATATTCAGTGGCGTGCCAGCATTTTTTACCGTACTAGCTTTAGAGATAAGAACAGGTATATGCTGCCTAAACCCTCTCATTTTCGAAAGGTGAGAAGAAAAACTTGTACCTTACCAGAAAGAATTCCTTCACAGAAATGGTTGTCAAGTATTGGAACAGGCTGCCCAGAGAAGTGGTAGAGTTGCCATCCCTGGAAGTGTTCAAGAAATTACTGGATGTGGCACCTGGTGCTCTGGTTTAGTTGGCATGGTGGTGTTTGGTCATGGGTTGGACTTGATGATCTTGGAGGTCTTTTCTAACCTTAATGATTCTATGATCTGAAAAGGAAGACAAAGAAATATGATCATCTGTTCAGTTTGTAGCTGTCTTAGAGTACTGGGCCCTGTAGCTAATGCTTGGGATTAAATACCTTTGGCAAGTCACTCCTAGTGGGATTGTTATATAGGGCTTATCCATAGAGCAACATTATACCATTGCCCATTGATCCTGAAGAAGATCATATTAGCATCAGTAACATGATTATTTTGAATAATAAATGGGCACCCAGGAGATGGGGATAGAGCACATAGGAATGGAGCAGAACTTGCTCAGAGAAGAATCTAAGTGTTCTTCCCAGGGGAAATTTTTTGTCATGTACTTTTGTGTCTGTAGGTACAGCAGATAAGCTGATGCCATTTCTGATACTTGTACCAAATAATTTCTTAATGACCTCTCTTTTGAATCACTTTGGAAATTACCTACAACTTATTATAAATGTTTAAAATTAAAATAATTATGACACATTAGAGAGAGTCTGGAGTTGATTTTGTTTTGGTTTTATTTTCAAACAGAATTATCCTTCTTCCTCTTTTCTATTTCAATAATATGTAATAAAAAAAGAAAACAGGACAGTCACCTTTAATGACAATGCTATAATTAATAATGACCCAGTTTCATCACATAATGCAAAAATATCCGGAAAGTCTATTTTATGTTTAATATGGCTTCTGTCATTCTTAGAAGATGAAGCTATGTCTGATAAAAATATTGCACTTAAAACATAAGTAAGTTTATCCCAGTTCTGAAGTTCCATTTCCTTTAGCTGAGTTGGCAAAGCAGAAAGAAATAAACAGGGCCAAGTTAACGAGAAAAATTACTTACCTGACTGAAATGAAGACTTGCAGTGGGTCAGGTTACCATTGCTTGAACCACTGGCAGTAACTGGTATTTTCAAATATGATGTAAATTAATCCTTCTCCATATTTAGAGATCAGTATAAGGTAGGTCAGGTGCAGATTTCTTTTGCCTCTTTCTTCATCAACACAGAAAAAATAAAAGGACTGGGGTTTAAATAAATCTATAAAGGCAATATTCTATTAGCCAGAACTAATGATATGATACTATATATTCCTCCAGGTAAGGACGTATGAGAAGTCAGTTAATTCTGAATACTAAAGTGAGCATCTTATGTGCTTTTTGGAATATGCATCTATGGTGAAAGTGCTACTACAAGTTTTTAGATTAATTCCTGTTTTTCTTAGGAAAAAGTAGGTGGCGTAGAAATACAGTTTTGGTGTTAAAAAGCTAGGTGAGCACCGAGTAATTCTTCATCATAGGTACTGCCTTTCTGTGTACTGTCAGTAAAATAAATGGTAAGTAAACATTACTATTTCAAATGCTATTTGGCTTACAAATTTAAGTCTGGCAAATGGATTTGGAAGTGACAGGACAAAAGGCATCCAAAGAACCAGTACAGACTGTTCCATCCCAGGCTTCACTGCTGTCTCCTGTGGCATGGTAGGCCTGGCTGCTTAGGTATTCTTAGTATTCTGTTAGCTGTCCACAAAAGAGTACTAAGGAACAGAATTCAAGCATTTTATTCTGAAATCCCTTTTATTAATATAGCTAATCAATTTCTAGTACTGATAGATACATTATTATACCGTGAATATATGTATAATTTTGTATTAATTCCATTCCCAATATCACACTGAGCAATGTGATAACTTTGAACAGAAAGAACCAAAACAGAGGTAGGCCAGTGTTCATTGAAAGGGCAAAGCAGGAGCAGTTGCAAGAAGGTAATTATTGTAACTAACAGCAGTTGTCCTTTTTTTAATATCTATGCTTATATTGAAATACAAAGCCCAGGTTATTAAAATGAGACTAAAAGTAGAGGAAGATGGCCCTTTAGGGATGGTAGTTAAAACGAAGTACCAAAAGAAATTATCACATAAAGGCACAGTTTATAAGTCTTGCTCCAGACTGATATTTCAGCCCTTTGTGAGCGCCATCCTTTCAAACATTATTTGTGTTGGCACTTTGTTGTCCTTTCCCACACAGCCTCACTAGGGTTTTTGGGAACTGATGCTATTTGTGAGGGTTTATTTCTTAAAATATCTCCCTCTGTAACAAAGCTCCTAGCATAAGGGAAGGCCAAGCCAAGAAAACTAATATAGTTATGAAAGAAAGTAGGGTAGTCACAGCCAGGACACATTGACTGTGGTAAATGAAATGCTTTTCCATTTGAGAGGTTTTGTGGATTTGAGCAGGTCAAGTGGAACACCTCTGTACTATGGGACTGTGAAAAAAATGTAGATATCCATTCTGGTGCGCCTTTCTCAACACTAGGTGCTTAACAGTCAGAGAGCAAGTATAAAGAGTTAAAAAAGAACATTTTGACTATACACTTTACAGAGATAGGGGAATATTCAACTAAATAAAAACTTGACCCCATGGAAATCACAAAATAAGTGTTTCCTTCACAGGGAAACGTATTCTATGTAATGCTTCCAGCACTAGATCTTTTTTCAAATCTAGTTTTTATTCTGGTTGCAAGTGGAAAAAAAGAAAAAATTAATATAGGAAGGCTAATCCATCAAAACACTGCCAGTGACATCACCACTCTGTCATCCTCAACAGAATTATTTTCATGATGTTCTTTGCAAGCATGGAGAAAAAAATTCATGAGGAGACCATCAGTTACAGTGTAGAACTGCATGTGCTTAGTTGTGTCCTGCTTTACAACATAAAAAATTAAACATTATTACAGGCATTGCAGGTGACATGGCAAAAATAACAGAAAGCTGAATTGAAACTTTGTACCGAACTTTAAACTGCATGTAAAACACAAAGTTTTCTTCCAGAAACTGATGCAGAATGTTTCTCAGCTAGAGACCTCAGACATTGCTCTAAACCCTCTAACCATTCAAATAACTGCTGCTCTGGTGACCTGTGGCTTCTTTCTTTGTTGTGCTACAGAGAAAATTATGATAGTTTCATTTTTGAAGTATTACATTGTTTAAAACAGTGTTTATATGGAAATGAAAATGAAGTAGTAGTATTGAACAACTACCGTATCACAGCATATCACAGTAAAATAAGCATCTCAGGATTGCTAACTTGCAATGAGGTGCTCTCATCATCTGTAGCTTCCCTCAATCCCAAACTTTATTAAAAATGGCTGAAAAGAGTCACTGTTCCTTCTAGATTCAGTCAAAAAGCCACAAAAAGAGAAAGGGCTGCTCCTTGTCACACTCCATTGTTCCATTAGCAAGCCCCATGACAAGTGAAAATCAGGAGATCATACACAAAGGAAAATAATTACACTATGGGAAAAGAATGACTTTCCTGAGGGAGTATGTGAAAATAGCAGAAATGTCTGTAATCTGGAAGAAATCAATAACATAGTAATTTACACATATGTTAAATTTACAGTTGGTTTTAATTTACCTTTTGGCAACCCAACACAAAATGATGTTAAGATGTGATGTATAAGAGAACAAAATTTCATCATAAATATTTTCTGCCTAATATCAATATATATATAGATAGTGTGTCTGTCGTTAGAATACACATATACAGAGCTGTTTCACATGCTAGCAGATAGATTAAAACAAATACACCTACTCACTGATATACTTTTTACTAGTGTTACTCATTTCTATCTCTCATCTTCATAGACAGAAAAATACCTTCTCACTATGTAAACATGTGACAGACAGGGTTATAAATGTTTCATTATTATTCTCATAGTAAAAGATTGCATCAAAAAACACTAGCTTTTAACAACATTCCCTTTTTCCTGTTCTTCTTTCCTTGTCCATTTCCTATCTCATTTGTTTTTGGCTACAAATGCAAACCCTTAACTTTTACTTTATCACATACAATAGGACAGATTTTGGTGAGAGAAGTCTGAGTGCCCAAAATGAAATTACAAGCTGCATTTGGCTACCAGCATGCAACTGTTAAGTCTTTGTTTTAGAGCTGGGTAATGCTACAACGCCCAAGGAAGGATGTCAGTTTAGTGTCTTCCTTCCCAGTCCTCCTCGCTGGCAGAAAAGAAGGCAACATTTGCTACCAGCAGCCTTAGGGGCTTCCTCTTATATAGCAGCCACTGGTCAGGCAGGTGTGAGCAGGCACGGAACAGTGACTGTCAGGGCTGGAAAGAGATTGAAGTGGGGCACAGAAAGTGTATTTAGTGCCAGACACATCGAGGCAGGAAAGATGGAAGCACATCAAACAAAGCTTCATACCTCACCCACACAGCCAGCTTTTGCTGGTTCAGATCAGATCCTTATAATTTCGAATTACTGGATTCTTATTCAGTCTTTGAATTCACAGGTAATTTTCTGAAAGGCTGAATTAGTTCCATGGGAAGTCATACTTTTCCAGAAGGTATAGGCATAGGCTAGAACAGACCAGTTCACTGCTCCCGAGGCACTAAGAATGCTCTGCATGCACATACAAATCCCAAGATCCATTTCCCTCCTCGCTGAAAAAATACTGGAGGGGTGGGAGGTAGGGGAAGAAGGGGGAAAGGTAGGTATGATCAAAAAAAAAAAAAGAAGAAGTCTCTAGTGACACAAATAAGACAGACATGAAGCTGTTTCCCTGACATGAAAGGCCTTAAGAGTGAAGCTGCATCTACCTTATCTTACCTTAAACAAGGTGTCCCTTGGTCTTAGCAGAAGAGGAAGAAAAAGTATCCCATTCAATACTGCCAAGTGCATTTTCTAAAACCTTGAATGGCAAGTTAGAAAATCCATTTGGATTTTTTTTTTTTTTGGTGCTTATGAAAGTCTCTGTCAACTCTCAGTTGAGCTTCTGTACTCCCTTGTGGCTCCAGCCAAAACAACCCCCTAATTTTGCAAAAGACTTGATTTTGGTATGGCTTCTTTCCTATTAAGAATCAGTCAACAGAAAACTAAGCCCATCTACTACTGTGTGTTAATGAGACCTCTGATCTACTGATAAAGGGTGGGAGTGCTACATCCCTTGCTCCATAGCCATGAAGGTCCTTTGCACTATGTATGCAAAACAAAGTCACAGAACCCTTTGATACCATTCCAATAAAGCCTCACCACATTCAAAGCCTCATAAATTCTGTTACTTGAAAAGCAACAAACATACTCATATAGCTTTCAGTAGTGGAGCTGTTGGAAAAGGCTTTCTTTGCAAGAAATTCTGTAACGGGAGTTAGAAAAGAGATGGCAAGTTTTCCTTCCACATCCATTAAACACCAGAGTACAAACCTCTATTATCTAATTTCTCTGCATGGAATAGTATTGCATTTCCAGTGAAGACAGTGAAAACAATAAAGTGGTAGGAAAAATGAAAAATTAAAAATCACTCACCTGAACAGCTCTAAATGCAGAAACAAGAAAGAATTGAGGTTTGCAGAATCATAGAATCATGAAGGTTGGATAAGATCTCCAAGAGTATCAATTCCAATCTTTGATCAAACATCATCATGACAACTAAACTGTAGCACTCACTGCCATGTCCAGTGATTTCTTGAACACTTCTAGCAATGGTGACTCCACCACTTCCCTGAGCAGCCTTTTTCAATGCTTAACCGCTTTTTCCATGAAGAAACTCTACCTGATGTCCAACCTGAACCTCCTCTGCCACAACATGAGCCCATTTCCTCCTGTCCTCTTGCTAGTTCCCTGGGAGAAGAGACTGACCCACACCTTTCTACAACCTCCTTTCAAGTTGTTGTAGAGAGTGATAAGGTCTTCCCTGATCCACCTTTTCTCTAGGCTAAGCAGCCCCAGCTCTCTCAGCCACCCCTCCTATGACTTACTCTCCAGACTCACCAGTTTCATTGCCCTTCCCTGGACAAGCTCCAGCACCTCAGTGTCCTTCCTGAATTGGGGGGCCCAGAACTGGACATAGAGCATTTGAAATGTGGCCTAACCAGTGCCAAGTACAGGGTGACGATCCCTGCCGTGGTCCTGCTGGCCACACTATTCCTGATACAGGCCAGGATGCCATTGGCTTTCTTGCCCATCTGGGCACACTGTGGGCTCATGTTCAGCCAGCTGTCAAACAGCACCCTCAGGTCCTTTCCAACAGACAGCTTTCCAGCCACTCTTCCCACGGAATCTCCTAGATTTACTGAAATGAGAAATCAAACTGTTGCAGAGATTTGATTCTGAAGTAAACACAGTATGGATGACTGTTTAGCATGCTGCTGACATCTTGTTCCTCAACTTGTTTGCCATAGTAGAGTCTGACAACTTGATACCCTCTGCTATTACCCAAGAGCCTGTAATTACCTGTGGATAACAGGAAAAGTATTATAATTTT
>JAYRBT010000139.1:31146729-31224336 GCA_036023395.1 Myiotriccus ornatus
GGCTTTCTGGCCCCTCGGGGCACACGGCTGGCTCACGGTCAGCCAGCTGTCAAACAGCACCCTCAGGTCCTTTCCAACAGACAGCTTTCCAGCCACTCTTCCCACAGAATCTCCTAGATTTACTGAAATGAGAAATCAAACTGTTGCAGAGATTTGACTCTGAAGTAAACACAGTATGGATGACTGTTTAGCATGCTGCTGACATCTTGTTCCTCAACTTAGTAGAGAACACTTGTTTGCTGTAGTAGAGTCTTTTTTTTAATTAAGCTAACTGACAACTTGATACCCTCTGCTATTACCCAAGAGCCTGTAATTACCTGTGGATAACAGGAAAAGTATTATAATTTTGGTTTACACTGTCTTTATATTTTCTGAGAAAACTGCTACATCTTCTGGGGTATAGAAAACCTGTAAAAAAAAAAAAAGGAGATAACTCCACTAAAAAAAAAAAAGAAAAACAACTGTCAGACAAAAAAAAGCTTCAAAGATCTAGTAGCATTTGAATTTTCTTACGTAATTTTACTGGTATTTCTATTGATACAGCCAGTGCACAAAGCTGCTTCGATGGTACCTACACTAGGTTCTAGATATTCATGTTGCAATAATTTATTAGATGCTTGTTTCTAAGCATCAGTTTTAGAGGCTTTTATAGCTAGATGCACAAGATGAAAGGAGGTTCAGAAAATGGATTTTTGCAGCTTTAAATATCAAAGACACTACTAGGGAGGTAGATTTGTCTCCTGAACCAGGACACAAGAGAAACAGATATAACACAGTGGATAGCAGAAGGATTTTCAAGAAGTCACAAGTAGAAATTTTTGTTTTCTCTGTATCTTTCTCTTCTTTCTCTTCACTTCAGGCAAATTAAAAGCTTTCATTCTCAAAGAAACTAACACCTGACAATATGCATCAACTTTTGCTGATGAACTCCATAAATCAAGGTTCATTAAAAAAAAAAAAAACAAATAAAACCTCTCTAACATTACAGACATTATCTATACTTGATACATTTGTGCACATCCACAGGTGCACATGACAAAATGAAGTCTAGCATTTTTAGCAATTTTTAGTTTAGGAATAAACACCAGGTAGTCCGTTTCCATAATTTTATTTTTTAAAACATTATTAAATAGTAGCCACTTAATCCTCTTCAGAATAAAACAGAAAGTTTTCTGATATCTAATTATACATTCACTCCATATAAACTGGGGAGAAATTTAATTATTTCTCAAGTGCAAACAGTCTGCCTTTAGATAGAATACATATCAACATATCACACCTACAGCTGAGCATATCACCTGCAGCTCAACAGCAGCACTTCTGTTTACAACCTGCTGCTCATATAATTTTATACTGGAAATCTAAGACAACCCTTGAAAAAAAGGTTAAATAAAATAAAATTAAATTAAAATATGCAACATTCAAAAAAAAAAAAAAAAGGAAAGGTAGCTTAGTCTAGTTTTTCTTGCTGTTTGGGGTTACTTGACTCAATTGCAATATTCATGAGTGACACAGTAAAAGGTCAGTGGTTTGTAAGATGTTACAGACATTTGAATTTTCTGCGCTCAACCGGTGTTTGAGATTGCAGTGTACCAGAAACACAGACAGAATCCTAAGTTCCCCTTCTGACACAGAATTTCACCTGATTGATGGTGCCCTGACTGCTAACTTGATCCTTGTCTGAAATAAAAATCACTCTTTGGTTCATATACTTCAAATGTCCCTGTAGAGAATATATTATACAGTGGGCCTTTATGTAGTTTTGTGTTAAGGTTCCAAGGACATGGTTGTAAGCTTTTTTTTTTCCTTTTCTTCTTAAATTCATTTTGCTCAGGTTAATCTTTGAAGTTTACTTTGTTCAAAAGAGTCTGTAAGTATGAACGTTTGATTGCAATGCTTGAGAGCTCTTACTCATTTCCTTATTTGGAAAATTAAAAAAAAAAAAAATAGGAGACAGAAAAAAAGATTCTTTTAATGAGACATTCCCCAAGATGAGAATATGTTCAAGAGTTGCATGCGTTACTGTAACAGTGGCATAAGTCAAACCATACACCAAACATTTCACAATTTGTAGTTTCCTTTGCTAAGCATAATACCTTAATTTGTCTGGAGTTCAAAACACTTTTCTAAGATGTTAAGCCACTTCCCACAAACTTCGCTCTCAGGAAGTTTGAATTGGCTGCTTTTCCAAAGAGGTTTGAAGGATGCCAGTGTTCTCAGCTTGGTAAACTCAAAATGAACTTGTATTCATGTTTCAGATCAAATGAAGGGCTGAGATTTATTTTTTAGTCACTGTGGTGGCACTTTGGAATCCGGGTATCCAGTTCTAATTTTTTTACTTTGTAGGCATTCACTCTCATGTTTTGTCTAGTCTGTCTGACAGAATCATTAACTTCAGAAATTTCACAGGAAAAATAGGCAAACACAGATACTGTATTTCTAAATCAGAGGTTGACAGAGGACTCGGAAAGGTTTCATAACAATAAATAAACTGAGTGTTAATGATCTGCTGAAATAGCTGATACAGCGTGGTCTCAACACACCTGAACAGATCCACTGAAACATGTCTCAAATTTATTTTTCTTTTTTTAGATTATGCTTATTAAATATGGCCTTTGCCATTTTGAGCTGAATAATATCCTAAATAATGGTAATAACAGCACTAGAAACAATATACTTTTCTTAGCTCTGGAGGAAACCAAACCAACCAAATAAAAGAAAAAAACCAAAACAACTCATTCATTATCCCAAGGACTTCTAGAGCAGTATCAGGTCAAAATTAATTTTGAGGTACAGCTGCTCACAGATACAACACAAGAATTTTTTTACAAGTACCCTACGTGAATAGTGAGCAGAAATGAAACTAATACAAAAGAAAATACATTTGAAAGTCTTAGCCCTGAAAGCCTTAGGTCTAAATGTCGTAGGCCCAAACTCTAGCAGAGCCTTATGGACCACTGATCTGACTGCAGATTTGAGAAAGGCTGGTCTCAGGCCCAGCCAAGAACAGTCTATTCTATAGGTCTGTAGGCTTGTCAGCCAAGGGGCCATCATCTGCACAGAAACACTGTGAAGCAGCCATAGTTTCTATTTTCAGCTGTGAACTAACTAAAGACAAGGGTGTCTAACATCTATAACCACTTACTGAATTGCCTTACAATAATTTACTCTTCCACAAGAGTAGAGAAGTCCTGAATGACATCCTCATTTAAGATCTTCTCCAAATTATGAGTTCTCACTCTTTAAATCAAAAGATAAAATAACTCAGCTGTCAGGTGTGGATTTAAGAGACTACCAGATTTTCATTCAGTCACCATGTAGGATTATTTAAAATAGGGGTTTGAAAAATATTCAGAGTGAAAAACGCATGGGGAGGCAATGCTGCTACCTACTGATTGTCAGCTGGTATACACTGCCCACTGCACCTTTGGAGACAGCGTTAACAAACTCCTCCTAGTGACTGGAAAGATGTGCAGCTAAGCTGAATATATTGCTTTTCCCTTCATGCCTCATGTGCACCAGACACCACCCTGACATAGCCAGAGACTGCATCCTTCTGAAACATATTTAGATTTAGCAAATTACTTACAGCTTATAACAACAACTGCCAATACCTAGAAATCAGATGGAAAAGCCTTCCAGAAGCTTTCAGTGTCTCCCAGATTACTACATTATTGAAAGAGCTGTAGGGGTTAATGTTTTACACATTTTCCATGTTTATTCATTTGAAGGGTTGAATGTTCGTGTGCTTTAAAAAAAATGCTTTAGAAGAAATGAAAAGGAAACCTTAGAAGTCTTCAAAGAAGTACAGCTACTACCAAATGTAAAACAGCACTATAAAACAGTCACAGTCACATAATTTAAAAATTGTGTTTCACGTAACTGAGCTGCACTACAATAAATAATCTGGACAGTAGATGTCCTAAATGTAACTTGGCAGCACCCTTTGGCTGCACCAACCCAGTTAAGTAAAGTGTCAGACAGTTATTGGGTAAAATCCACCTTATAAGGCAAAGAAAATACTTCAGTTTGAGATGTGCAATAAGTAACAAACACCATTAGGTTTTTCTTTGAAGATAAAATAAACCTAAATGTGAATCTTTTATAAGTTCTGAAGCTGTTGGGTTTAGGTTTTTTTTAAGAAAAATATGTGTGATGTTTTGCTTGTCTTAATGACATGGACAATTAAAACAATCCCTGAACTGTGTTAATGTGATGTGCCCAGCCAGGGAATTTATCAATAAAACTGGTGAATTTACTCACAAGATAAAAATAACAAGATTGTAGGGAGATCAAAGATAACCTCCATCGCTGATCAATGTTTGAAAGGCAAGTCCATTGCACTATGTTAACACAAAGGTCAGATAAGCCTTTTTTATATAAACAATAGGCAAAAGTGCTCTGAAAAACTGAGAGCCCATAAATTTGAGACAATATATAAAAATGGATTCAAATTATCTCCATGTCAAATTATCATCCAGTCAATCAATCCTACCCTCCAGACTCAGGTTTTGTTGGCAAAATAAATGCAAACAATGTTTTTATTTACTCTATTGTAAGGAAGAAAAAGGTAAAGCATGAGGAAATGCTGCAATTCACAGTACAAATTACAAATAGCTTTAGGTTTTAGAAAATATAAGCCAAGGAACTGAAGAGTTCTGGATAGCAAACATAAGGACTTGTTTTAGAAAATGCATGCAGTAGGTCTTAAAATAACTGACAGTTTTACTTTGCAGTTTTGCTTCACTCTTTTTCCAAACTATTTTGGAAACTTCTGTGGACAACTGAAACAAAAAAATTCCTCCACCATTGCATAGGTCTTTTTTAATAACAAGAGATAAGGTGCAGTGTATTCAGAGTTTAAGCTTATCATTGCCTACAATTATCCAATATATCCAAGTGAATTTGAGTTTAAAATGTCATGGAGCTAAACAGTTGTTCAAAGTTTGAGAACTCCTTGCTCCTGGAAAATACCAGAGATGCCAAAATAGCTTACACAGGTCAGAAGGAAAAATTCAGTCAATTTGTTCTTGATACAGAAACACTGTCACAAAGAGTCAGATTTCTGGACTGATGGATCCCAGAAATACAGGGAAGCAAAAGCATTTGAATACAGATCATCAAATTATACTAAAAAAAATCTGTTAAAATATGTGTCTGAGTTGGTACCATAATTCAGACAAAGATTTGTGGGTCAGGCAAACAGTGAGGGCAAGACATATCAGTGTTTATCTGAACCAACTACTGAAAATGGATTCACGTCCAAGTAGATATTTCCAGCTACTAATATAACTTCAGTCCAAAGCTCACACAAAATACATAGTAGTCAGCATACGTTAAATGAAAAAGTTTCTGCTCTGTACATTGAACCATTTGACTACATCCCTTCACCCAAATACCTGCACACGGTGTTAACTAAAGCAAAGCACCTTCTGAAAGAGAAATTACTCTTACTATCACCAGGATCTTTTTGATCCAGCCTAAATGAAACCATACAAGTGGACCATGTTATGATGTCCGTTTCAAATACCTACAAATTCTAGATGTTAATTCAGAATACAATCCATTATAAAAGAAAATAGTAAAATATGCAGCTTTTGAGCTCAATATTTCAGGCTGGTAAACTTTATCACCTGAGACAAACAGGATCAGGGGAACTGCAGGAAAGGGAAAGTGGAAAAGGGAAACATGCTGCCATGAGCTTTTCCCTTACTGGCCCTTCTGGTCATGTCTTTGCAGTTAAACAGTTCTCTCTTTCAGTAAGTCACATGACAGATGTGAGCTGTTAACCCAATTTAAACTATTTTTGTTTCCTTTCCAGTACATTCCAATCAGCAGCATAAACCACAAACAGTGCCCAGCAACTGCTGAGTGGCAGATGCCTGAATACCACGTTTTCCATCTCCTTTCAATATCCTTGACTCATGCATCCTGTCTGAGCTAATGTTAGTTTCCCAATTGCAGTGTGTCTGTACCCTTGGACTATCATCAAGGGCCTGAGCCATCCCAGAAAGCTCACTGTTCCTTGCTAGACTTCAGCTTCACTGTGCTTTCAGTGACTGTCTCTCAAAGCTGCCTTGTTATGTCAAGTCACGTTTGGAATCTCTAGATTTGCACTGATACAGCAGTCCACTTCTTTTCCTCCGATTTTAAAATAATTCTACATTGTCATATAAAATACCATTCAGTTCTGACTTTATTTGACCTCTAAGAAGAAAATGAGCTACGATCACCACCAGTTCTACTTACCATACTACTGTTATTACATTATCACATTCCCTTGTTTGAATGAAATGCCCCTAAAATAGATCTGAACCAGAAAAAAAAATATTCCTTGTTTGCAAGGTAACTGTGTCTTTATTTTTTTTATTCCCCTGATACTCTGAAGTCCTCCTCTCCAAATTACTTTCATGTTCTAGGTACTGTAGCAGTGATTTTACATTGGTTAGAAAAATTTAATATTTCTATGAGTATTAAGATGAAGTGCGATGAAGGCTAGTGCAAGGACCTGAGCTTTGAAGGTAAAAGGATGCCTGATAGAACAGAAGGTAAAATGGAAAAAAAAAATGGTAGTTTTATTTTTAGCTCTGATTCATG
Organism: Myiotriccus ornatus; assembly: GCA_036023395.1. Classification (NCBI taxonomy): domain Eukaryota; kingdom Metazoa; phylum Chordata; class Aves; order Passeriformes; family Tyrannidae; genus Myiotriccus; species Myiotriccus ornatus. Next base: position 31,153,327 of record JAYRBT010000139.1, read on the forward strand.
AATATCAGCCAGGAACAGAAATAAAAGAATGGAGTTGCCAAGTAGAAAATTTTTCATGATTAAGTACCCTAGCTGTGGTTAAAGTACAAAGAGTAGTAATTCTGTGAAAAACTCATTAATAGCATTAACTAGGGATGCAAAACTATTATCTTTCATCCTTTTAAGCCACACATTTAATACAAAACTCAAATTAGGGTCATTGCCTTTATTTCTAACTGCTACAACAACAGGCCCTGAAAAATACATGACAGAGTCAGACAAGTGCTTTATTAAGCTACTAATTTCAAACTTGAGTTGCATACGCTTCCATGTTCAGTTATTTACCATGAAGTCCTTTTTCTTTACCATTAAAACCACTCAGTATTTCTTTACCATGAAAAGTGTTTCCCCCAGATCTTGTGATGGGGCAATATTCTTACCTCTATTTTACAGGAGAAGGAACCAAGATAAAAGGTCCGTACGGAAAGTCTGTGGCCCAGCTAAGACTCCAGCTTTCCTGAGACTCAGTCCAACACTTTGACCGCAAAGCCAAGCACAAAGTCAAGCACTTTCTCCCCTGTAGCCTTTTGATCTTTTCTTTCCATCACGAATGACTAAGCTCTAAAGGATCTTTGTCTAAAGAGTAGGCTTTTAGACAAATACACAGGTTAGAGTGTTTAGGAAAAACAATCAAATAAGCACTTTAAACAAGACTTGAGTCTTATCCAATTCGAAATAGGTGTTCAAAACATGCAAGCTTACACCAAACTATAGACATCTAAGGTTCTAAACATGTTCAAAAGTTTCAACAAATATGAATTTGGGGGCAACAAGTTGTGCTCAAACAGCCCACAAAGAAATATGCCACAAAGCCGTCTTTAGTTTCCAAAAAAAATGAATGCACATGTTATTTGGGCAATGGGGCAACGTACAAGGCCAGAAGTCTACAGGGTTCTGATTCAAATGTATTTACTCAAATAGGGGACTGTTCACCTAAGCAATCATTACCTCGATAATTAGTGGGTGGAGAAATAGTGTCTCACCTGAAACCATGACAGCTAGGGAAGAAATAGTAGCAGTAGCTGCAGCTGCATACTCTAGCACTTGGAGCAGGAACTTGACCAGACTTGAGGCAACACATACAGGTTTGTTTGGTCAGTTGCGTTTTTAAAGTCAAGAATAATACTATCATCCCAAGGTCCTGTCCACCCAAAAGAAACAAACTCGAAAGATGAGGGAACTGAAGGATAAATTTGAAGGCAGGGAGTAGCAAAGCATGTTTTGTAAGGTATAAATCGTATCTTATTATTTCATAAACTTATGGTTGGGAAAGATATATTTTCCTTCTTCCATAGGTTACTTCTGCTGATTACTCACAGTGTTTATTGTACCTATCAAAGGGCTGTGGAGGCATCAGGCACTGTACCATCAGGCAGAGCAGTCATATACAGAGCAAAATCCTACTTCAGAGTTCTGGTTGAACAAGACTTTCTCTTCTGCACCCAAATAATCCAGTAGCAATGCTACTATTGAGACAGTCAAAATCATCTCCTAGTGATGCTGTGATAAGCATGATATGTAGGTTTTCCTCAGTTCTGTTTTTAAGTGTCCCTTATTTCTGGCAAAAAAAAGAAAAAGAAACAAAACAGCAACCCCCCCCCAACTTTCAAATAATGTCATTTCTGATTGCACTATGTTTATAAAATAATACAAAATTACTGACGAGGCTGTTCAGTTTACAATAATGCAGTTCAACACTGAAGAAATTGAAACTGTTGAGAGAATAAGACGGTAAGTATTGTAATCCCGTTCACCCCTAGAAATTGTATAGGATGTACAACCCATAGCTGATTTCTACTGTGATGTTCACGCTCTATTGTTAAAAACACACAGTGAAAAAAAGCAAATGAGGGATTTTCACCCTGATTTAAAATTGTTCAGAAAAGTCTATGTTGGAATCCATGCTGTGCATCTGCATTATTCAGATGGCATTTAATTAACCAGTTTCTGGAAGGAAAGGATAGCTCGTAGCCAGCCCTCTTGATAACTGAAAGGAAGTTACCAAAGACATAGGTGAAAGAATTCATTGTCTTCCTCACAGCAATTTTAAACATTCCTATTCTTGAACCAAAGCATAGAATGCTTTTGATTATCTGTTCCATTTAATATGAATATGTGCAAATTAAGACAAGAAATCTCTTCTTCCCAGCTGTGCGAGCACTGATCGCAATAGCAGTCCCTAAGACCCATAATTTTCAGCCTCATTCTCAAAGTTTTGCAAAGCTGTATTTACAGATCCCATAGCTGTACACTTCAGAAGTTGTATTTCTGTGGGTAGTTATGAAATATGTATTTATTGCTGCACACAGCTGATCTGATTGTTGTTAGTGAATTGTATTGATAAAGTTCTAGGAGAATGGTGTCAGTAGCATGTATCAGACTGATAAAAACCTACTGGCTATGTATTCACATGGTACTGTATGCAACACTCCTTTCATCAGTAAAAGCCCAAACAGGCCTGAATATAAACTACTGTTTTCAACTTAGTCTCAAGAATGTAAAGAATTTAATTTTTTAAGATTTATACATCTTTCTTGTCCACAGGGAGCAGGAGCCCTAGCAGTCTATTGCTCTGGATTCCAAGATTCTTCTCATATCGTGTTATTAATAAAACTGTCAGTCACAAGACTGATCTTACATTTTGTTGTAGATTTATTCTTTAATTTACTATGTCAAGAAGCTAACATAGACTTTTAATTTATCATCTGCTCTATTAAGAATTAAACAATATCTGTCCAAGAGAAAAATTAATTTAAAATAAAGTTATATTTTAAAATGTTGTGTGGAAAAAACATGAAGTGGTTTGAGGCAGTGAACATTGCTAGCACATGGCAAAGACTAACCTATGGTTGGTATCTGATACACACTCTTCCTTGTTTATCACCAAGTTCAGAAGGACTCCTTATAAAAACAAAGGTCTACGTGTGACCTAACTGGTCAGTTAAGCCAGATCCATAATTATCTTCCAGAGGAACAAAATAAAAGTTTGTTCACCATTCTATGACAAATAGAATTTCCTTGGCAAACGGAGTCAGACAAACCTCTCAGACACATGGTGTGATTCTTGGGGTTGTCCTGTGCAGGGACAGGATCTGGACCTTTGATGACCTTTTCTGATTCCTTCCAACTCAGTATAATGAACGTTTGTTTCATGTGTCCTCCCTTTTACATGGGTGGCACAGACTTAAAAATGTAGCAGATTTGAATCTAAGTAGGACACCATTTGATCTACTTCCAGTGCTCTGAGCTATCTTGTCTTCCATATCCTCTTCTACCCACAAGATTTACAAACAACTCCATCAGAACCTTCCTTATTTGGGGAAGGAGGAGAAGGGACAGGGAGGAGGGGGACAAAGAGGCTATAAATGTTTAGGAAGTTGTCACTGTATGAATTAGCTGTATTTCACATGCTTTGCCCATGTATTTGGCTTATGAAACTGAAGCAACTCCAGCTTCCCCTTCCCCACAGAGGAATGACCGCCTACTTTCCTTGGCATGTGTATAGATGTAGAGTTTCACATCTCAAGCCCCAAATGCTCTTTGTACGCAACCCAGCCAAGGTTCATGACTTCCAGGCTTCAGTGAAATCCACTCAATAGCCCAAAATCCAGAAATGCATGCAATTATCATTCAGCAACTGTGAGGAAGAAACAGAAGATTCAATTCACCAAAGTCTGTGAGTTTTTCAAGACATCATGATGAAGTTATGTAGACTTGGACCAGCTTGGACTGGTTACTGGTGAGGGTGAATGGGGTAAGCAAATACCTAGGGATTAGGATTTACTTGCTGGTTGGGCCCTATACCTGTTCTTTCAAGGAAAAAATAATTTTTTTTTTTTTTTTTTTTTTAATGAGCACAAATATCTAAGCCCATTTAGGAGCAATAATCAAAGGATTTTTCTGAGTACTGCTTATCTACTGTTTCTTTATGAGAAGTACATCATCATTATACACGATGAGGAAAGGAAATCTATCTCCCTTAGAAATAGTTCTTAATCAAATAGGTACATGAAAATACTCGGTTGATGTGATTTAGGAAACTTATGTCCTGGCTTGTTATTTATCACTGCTGATAGTAAGTCACGCTTTTTCCTTTCAAACCTCAAAAACGGTTTCAATACCAAAATGTTTTTGTTGCTTAATAAAGAATTAAACCATTTACTAAATAATTCATTGCTACTATTTCAAAGAAATTGAATTTTAATCTGAAGGCAAGTGTGGACGCTAGCCTAGTGCTGACACAAGCAATTAATCCCCTCCTGTTTTTTCTTATTTCCATTCTCATCAAATCTCTCTAGCTCCTGGCTGCAGACTCAGAGTAATTTTTTATTGAAAGACTGTTTCTTATGCTGTTCCTGTGATTTCGGTGAGGGTGCCACATCAGTAGTTTCTGGGCAAGAACTGCAGTACCTATTCTTATTTTGAAAATAGTCTGCACCAAGCTACATTATCAGAATCTGTCTAAGAACAAAGTCTAAACACACACTTAATGGAATAATATAGCAATACCAAAAATGCCTACAATGTTTTCTGTGGAGCTAGCCAAATTGCAGTCCTGGTATGTCATGTCTACAACACTTGCTAAATCTTCCAATTATCATGATGCTGAGGATTAATTTCTTCTGCTTTTTTGTTTGTTCTTTTGTTTTGCAACCATATGTTTTTATTTGCAGGTGAAACTGTAAAGACATTTACATATAAAGTGTAGAATATCAGCAAAGAATAGAAACCATGAATTTCAGTGAAGCAATATCCATTAAAAAGGATACAGTCCTGTTAACTCAGCCTACATACTGTAAATGAGCTCAGAGTATAACATATTTTGAAGCAATGGAGGTTTTATATACTACAGCTTGAAATATTCCTTCCAACAAATGTAATGATTCTTATGCTATTCTCAGAAACTTTTGTATGCTTTAATTTTGAGTTCTAAGTATTAATGTTTTCAGGCAGTCTGCAGTTCCTTCCATTTTCCTTTGCTGCACATAACATGCATCTTTAAAGTCTTAAGCCACAACATATTATCAAACCTACTATGACTGCTGTTGATCCCACACATCTGGAAACCATAGCTTCAGGGGAGAAAAAAAACCAAACAAAACCAAACAAAAAACCCACCAAAAGTCACCCAACCAAAACCAACCGAAATTCTCGCCCCTAATTTTATTTCATCATACCTAACAAATGTTTAAGTAATTTTATATATCAAGATGGCACTGATAACTTTGCAGTTCATTTCCATTTTTTATATACAATGCACAATGGTGATTCAAACTGTCTCTCTTTTAAACAATCTAAAAAAAAAACCCAAATAATTTTCTGTCAGAGAATGAGTTTTTTCTTCAACTAAAACAGACTAACTGATAAGAATTATGGTTTCTAGTGATTCTTTACAAATTAACTTTTCATAAAAATTCAGTATTTTCATTGACCTTATAAACAGCAGAGGGGAAATAAACCCAGAGAGTTCCCATATTCTTTTTTGGTACTGTTTCAGAATGTGTTATATGGCAAGAACATTTAGATTTCCATCAGTGAATGCTATCACTGAAGAGGAAGAACACTGATCATCCCATAAAAGACTTTTTTGTACTCTTGCAGCATTCTGCATTGCAGGTCTACACATCACTGGTCAGATACCATAGCAGTATGGATTTGATGAATTGTGTTTCTGTGGAGTATTTTGATATACCACAGTGAGAGGGATGCTTGTGAATGGCCTAGCAAGTGCCATGCTGGTCTATAAATTACTCTAAAAGTGAGTTCAAATAGATGTTATAGCCTGATCTTTTCAGAAAATATGCACAAGCAGATATTTCTGTATTTTGCACTAAATAAAGAGGCAGTTGACTACTTCCTGACACCTCAATGCCCAGTAGGAATACATGCAGAAGTAGTCTCTGCCACCAAAAGTTATATATATATATATAACCATTTATCCAAGATGTAAAACAACAGATGGATGCATATAGGTACATTACCTGCTGGCTGTCATCCAGGGTTATTATGTGGTGTGGGAGTCGACCTCCAGAGCTAGCCAGCTTCCCCTCGCTGTATTTATTCAGTAACATCAGCCCTGTGTTTGAGCTATGAGCCTTTACTGTGGCAGCAACCATGTCATCGTTAAATAAGTCAGGCAAGGTTAATTACCAGTGTGTTTATGTATAAAGATGATCTGCAGTGAGAAAGATTAAATACAGGTAAAACATCAGATTGTTTGTTTAAGATTTCCACTGCTGTAAAAGTAATCTTCTATGTCATGATCACAGCTATGAGAGCACAGCCCTTTCTTTTAGTTGAGAGGCTGATTCACTCAATGTTACTTTATTTAATCAAAATTCAGCGTTCCCACAGCATATATTTTTCCCCTCATAGGCTATCTGTGTTTCTAGGTTGGGCAGCAACTGAATAGCTCTCACATTCAGATGTATTACAGGCTGATAAAATATCACCACAATTTACTGAACCTGGTGAGGATGCTTTTGTTTCAGCTTTGTTTTAAATCCAGTACTGTGTCTGCCTCCTAGGGTCATGAAGTAAGTCTCTTTAGAAAGAGCTACAGATTTATTCTTCCACTTATTCAAAGTGAAAATGTGTTTTGTTGAAACCTCCCAAGAGTAAATGGATTTCCTATTGAATCTCCTTTTGTTTATGGCTTTGATGAAAGCATTTGGCACTTGATGGTTCCCAGGCTATCCTCAGTTTAAAAAAGAAGAAATCAAGTGTGCTGAGTGTTAAAATGTTTTCAACTAACCTCAAAGCAAACTTAATATGAAGACTTGCATCAGGTGTCAAATTAGTATGGAAGGGTAGTGCTTACTGTATTGCCTCTTTCACATTCGGACTCAGTATATCGTCCCATTTTGTTCTTGAAGCAGAGCTAAGGGTAAGCCTAATCATATGAAATCCAAACCTTTTCTCTCAGTTTATCATCTACTACTCCTTCCATTTCAATTTCTTCCCAAAATTATGCAAAAATTGTTGAGAAAAGAGACAGATGCTAAATCCCCACAACCCGCCCTAGAACAGAAAGAACTGCACATTGAAACTTACTTAAACACAATGAACTTCCATTAGATTATTAAAGAGATTGCTTTATGTTTCACTGGAAAAGTGGTTCAGAATAAAATTTCTAAAAGAGAGCTATTGACACTATAAATATACAGAGGGCACAATAAATTGACACTGCTAAAAGGCTTTATGTAGGATTGGTTAACACTAGTCACAGCTTTTGGTGAGCAAACAATGTTTTACACTGACGCAAAGAAATATTAAATAAATCTTTTAGGGCAATACTAATTATTCATAATAAATGACCACAAATTAGCAAGCTTTTTAACATATAATACATTACCTACAAATCTCAGGAGTACCTATTCCCATTTGGAACAGTCACGACTTTTTCCATTAATTATTTTGAAAAAGCAAATAATTATAATTTTAATGTAATTCATTATATTTCTTATATTGAACTTGGCTTGTCTCTTGCTTCATTGCACTTATTATTGTTCTTTTAAAAAGATATGGTGCAGTCATGGCAAATCCATCCTAACTAGCAGACATCCACCTGATTGAATCAACTGTCACTAACCAGTCAAAATAGCATTGTTCAAAAACCATTTGTTTTACAGTCATTTTCAAAAATTCCACAGGCTTATGATCCGTTATTTGGAGCAAGTTTCTATAGTTCTGTTATCCCCTGCTATATGTCCAAAATAAATTTTCATTTCACGTACTTTGAAACACAGCAACATGACTGAGGTCATAATACTTTGTAAGCTTCAAGAAATGAGAAAATTAAGCATCATTTCTGATACAGGTATTCTCATTTCACCCTCCTATCAGCCTACTAGGATACAGTTTAAACCTCTTGCCCAAAGACCACCAACAGTCCCCAATTTAGGTGTAAGAAACATGCAAAAAGCAATCACAACTTCAGTTTTATGGGCACAAACCATTACACTGGCCGGGCTGACAATCAAAAGGATATCATCCTTCCCTTCAGACAGCCTGAGCTCCCACTGCTCCCTTCTGTAAATACAAAGTCAGATATTGTATAAAATTACTGTATTTCTTCAGATTAGTTTCCTGTCATACTAGCATATAAAAGCAGACCACAGAAAGGGCCTATGCCCCAGTCCAAACACAGGCAAGTAATGAGAGTAGCACTTCTTATTTACAGTAGCAGTGAAAATAATTCGTGGTATAATTCTGCAAAATGCAGAAAGACAAGAAAAGCAAGCCAGCATCTTAAGGATACAGTAAATACACCTATGAAGACATCAGCACTGCATAAAATATGCCTGCATTTTCATTTTGAAGGACGAGTCCAAGGGAAGAACAACAGTTTGACAGGAATAGCAGAACTAGTAAGAGATTAAGTGAATACAACAAGGACTATCAGAACTTGTTTCCACACAAGAAAAAACCAAAATCAATTGTTTTCATCCTGCCAAGGATCAGATTGAAAGGTAATCTGGCAGAGGCTCATAAAACCCCCTGTACTGGGACAAAATGAGGGCAAAAAATCATTCATTGCCTTTTTTTAAATCAGGGTTAAAAACAGATGAGGCTACTAGGGTCAGAGTCGTCAAAACAAACCAAAATGAGGCTTCTTCATACAGTATAGTATATAGTTAAAACTTGATGCCATCGAACAGTGTAACTATTCACATGTGTGTTTGTTCTTGTGCTTTATTTGTTTGCCCCCTTTGATGATTTCTGTGTGGTATTGTTTGGTTTTGTGTTTGTTTTGTGGGTTTTTTCCTACATTCAGTTGGACAAATCTGTGCAGAAAAGGAATTAAATACATAAACACTCCCTCTGCTTTTGGTAGTTCTGTTACCTTGTTCTTACATTTTATGTTCGAACAGTCATGATGCAAAACTAGGATCAGACACATTCTGTGGATACCTGAAAATATTTCAGCAAACAAGTTTAGGTACATGAGCTCTGTCCTTTAAGGAATACTCTTACCTGTGGCAAAGGAGTGTGAGTTGGTAGCTGCCTCTCACTCACTGGTCCCAGTGTTACAGAGGACAAAGACCAGCATAAACGAAAGGTGAACTTTTCAGTTCATCTATTCTTTTATGTTCCGCAATAAGGTTAATGTTTTAAAGAAAATGGAGTAGAAATATTTTTCCTGCACTTTAAACTAATACTGAGTGATATTTCAATCTGTGTACCTGGTTAACCATGTTCTGAAAGTATCTGTCAGTATAACTCCAGACAATGTTCAACAAACATTACTTTCATTAAATCAGGCTAGTAGCCAGAATATTTTATCTACTGGTGACTAAAACTGGATGTTTCTGAGGAAGGTAAAAACGGAATAATTACAGAATAACGTGTTCACAAGAGAAGACTTTCCCTGGGGCCCATTAACATTTCAGCACTTAAAATCTAAACCATTTCTGCTCTGTCCCCTGTGCCAAGTACCTCTGGCACTTTCATACCCAAGTATGAGCTAAAGCAAAGCTATTGGCTACTTTCCAGATTAATGAGTTTCCAGTCTCTAATAAAAAGACCATGGAAAAAACTGTAAGAAATGGTTGCAAATAACTCTTGGTTTGTTGCACTAGCAACACATGGGCCTGGGGAGCAGCAGCCATCAGACCACATTAGTCTTTTTTGGCATCCCATTTCTTCTGCCTCCTTTTTTGCTGTCACTTTTTCCCACCTAAGGAGAGTGCCATATCAGCCTAACTTAAAAAATTAAAACCCACTACATCTTCTTGCTCTTCATGCTGTTCCCATCTCCTCTTTCTCCATTTGGTTCAGGATATCAACATAACAGCAGCAGCTGGATATATTAGCTGAAAACATTTCAGTTGTAACTGATCTAACAGAGACAGAATAACTGTACTAGTGTTCTCATTGTTAATTTGCAGTGCTCTCATCAGAGCTTCAGACACAAAAAGAATTTGGCAATTTACAGATGAATTCCCCTCAATCTTGGTGTAACTTTCCAAGTGGTTTCTGAGAAGTCAGTCTGTACATTCACCAAGGTAAGTCCCAGTACACAGCAGTAGTCATATTGGAAGAAGAATCACAAAAACAAGCACTGGAGCAAAGTGAACACAGATATCCCATATGGTGGGAATTCTCCTTTACAAAAGTCACAGACATAGCAAAATAACCACAAATTTTAATGGTCCCAAAATGTAAATTGCTGCTTGTAGTCAAATTCCTGCACACCGATACAAGACTTTCCAAGCAGTTCTTAGTTCTTGTCTTACACAAGCAGTAGGCATCCTGGCATAAAGCATGTGTAAGACATATTAGAACAATTTTCTCCTAAAATCACTCCAGTGACTTTAAATTTAATCCATTCTTTATTTTGTTACACTTGTCATCAAGCACAGGTACTGCTCATCCTGTAAGGGTACTTACCCTCTTAAAACATTATAGCCACTGGCTAATTACCAGACTACTTCTGGGTCATTCAAGTTTGTAATCATTACACAGAGTTGTCAAGTTCAAAATATAATACCACAACAGAGAATGCTGTGAAGTAAGGAATTCAGACCACCTATGAAAAAAGTTTCTGTAAATGCTAGAAGTTTGTCACCAACATGAAGGAGTGATCACTTCGGTCTCCAAAGGGGGAAAAAAAAATCTAACATCCTTTTTATACAACATCCAGAAAGTGTTCTTGCAATAATTAGGAAGACAATACAATACAGTGTAGTAAAATTCCTATGTAATTGCCAATTACTTCTTCACATACTTCATAACATGTCCAGGAGTTCTGGGTAAGAACTCTGTTGGCATGTCATACTTATTCAAAATTTCATAGAGGCAGCAGGGAGAGGGCATTCAGACTCTCCTTCTACAAATAGCAGCTGCAGTTACAAAAGCTTCATTTTATGGTCTGCATCAATCCCACTGAACACGACTTCTTGCATTATCTAGGCATATATACATATATAAGCTTATATATTTGTTTTGAACTACAAGAAGCAATAAACCAGTTCTCCTTCTCAAACTGATGTAAAGAAATAAAAAAACCAATCAAATCAAACAGCTATATTGCCTTTTGCATGTGTGTGCCTGTCTGCAAATTTCAATGGATCCTAGGCTAGAATGTGTATGACTGAAGAAGGTGTGATGGTATTATTCACATTCACCTCTACTGACAAACAGGATCCAGCCAACAGAAATGCCTGTAGTTTTGGGAAATTACATGGAGTGAATAGGAAAATCTTCTCTCATGCTCAAGAGTGGTAGCAAACACCCTATTTTCTCTATTTTAGATGATTTCCTTCTTTCTTTCTGTGTATCACAATCCTACCTGAGCCTAATAGCAAAGCGGCCAGGGCCAGTCCCATTGATGAAGATGTTCACTTCAGCAACGCTGAATCAGTTCCACTGTCAGGGAAAACAGACCAGTTTCACTCTCAGAAAACCTACACCAGTGCCTAGGCCTCCTTGTCCAGACATGAAAGAGAAGTGCCACAGCTGGTTAAATAATTCTTCTCAGAAGATTAAGTACGTAAGGCAGGCTGTCATGCTTCCCGTTGTCCTGATAGCCATGCACTTTACAAAAGATGCCAAGTGCTATTGCAAACACAGTTTGTACTTCCATGACAGTAAGTGCTTCTCTGTGTCTTTTCATTGCCACAGACCAGTGCTTTTGATCCATCGGCAGTTCTCAGCACACATTCCCAAGGGAAATTCTTTGAAATGTACCTTCATCTTGATCACTGACCTCAAGCTGGTCCTCACCGTAAGCACTAGTGCAAAGAGCTGCAGTTGCTTTGTGTAGAACTTTATCTGATTACCAGATTTCAAAGAAGCTAAACCCAGGCTAATCCACCACATAAAAGAGTCAAACTATTTTTAATGCACTTCTTTCTTTTAAAGCCTTACAAGGGACCTAAAATTCAGACCACAGTTTAGTATAGTTTTTTTTTTCTGTCCCAGAGCCAGTCTGCTACAGTTTATCACAGAAGATTATACTGTATTAAGAATACTATTCTAGAAATAATAGAGCACTAGAAAATCAAACATACAGATACAAGAAAAAAAAATCCCAACAAACACATGCAGAAAATGAAACAGCTTAGTCTATTCATAAATAATTAGCACTTACTACTTTATTCTGATGCTACTCATACATCTTGCAAAGACATTAATGTTTTCTTTTGCTCAAATTAATGATTAACAAAGACTTCATGTAAAAACTAATTCATTTGTATACTCCATTTGACACAGAAGTTGCTTCGTAGTACGATGTGCCAATTCTTTTTAAACCACATAACATCTGTAACACTTTAAAAAAAAATATAAATGCTTATACTGGGAACTCCAGCTGTTGTGAGAATGAAGAAATCCTAATGATGTCAGAAATCAGGAATTATATTTCATTCAACCTTTTTGCCATGGTGAAAAGTCAGTCAACATGATCCAGATGTTTGTTCTGGGTGTTAAAGGGTGTCTACTTGGCAATTATTCTCTGAGACACGAGCATTTTCTTTATAGTGCTGAAATAATTGATTTAATCCAGAAGTAAAGAATTCAGAAGTACAACAGCCCTCTTCCATTACTCTTCGGGGTGGAAGACATGTTTTAACATTTTTTCACATTTTGGTATTTAACATGAAGTCACATGAAGTTATCCAGTGACCAAACAAATCAGAACAATAATGATATAGGTAAATAATGAAGTATTATTAAGGCAAGTTAGGTTTCCCACCAAGCTGCACGAAATTCTGGGTTTTGGTAATACATATAATTTGTCAATAAACTTACAACAACTTGTTTGTAATTATTTTCAGTTCTATGTGGGATTGATTCCAATTCTTTTTTTAACGTGGAGAGAAATTGAAGTGCAAGGCATATTTCAACTACACAAAATACTGGTTTTTTCTTTTAAATGCTATGCACTTTCTTGCATCAAGCCCTTCATATCTGAGCACATAAATTTCCTAATTCCAGCCGCAGGAGTCTTTATGAATCCAGAGGAGCACAGCACTCAGGGAAAAGAGAGCTGTCTAACCATAGACCCAATTTGAGTCCACTGAGGTCATGAGCTATGAAAACACCCTGCTCCTCTAGACCAGGCTCAGGCTTTTGGAAATAAATCAAGCAGCCAGAGGTTTAAATCAGTTATCAGCATAGACATTTAGGATGCCATTATGACAGAGCTTTAACACCACTACTCTCAGAAGCAGCAGGTGAAGTGACAAATATTCCTGTGTACCAGAAAAGAAAGGAGCAGTAAATAGCTTTACTTGTACTTGCATACAAGTTTCCATCATTAAATGATAACAGAATGACAGAGTATATATTTACAACACTTCCCCTTTTATAATGTTTTATAATACCAGATGTAGGAAAAATAAAAAAAAAAATAAAAAAAAAAATCACAGTGTTTTCATTGATTTCCTCAACTAATAGTAAAGGCTTCTGTGACATGGACAACCATCATGTTGCACAGACTATGCAAAGTGAACAGCAGCATAAAAATAATTATACTTGAAAAATTATTGAAGCTCTTGGTGCAGGAAAAAAACCCAATATTTTTGTAATAGGACCTATTTATTTATTTATATGAAAGTGTTAAAGTGGCAGTGAAGGACCCTGGGTGGCTACAATTATGACACTAAATGTACCTGTCTTGTTTTGAAATTATATCCCTTTATAGACAATAGAAAGAAATATTTCTAGAGAATAATTCATTTTGCTACAAAAAATGCATCTGAAACAAGTCAGAAGAAGAATCACACCATAAAGTTTTCTCTTTCTCTCTAAAGATTTTAAAAAGAACTTGATGAAAAGCTGAGCTTCTGCATCAGGAAAGTCCTATGCCCAGTTCCTGGCAAAGCTTCTAGGATTGGTGTCACTCTAGCACTTAGGTGCAAGAATCACATAATTATTATTTCAAGATTTTTTTTTTCCCCATGCATACAAGCCATTTTATGCCACTACAAATGCTTTATATCTTGTTTTTCTCACCATAAGTGGAAAGAATAAAAAGCTCAAAAAGTGGAGCATGACAATTCAGAGCACACTGCAACTGAATAAAAACTTCCCAGAAAAGTAGGACTTTCTCTTCTTTTTCCTCCCAGTAAACAGATCAGTAGTAACTGCAATTATGTTGTGACAATAGTTACCTGAAAACTTAGAGAACTATATGTGTTGCAAAATAGAGCTTCTCTTTCAGCATGTAAAACCTTACCTGGAATGAAAGAGGTTAAAACTTATGCTAATGAAATTCTCAAAAATGAATATTTACATAAGTGAAGATAAGTCTTCATACAGGTTTAGCTTTGCAGCAGCCTGGGGAAAAAGGGAAGCATGTTTTGTGCCAACCTTAAGACACTGCATTGTGTTTTTGTGGAAATCATCACCCATATTCCTCATCCTGATTGCTAATATGGGGCCTACATATCTTGGCAGGAAGAAAGAGAAGTCAAGCAAAGAAAATAATGACATTTAGGCTCTATAAAATCAAAATGCAGCAAGCTCTTTTTTCAATTCGATGGAACTGAAATTCATCAGGATTGTTATTCTTGTGTCTCACGTTCCTGAGGCTACCAACAGGCTAGCCACATTTTTCCTGTTTAGTTTAATTACTCAGCTTCTCCTAGAGACCAACAAGCAAGTCAGGGAGACTATATGGTCCCAGTAAGCAGAGTCCTCGCAAATCCATAGCTGTTATTTTATTTAACATAGTTGTGAAGGCCACGTACCACAGCCTCACTGTTCAGAGCACGGAAACCATCATCCTAACCCTTCATTATAAATACCACAGTTATCAAATATAGCCCACACTGAAGTTCACAACAGACCGCAAAATGATAGTTTCTGCAAAAGCCATAGTGGTTCTCCACTTCCACTCACACCTGGTTTTGATCAAAATATTTGCATGGATTTTTGCCTACTTGAAGCCATGTACTGGAGGTGATACTATACACAGCACATAATCCTGGAACAGGGGACCACAGAAGCGGCAGCCCAGTGCACCAGTACTGTACTCCCCACCTACTTTCCCACACGGGTAGATTTGTGTTGAAATACAAGAGATTTTCTCCTCCTCTCATTCACATAAGTAAAGACAAGGAATTCTGTATTTAAAAGTCCAAGGAAAACCTGGTCATTGTAACCAGTCAACTATCAAGGACAGAGTCATGCAGTTTATTATTAAAAAGCAAGTATCCAATTAACAAAGGAAATATTATAGTCAGGAAAGTAATACTAAACAATAAGAAAGAGAAATATGCCAGGACAAATAAGCCAACTCACTAAAATCTAGTCATGTTTCCTACAAATATATTTTAACATCACCTTTTCACATTTATATTGCTGCCATGCACAGACAGATTCTTTATAGGTATTTGTTCAAAAATGGTGCTTTTTAGTTCCTACAAAACTTAACTGTAATGTACATGGCACCAGGAATAGTGTGAGAAAAGGAGAAGAAGGAGGAAGGAGTAAGGTAAAACTCTGACTGTTTCTAAACAGTCAGAGAAGTCTCTACTGCCAGCGTAACTTGGATCAAACAGCAAGAGGTTCTTCGGTTGCTGGCACAGGAGAAGCCTGAGGTCAAGGTGATAGAAATGTCGAGGTTACCCCAGGCCTGTAAGCATCTTCTCTTGGCTGTTGATTAATTTCAGGATCTTTAGCCTCTGTCCTGCCAGGGCTCATGTTCTTTTCCCACCTAATGTGCTGGTTGGTCTACAGCTTTATGGGTAACCATAGGCCTCGTTGTGACTTAGTCACAAAAAAAGAATTATTTTCATTTTCACCCATGTCCATCCACTGGTTATGTGTTAAGTTGCCCAGGCCTTTAGGACTGCCAAAGGCTTACATTCAGGAGAGGACAGCATTATACACATCAGTTGACCTCAACGCTATTTTAAGAGTTAGAAGTTTAGTAGTGCTCTCTCTCTTCTTATGCATTTTGACACTTCCTACACAAAGGAAGGTAATAGTAAGTAAAAAGGAATTGAAACTACCTCTTGTGGTTTTCAAAGTATGTGTTATTTTACTGTTGCGAAAGTGTTTGAAGTTTCTTTGCAAATAACATACATCACTGACTTGTGCAAGACTTTGTATAGAAGCAACAAATTTCTCTTTTCCAAGACTAATAAAAATTGCAAGTGTCACATAAGATTGCAGATGACTTTACATACACATTATTGGAATGCTGGTGTTGTCTCCAAACAATATACAACCATATCGTTATAGTTTACTATATCACAGTGGTGAAGGGCAAATCACACCCCACTTCTTCACCCTGCTGTTTCAAGGAATTAAACAGACTTTTTTTTTTTCAAACCCCTTTGGTAGGAAAAGCAATAGAAGGCAAATATTAAAGCATGTCTATAATAGGGGGGAGATGCTTGCTTAGGAAGCACGTTGAACAAGCGCAGTCCTTACATTCTTTTCAGTAAAATACCCATATATGCACCTAATTTTCAACTAACATTAAAAACAGGTAAAAAAATAAATCTATAGTTCTGCACCTAATTGAATGATATTAAAACGGAATAACACCCCAGGCAATTACAATCATACTAATGTACAGGTCTCTTGAAGTGACTGTGAGAAGTACTAATTCAGCAAAACTCAATGCTCTTTCCATTTACTTAGAAATAGGTATTATCTTAATTACCCACCATTAAAAAAACCCCCATGCCTTATGAATTTACTTTTAGTAATTTGATTCTTAGGTTTGAAGTGCTGCCTTTAAATATTTAAAATGAACTATTTTTCCTGATTTTGATACTAAACAATCATAAGTTTTTTTAATAAAAACTATTTTTGCCAATTTATTTGTCTCATTTAAAAATTATTAAAGTAATGCTTGAACATAGTTTTTCTTGGCATCCTTTTCATAGGGTTGTGGTGTCCAAAATGTAATGACATTTTACACCCTTAAAAGAGAGGGTTTTATTTTGCCTAATCTGTGAATCTGTAGATAAATCTGAAGACAAGGACTGAAATGACTAAACTTGAACAAGCACCCATTTGCAGGTGACTGATGGCTTTCTTCTGAAATACTGTCAGACAAATCATTCCAAGTACTCGATGCTGTACATAACATGGCATATCAAATCTGTGGAAATAGAAGTATTTTCCTTGTAGAACAGGAGGAGCTCAAAAGTAGCCAGGCATTTAAAGGCTCCAAAACACTAAACTTCTTCCTATGCTTAACCATTAACGAACATGAAAAATCGCTATTGAACTGTAAAGGCTCCTGGCAATAGTAAAGGAGTAAATTTTTGCCAGAAACACTGTTTTACTCATTTGCCTCATCTTAGAAACCTACAGTTACTGATATCAGTTTAGAGGTAACAAAAAGGAATTCAGGCAACTTGAACACACCAGTCTAAAAGCTTCATTCTCAGAAATCTCATTTGGCGCCTGCTTTCCTCTGAGATATTTATATTTCTTAAAGGGGTTAAACAGGTGGCTGAGATTCTTTCTGCACAAAGGGAAATATCTGCTTTCTGGGCTTGCCCATAACTGCTAAACTTGGCAAAGCTAAACAAAGAGCATAGACCCAACTGCCAGGATCTGTGAAGGTGATCTCCTTCCTTGCCAGGTTTTCTCAGCCCATGATTGTTCTTTTCTTCTTATCATTCTCATTTGTATTCTTCAAAAAACCCCCACCAATTCCCAATCTAAATCCCACCTATCTGGAGAGAAGGGAGGGACAGAAGCACCACTACTGGAACATCTGGCCAAGGAACAAAGCATGGCTTTTAAATTCCCATCTCTGCTGAAGGTGATAGAACACGAAAAGTGAACTCTACAGGTTTTCAGGGCTCTCTGGCATCTTTCTCTACAGAAGTAACTCTGCTTGTGTGGAAAAATTATTTCCCAGGTCACTGGGAGTAAACAGGAAGGATATTATAAATGATTTCATAGTCAATGCCAGAAAAATGGGTCCATAGAGAGCAAATGTAACTGCACAACCAAAGAGTTAGAACATTTATACAAGATAGAGACAGCTGGCCAGTGACACTTTGCATTTTACATGACATATGCCATTATTTAAATGGTTAATTGAACAATTCCACAAGCAAAACTGAGAGTGCTCTATCACAGAATACTTTTCCACTCCATTGCTTAAAGCATTCCCACTGGAGACAGTTAAGTAGGGCTCAAACCTTGCCATTAAAGAAGGGATTTCAGCCTTAGCTTTCCAAAACATGATAAAATAGTTTAACTTCTACCTAGATTTTTTACTTCCTTTTTAAAAAGTTATTGTTTCAGTGTTTTCCCTCTGAGAAACTTATTTACGGTATAAGCTACTGACGGGGTGGATATATTGCAGCCAAATTTTGTGGAAACAATTAGTTTGTTCTTTTAAAACAAGCATCTATGGTTTGTGTCTTGGGAACAGAACTGAATTTAAACATAGCTCAGTATCCCACTAAGTATCTGGTTGTCTGTCCTTGTCAGATTATCGCATTCACTGACATTTGATTTATTAAGTTTGATGAAACCAAATAAAGAAGCTCGGAAAAGAAGTGCCAGAAAACAGTACCTGTCTGCGTCTTACAGTGCTTCTTCCTTAAGGGCAACCGGAGGTTGCTGCAGTTTCAAAATTGCCATTTCAAAACCTTCTGGATCTTGTCCACAGAGCATTCTTTTCAAAATTGCCATAGACACAGATCACTCCGATATGGAACACACAGAGACAAAACAAAAAGCCAGAGAAATACATAGCTGCACACAAGTAGTCTCTGACTTTCAGGACAGGTCACAGGTAGACTGCCCATAGGCCTTAGCAATAATATTCCTTGTGCCTCAGCCCCCATTAGACATAAAAACTACAAAAACATTAAACCATCTCTTAACTTTCTCAGAGGCAAGACAAATACTTCAACATTTGTATTCTACTGTGTTTTTTCCTAATCTTCTCACACTGCGGATTTTCTTACTTTAGGGTATACTCTTCCCCTTTGCAACAATGACCATCCCAGTTTAGCGATTTGCTTCTTTAAAACAAGAATAGCTCACTGCCACAGGAACACAAAGGAAAAGATGAATGCAAAGTTCTCAGTGCTGCAATGGCTGAAAGACACCTGTGCTGGTGCAAGGACACTAAAATGCAATGCCAAGGGCTCAGTTGGTAGAAATGGGGTAAGCAAAAAGCACAACAGGTGTTTGTAATCTCCATCAGCTGAAAAGCAGCAGCAAAATATAATTGCACCCAACAGCTAAATAACTTCTCCAGAACTCCCACCCACCTCTGTCTGGTTGCCTTTAAAAGAGCAGGCCTCAGAAAGCTATGCTCCAGCAAACTGAGGGAGAGGGTGGAATAGGGAGTGTGTATCAATGCTTTGTCTTTCCAGATTAATTACTACTACATCAGGTGGTCACCAGTTCTGGCACCCCTTTTGTTTAAAAACACCAAACAAATCCAAAACAACAACAACAAAAAGACACACGTGTCCTCCTAAGCTGAGATTTTGTCAGTGCCTGCAGGCACTCCCTACATGTGTGCAACAGTTCAGCAGGACTGCTAGAAGCTATGTAGCCAGTGCTCAGATTCCAGAGAGGCTGAAGATGCTGGCTGCTAGCATCCCCCAGACAAGGTCAACCCAGCCCTGCATAGAAGCCAACCTGCAGGACCCTAAGAAACCCATGGCAGAAGCAGGCAGGTGTTGCAAATTTGAGTTTAGGTGTCACAAAAAGAGGATTTTTAAAATTTTTATAAATACTTTTAGTATCTTAAATCCCTCTAAGGCTTCCCCTGGAATAGACCACAGTTAGAAAACTTGGTGTTACTTTATTGGTTTTCCAATTGATATAGGCAAGGGAAACATGAACTGTAAAAATACATATGAAAACATTCTTACCTATCACAGATGTGATAAAAAATATCCATGATGCTTTTTTACTACACAGATAATTAAATTATTTATACAATACTTATGATTTCTTATACCTTGCAAACCCTGAAAATATGTAACAAGCAAGTCTTAAAATTAGATTTGGGGAAGGGGGTTTTCTATTTCAAAAGCAAATTATTGACTGAAAGACAAATATTTCATAAATGCTCTTGTGTTACGTTTTGTAAACTCTTTTTGCAAACAGTATTACTGTATCCATGCTCCATTTTCAGTTCACTTACAAGTTCCTCATGTCTTTATGTATGGCTACTAGGTATGCCTGTTTCAAGAGTCTAATGAAATCTTAAGGCATTCACGTATTACAAAGTCCCAATGCCAATCTGCCAAATTTCATGAAATTAATGTATCTATGGCTTAATATTCCAGTAATTAAAATATTGACGAGTTGCAGATCCATTAACTCTTATACCATATATTAACTGTAATTGTAATGCAAGTAGGTGAGTTTTCAGTTTGGAAGTGTTGGAATTCATAACCATTAGCTTCATAGGTGCTAAGAAGTGTAGAAGGTGCATATTTTTGTGACAAATTTTTGGCATTGATTGATGGCTCAATTTCCTGTTAGAAAAATATAGTTCCTGAAATAGAGTTAAAACTACACTATTCTGCATCTTCAAACTTTGGTAAATTAACCTGCTTTGTTATTATTATGAAAACTGTAAGGTCCCACAGTTTTGCAAAGTGAAACATCTGATACAGGAAAATTTCTACTTCATCGGGATAGAACAGTAAAACAAAGCAATAAAGCTGATTTAAAAAAAAATAGTTTGTATACACATCAGTTGTAATAACTTTAAAACGTACTGATGCAAAAAGCAAAATTAAACCCCAAAACTTTTATTTCATCCTTTAGGTGCATTGTTACTCTATGTTGCCAGAAAGAAAAAGCAGTTACTTGGTTGCTTCCTTCCCCCCCCCCCTTAAAATAATTGCTGTGATTTTAAGAACATGGGAAATTTTTAACTTTCACTAATAAGCAGCAGGATTTAATTTTGATCACAAGATCTTGACCTTTTTTCAGCTCTTAGTCAAGAAGTCAGATTGGACATACAGAAAATAGTGAGTTGAACAGTTATGCATTTCTAAAACTCTTCTATAATCAAGTGAAATAAAAGCATTCAGTAGAGTAACTCTTTTAAAAGATGATAGGTAAACATCTGAGGTCACTGGGGCAGTGAAAATTCCTTCACCTTTTCAATATGCCAGTAATCAAATCAAAAAAGACGTTACAAAATCTTGCAGAACGAAATAGAAGATCCAAGTAGCCTGTAAGGCATGACAATGACAGTGAAAAGCTTCATCAAGAAAAAATGCTGAGATCAACAAGTGATCCTCAGCTTAGAGAGTGCTATACTTCGAGGAAAACATTATTTTAAAAATCTCAATTGTCATCATAGCTCTCTGTGAACCACTGAATTAGAAATTAACCTTACTAGTTGGGCTTGTGATGTGCGTCATCTCTAAATAGGAAGTGGATCAACATTCAACATATGACCACAGATGGTTCTTACATTCTCTGCTGCAAGAACAAGATCTTAGTATTACGTTAAGACTGTACATCTTGCTGTCCAGTATCTTTAGCAAAAAAGAAGGCAAATTTTTCTTAAAGTGATCTTAAGATCATACTAGTACTTCTCAGATTAATAATGATAGTTTGCTGAAAAATGGCATAAGCAAATCAAGTCTATTTTTAGCTATTTAATTTTTTATTTTTAAAGTTGTGTGATGTTCCATTTCAATCATCAAAGCATTAGGAAGTCAAGGAAAAAGTTTCATTGTGGCGGTTCTTGCTGATAAAGTGTTTGTCTGGTGTTTTATTAAGTGAATTTTATTTATTGTTGAAGAGAAAGCTTGCACTTCTAAAACACGCAGAGAAAGATATGCACCATCTTTGTAAAGCTCAGAGGCTTCTGAAAATGCCTAACTGGTTTCCTGAACAATCAAAAATACCGTTCATGGAAATATTAGTTGACCAGATATCTTGTAGGAGCCAGAAAAAAAAGCACAAAGCAGCAGAAAAATATAAACTACAGTTACTGTGTTGATTCAAGAAAAAAATAAATAAAAAGTTAAAAATAGAATGGCTATTTACATGTAAAAGAGTGGCAGTATCTTACTCTGGAGACAGTGAGTGACAGCAGATGGCACTTCTCCAGAGAGCAAATTTGCTGGTGAAATAAATTAAGTCTGTTTTAAGTGACAGACAAATCCCGCATATTAGGGTAGCATAGGTAGAAACATGGCCTGACATGGTGGCAAAGGGACACATGGACTGTTACACGTTCCCTGTCATCTATTAACCATCTCCCTGTAGCGGTCAGCGAGTGGCGAGAAAGGACCACTCTTGCTGGCTCCTGCCTCAGCACGTACACAGCACTGCTTGTGCACAACACAGTTGGCTGTGCAGAGGCACAGGCAGCATGCAAGTAGAGGCCTCTTTCTCTGCAGGGATCTTGTCACCTCTGGAAGCACGAAGTTCAGTTCCCCTCATCCAGACACGTATTTGCTTTGCTAGATACTTTCTATGGATGAGTACAAAGACGTAAACAATGAAATATCCCTCTGTGCTACCAAGAATTTGAATGAGTTCTCCTAACAGGAAGTCTGTTACCTGACATGTCTTGAGTGGCACTCAGTTAAAATAAACCAGTTTGGGGGCAGATTCTTAGTTGCAATATGGCTGGGTTTTGCCACCCTGCACTGCTGCACTTCTGGGCAATGACTGCAGTCAAGAAGAATTTTAAACAAGTCTAAATCAGGGCAGTCCTTAAGTTATTTTATGGCTTGTGGAAGACAGCCCAGTCTGCAGGGGACCACACAACTGCAGGAATACAGGAAGTGAAAAAATAAGCCGCTGTTAAAAACTTGGTGATTCTGAACATTTATGAGAGTAACTTCAAACTGCCTTATCCTGGAACCATCTATCTTCACTTATCCATTTGAAGAGTCAAGGAATTTAAGGCATCTTTGACAGTAAGAAAGAATTTTACTCTTTTCTCCCTGGGCCTTCGTAGTGAGTAGCTTTGATGATGGGAGTTATAATACTTCACACTTATGGTGGTACAAGGAAGAGAGCATTGGTGGCTGGCTTCCTGCCGCTTTTTAATTGCATTCCAGAAACCATTTTTGCACCATCTGTGATCCTGTTGCAATATCTACATGAGAATAAATATTACCTTCAGACTTCATTGTAGATAAGACCACACATGGCAGAAGGCATGAAGAACAAGCTCTCTGGGGCCTTATTCACGAATGTGGTTGAGTCTCCTCCTCTCTCAGGTAACTAGCTGATCAGCTGCTCTAAGGGCAGCTCCCCCAGTTCCTGCTCCCCACATAACTGTGGGCAGCAGGGATGCATTCATTTCCCCTACTGACAGAGGAGCTGAAAGAGAGACTTTTATGGTCAGCCCTCTGTAAAACATGAATATACTTCCACACTCCCAGAAGAGAGATAAATTGGCTGTATAGCCCTTTTGCACCAGACCAGAACAACACAATAAAACAGCAATGCTTTGTCAGGGCTGGAGATGTGAACTGTGGTGCCTGGTTCAGGTGTTTCTCAGCAGCTTTCAATACAGTGTGTAAAGAAAAATGCCTGCCTGGAGATGCAGCTACAAAGCCATCCATGGGAAGCATGTACCTCTCACATCATCCTTCTTCCCCTCACAGTGCTTTGATTTTAGTAATATGCCAAAGCACCAGACCTATCTCTATTCAGGCACGGCTCTTGCATGGAAATCTCTGTATAGTGGGCAGCTTTCTAACTTGTTTTTCATCACAAATCTTGCAGGAGAAGGGCAGCAGTTTCAAAGACTTTTACAAGGAAGCCTCAGGGCTTCTTTGCCAGACTTCAATGGATATGTTTAGAGCATGGTATATGGAGGTTGAACTGCCTGACTCCCATTAACATTAATAGAGTCAGAAGGCTAAATGCCTGTGCACCACTCTGGTGACAAACTCTCAGTGTCTGGCAAGTAATGTGCTGCCATTTCTAACTCCTTTCAGCTATGATGTTTCCTTCTTCAGTATCAGGGGGGCAAAATAAAACAGAGAGGGACAGCCTAGTTTCCTTCAGCTAAGACATTCTGAAAAGTAAAATAACTGTGGGGGTTCTGTCTCATTTTTAATGCAGAAGCTTCCACTTGCATATAAATTTCCTTACATATAACATATCAACAGCCTTCCAAAAGCTAATTTTAAAATCTCATAGCAAACAGATAACAAACTGCTAACAACCTATTGGTCTAATATGAAAGAATAGCTAGCAGTTACACAGGATTCATTTGGTCCCACCAAAATTCTAGGATTATATGTGCTCTTTGAAAATTACAGGTAAAGGAGATACTTCTCAAACATGAGACTGTTGCACAGCTGAAGCAAGTAGCTAACCTAAATTTTAACCTGCACCAAGAAAAAAAATCTTTCATTCCCTGTTTATGAACACCTGCAGTTTATATCACACACATTTTCACTGGAAACAATCTGTTAAAACTGTAAAATTATTATAGTGTAGTCCCATAGTAGGACACACTGGGGCAATACCTTTGATCTCAGCCCCTGGGAAACATTTTTTCATGTGGGCAGCAGCAGCAGCTGTAAATACAGTGTTAATACTGTTGGGGTATTAAATTTCCCTTTTATTTTGCTGGCTGAAGTCTGAGTGCTTATGCAGTACTACACTTCCCATATAACACACTTTCAAGTTTCTGAAGTTTCAAGATAATCTAGTAAATGGATTGTCTTAGATACTTTTACAGTGGTGTTACCAGTGGGGGGAAAAACAAAGAAAAAAAAGGACCTCTCTGTGTCTTTCAAATCTGGGAAAATATACTTTGGTTATAAATCTTAATCCTTCAACAACTTGATCCTCTCCTTCGCTACCTCACAATTCGCAGCTTTTCTGCTGTAACCTGATTAGAAACAACCTGTTGGCTAAATTACTTGGTTACAACTTACAGATATCCTGTATGTTTGAGCTTCTCATATGTGTAGTCCTACTTTAATCAAAAAGAACCTCTCTTTTAAAAAGGTTTTCTTTTTCCCTGATGATTGTCTCATCACAACACTAAAATTCTAGATGGTGTACTGACCTTGACATGCAGAAATAGCACAATGGTCTGGCCTTAGCTTGCCATCGTGCCGTGTCACCACACACCCATCCCAATTATACCTGAAGTCAATGGCATGAAGACTGGATGATGCTCTGAGCAGTGTAAAGAAAGACTTGAGCTAGATTAATGCTGCTCTAATCCCTAAAATTTTATTCTGATGCAGTTGCTTTACAATAATGTCTTACTTGTTCAAGTTTTTTACTGGGAAAGTTATAAACATTAGGGACTTCTTTTATCTTTCATGTATTGAGTGTACATCTTTAGTAAGAATATTTATTAAAATAAACAGCACACATATTTTGTTAAATGACAATTTACATTTATACACACATGTAGCAACACATCAGTAATTTAAGTGCTTTTTACCTTTCAAGAACAAATCCATTAAAATGTCTTAAGAAAAGTGATTCTACCAAATAGCATGCAAACACTTTGAAGTGTCAAAATTATCTTGATTTAGCCTCTTCTATCCACTACTTTCAGTTCTGAATGAACACACAAGCCACAAGACTTGTTCTACTTTGCATGCTCTGTACGCACTGCTGTCAAAGGAACATAATAACATACATTTTTGTTCTTTTCAAATACCACTGTAATAGACAGTTGTGTGCGCACAAAGCTTTTTAAATGCATATTGCTGCAGTTTTGTGCCTTAGGGCAAATCTCATTTCATGCTCTTTAGTATCAGTACAGCTTGGGAATGCAAGGCCTGAAGCCTACAGTCAGGGTCTAAATCCAGAAAAGATATAAAGACCTGTTAGAAGGAAGCAGGGAGGAAAGGAGGAAGGGAGAAAGAGTGGCAAGCAGGTGACTTCCTACCTAGGCAGATTCATCCCTTCCTTTCCTATTCAACCTGTGAGTAGCATTAGGCATCCAGCTGAGACTTACAACAGCCAAGAGGCTAACGTTCATGATTTTTTTTGTTAATCAGTCATTACGTAAAGCTTTTAAATAACCACTAGCAAGGAGTAGCAGAAGTCAGCCCTCTCCTTTTCCCAGGTGCGAGTTCTAACTGCCCCAGGATGCCTAAATATCCTGACTGTTCTGGCAAAAATTCTGTGCACACTCCTCCACACCTCCTCTCACTAACTAATAAGTTCATATTCCTTTTAAATGTGGATTTTTCACAGAAGAAAACCATATTAGAATTTTACATGGAAAATTGGGGTGCAGGATGGGTGTAAAATCCTTCTGCTGGGAAGAGATTGAACCCACATTGGCTACTCACTCTTCTGCTGGAGGAATGAATGAAGACTCCCATCACCTCCTGCTGCTGCTGTACTTCAAGCACAGCCTGCACCATTAGTCATGCTAGGAGCATGCCAGCTGGATAGAGCCCCTCAGGTGAAACAGACTGAGGAATGCCTTGCTTATGAATCCAAATTAGGCTTAAATGTAAATTATGACTGGGTCACTCCACACTAAGCTAGCTGGGGGATGCCCAGGAAAAAAAGAATTTAAAGCCTTCAGGAAATATGGGGATTTTACAAGAACGGGTGGCTGAAGACAGCTGCAGGTTCAGTTTGCAATCCCTCCAACCCAGCTCCACCTAACCCTCCTCCATCTGAGAATCTGGACAGCCATGTCAGTATGAAGGCTCAGAAAAATGCCTGACAACTAAAGAATTCATGTGGATCCAAAGTTATGTGGCTGCTTGAGGGAATTATAAAGGCTGCAGTTTGGGACACACAGTCTTGGAGTAAGTATTAGGGAACTTAGTTCTTTCAGATTTGTTCTCTTGATTTTCAGCAGATTATTTACGTGATGGAAAATCCTAGTAAAAGAAATTCAAAATTGTAGGGAGGAAATTTTCACATGACTTCAAATGACTTGAAGGAGAGAATTACACAATCACACTGCAAAAGATGGTGGTGGAGAAGAGAACAACCTGCCAGAAGTGAGCCAAGAATGGAAAAGAATGACAACCTAAATGACTTAGGCAGGTAGGTACCAGCTCTTCTTTGAGGGGAAGGATGAGGAAGAGAGTTTCCAGCTCTAAAAAAGAGCACGTTGCACAAAGGGCTCAGTATGAATGTATCACAGCCACCAGTGGCTCAAAACTGTTTGCACTGGGGAAGCTGGCTCTTGGGCCACTCTTTGCCCTCTGGCTCAAAGGCACTTGCAGTTGTGACCCAAACTGTGGTGGCAAAGAAAATTGTATAAGGATGGACATGCCTCCTGAAGTCTAACAGGAGCACATATCTGTGCATCCTTGACACCACATCAGGTAAGGATGGCACCCATCAAGAAGTCAAGGAGGAGAGATGTCTCTTTGTAACTCAGAAAACCATTCTGCCTCTCATATCAAATACTCTAAGGCTCCCACCTCAGAAACTGCTCAGGTTATCTCCCAAGGAAAAACTCCCATTCCCTAACCACTTTTGTTTTACATACACCTATATAGTTTCACAGAGGAAGGAAAAATATTTTAATAAAAATCATTCTCAAAAAAGCTACTATCAGGGACATGATGATACATTTGCTATGGTAGATTTAAACTATGATAAGGGCATGTTCTTTGAGTACAATTACGATATTTCTCACTCTTGTTGCTATACTAGATAGAGAAGAAAGGCTATGCTATTTACTGTATACAAATCAGTAAACCGCATTTCATACAACGTGCAAAATCCCTTTTGCCAGAGTAAGTATTTATAGATGCCTGACTTTAAAATATTGCACTGCTGTTAGATAAAGGGCTTTTTCTGCAGTTTAGAAATATGAATTCTGGTCAAAAAAATATCTAGAAGTCCTTTTTTCCTTTCCTACAGAATCCTGGTGTCTGAGTTGGAACATTATGGGTGGCGGGTCTGGATGGGTGGCCTGCTAGATGAGTGAAAACCTGCCTGGGCCCTGAGGCCCAAAGGGTGGGTGGTTAATGGTGCATGCTCTACCTGGAGGCCAGCTGGGATTTTTTCGGGACCTTTCTTGTCTAACATCTTTTCCAGTGACCTGGAGGAGAGGTTGTAGTTCACCTTCATTGAACTTTCAGGTGACACCTAGTTGGGTGCACGCGGCCAATCTGCTTGAAGCCATGGCTGCCATCCAGAAGCGCCTAGGCAGGCTGGAGGGAGGGAATGGCAGGAACCGCAAGAAACAAAGCAAAGACAAATGCAAAGTTCTGCACTTTGAATGTCTGAAATCCTTGCACTGGTACAGGCTGTGGAGCAGATCCGTTGAGAAGACATCGGTGGACCATAATCTAAAGATAAACACACCCCAGCAGTAATGAAGGGCAGTCACCTTCAGGGCTATATCATCAGGAAAATACACGGTGGCAAGGAAGATGTCTCTTCCCTTTACTTAGCAGTTGTTTGTATCTAGGATACTGTGTCCAGTTTAAGGTCTCTCGACCAGTAAGAGCAGACACTGAGAAACTGGAGCAAGTTCAGTGGAGGGTTGCCACTACTCCAGCTGGGACTGGAGCAGGTGTGCAGGAGTCCTGGGAGAAGGGGCTGAGGCTTGTTTATCTGGGAGAAGGGATGGCACTTCAGGGGGTCCTAACAGGAACCCCCAGTGACTAGGGTAAATTTAGCATGAAGACACAGCCACAACAGCCCATGGCGAGAGGCAACAGACAAACTAAAGCAGAGGAGGTCCCGCTGGAAATAGGAAAATACTTGTTTACTGTTATGACAGTCCAGCAGCGGAACAGGCTGCCCAAGGAATTTGTGCAGTCTTCAGCCTTGGAGGCTTTCAAGACCCAACCAGATCAAGCCCTGAGCAGCATGGGCTGACCTCAGGACTGACTCTGCTTTGAGCAGCACGTTGGACTAGAGACCTCCTGGGGCCTTTTCCAACCTGAATTAACTTATGATTCATTATATGTTTTAAGACCTTTTCTGGAGCTTTCTAATCACTACCTTCTTTAACTTTCTTTTGCTTTAGCATGAAAATCTTTTAAACTATTTCTAAAAGTACCTCCCTCAAAATAACTGTTCTATTCTAAGTAAGTACTGTCATTATATTTGGATATTTATATATTTAAATTCTGAATACTGCAGCTTATTTTAAAGGCCTCTTCATACAATAATGAAAGCAAGAGCAAGCTTTTTAAAATTTAATCTAGATGAGCTATGTAGGAATGAATTAATGCCTAAGGATATGCTGTCATATTTAAATGTAGAAAAGTATAATTACAAGTGCTACAAGTATGAAACTGAGCTTCTTAGAGAAATTAAGACTTGTTTAAGAAAAATAAAAGGAATTGTGTCTGTGTGACTTAAGTTTCCTTCTTTTGTTACTATGGTTACAATAAAGAATTACCAAAGGAGAGAACTGGACTTGTACAGTATTAAAGATTAGGAGTGCTAATTAGTATTCTCCTTCTATTACTCTGATAGCCACATAATCCAGAGCCACTTATTCTAAATCACTTAACTTTGAATACTTTTTAGCATTGTTTTGCAAGTAAATGCCAACTCCATTTATTACAGTTTTGTCTGTATTTAATAAAGAGATTCATTTCAATTACCATATTTTTGAAGTCTAGACTTCTCCATTTTTTTAAATAGTCCAGACAGCCATTTATTATCAGCTTTTTAGTGATATTATTTTCTTTTGCACAACTGTATTACATAGTATGTTTCCTTTGGTATATAATCATTAATGTGGTGCCTCTACACTTTCAGCCACACAAAATTGTACATGTGTTTGAAGATAAGTTTTCTCTATCCAAAAAATAACATTTTTAAATTGAAACACATCCAGATTTTATACCATTTTAATTGCATGTTTTTATAATATTTTTCTAACATTTTAAAAATAACTTTGAAGCCAAGCTGTCTATTTTGTACTTGAAAACTTACATGCTGCTTTTTTAATCTGAACACCTATGTTCCTGTCTCATTTTGTAATTTGAGTTTGCAAGATATACATGCACAAATTAAACCAAAAGCGTGCAATGCTGTTTACAAATAAAAACAAAAGAGAGTAGAAATGAGATACTTTTTGTGAGCACATTTACTTATTCAAATGTTAAACCATTTAGTGAAAAAGAACACTAAGTGGGCAAATCAAGAGGAGAGTTATTTCTATGTGTTAGGCACTGATCTTGGTCTCAGATTTTGATTCATTTTTGGATCTGTCACAGGCTTGATAAGGGACAAAGCTATCTAATCTCCTTTCTGCCTGAGGTGGTGGATCCTAAAGCCGATCTGCCTGCTGGTGGTCTCAGTCCTGCCATTCTCCCAATCTCAGCTCTGACCCTGGCTGAGGCATTTCAGTATGAAAAGCTGTATGAAAGCGTTTGTTCTCCCCTCCCTGCTTTTCAGGTTATATACATTTAAGGCACAGAAACAGACCAAATCAGTGCTGGACAAGCATTTGAGTTAGCGTGAAGAGAGGATTGCTAGTTTGCCAGCAAAGACGAAACAGGAATGGCTACTGCTCTGTGAGACTTAGTTACACGGCATGGGATTGCAGCTTCATTTTTTCTGCCTATAATATTGCTTTAGTGTTGGTTCCCTCTTTCTTTTCTTCTTATTTTTTACCTGTAACTTTTAATTTTTCTACCAGTGAGACAGATTTGGGAACACATATCAGCTACACGTAATGACCAAATGCATAAAACTTCTAAAAGAAAGACGTTAGAGGGAGCGAAAGGAAGCAACATAGGGATTTCTGACAATGATGTGTTATAATTAAAGGCTTCTGGGAATGTGTTTCAGCAAATGCATAAGAGTATCATAAATATTTGAAAGCACTGGAAGACAGTTATACTCTTGCTCTTCAGCTTTACTATTAGTAGTTATTTTAATAGATACATTAATAGCACAGTCTGCAGTAACAGGATCAAGCAAACCATCAGGGCTTCCTTGAAAATTTTAACAATGCAAAGGGGTCACCAATGCTTGGACACATTTTCATCACAATGTGATTTGTTTGCTGTTGTGCCTTGTCTGGAAAGAATATTCTGCTCCAGAAATAGTAAATTGGACAAGAACACTGCTTACTAGTTGAGCAGACAATAATTTGTCTGTGTCTAGGTGATGGTAACTTTTTTTTTCCAAAGCAAAAGGAACAATTGGGGATTTGACTGGAAGAAGGGCCAGACTATCTTCAAATAGGTTAAGGGTTAGAAAATTTCTTGAGGGGAAAGAACTGAAAAATATTTAAAATCTGAATAAAATCCCACTGGTTCCCAAGAAAAAATAGGACAGAAGATACTCTTATATTTCCTTTTTTTTCAAACAATCTAGGAACACCAGATATGAGGGAGGACAGTACTACTGATCATATGTCTTAGCAGAATGCTAGCTTTTTAACACAGGGTAGATAGGTGGAATTCCTAGATACCCCAAACCTGTGGGCATGGAGGTCCATAGCACGTGTGACCTGAGAATACTTCTTAGCAATGCTCATCCACCTTGCACAGCTCACTGAAGTAATTGAACAGCAAGGAGGCACACCTCACTTCTCTGCATGAGTGGACAAGTTAAAGGTCTGTGTGAAAGTGTGGACAGATAACACAGGGGTCTGTCTGTGTATCTTCCAGAAAGCAACACAAGCCAGATAAACTCGCTCACAACAACAGTCCTTGCAAAGTTCAATGCTGGATAAAAATTATTTAAGTGTTAAGTGTTTTTATAAGTAACCATCTTCAAAAACTCTCACAGGCCCTTCATGCACGTAAGAGGTCTCACTGACTGTAGTAGAACTACTCATATATATCAAGCTGAGCCCATCTGTAACTCTGTAGAAGAAAGCTCTTGGCATGTACATGAGAAATGCCAGTGACAATGAGCTGCTGACAGTGGAGCTCTTGAAGAAACTCAGATCAAAACTGAGTTTTAGGAGAAATTCTCTAGGGAAAGGATTGGGAGTCAAATGCCATAGCACCCAGCTGCTACCAACAGATGGGTAGCAGTCCTGGCACACAAAACAGGTCCTACAATACTACAGTGAGAACTGGGGGCAGGAAAGGGAGTACAGGTAGCAAAAACATGGAACCAAAGTGGCAGGGGAAGTTGCTATGATGTTTTTCATAAGAAGCAATGACCTCACATGAGAGGGGTTGTTTTCATTCCTTCACGATTTGCCAATAACTAACAAAAACAGGAAAAGTCAACACTTGGTACAAGAGACAGGTACTTCTGTAGCATCAATTACTCAGCGTGCAGACGGAAATGTCAAAAGAGGAGGACACAGAGTAGAAAATTTTGAAAAAATTTTCTTCCATTAATAGTGTGTTTGTAGAGCTATAAAGAAGTTCACCAAAACCCATATGTAACCCTCACAAGGAACTTAAAACAGACCTGTGAAGTTTGATGTCAGTGGCAACTTTTGAAGAGAAAAGATAAATGTATTAATAAAGCACTAGAACTGAGATCCTTAGGGAGTCTGTACAACAAATTAAAATGAATTCATTGTTGGTGGCACCATTATCAACACTGTGTGCAGGGTCAAAGCACAGCCTCTGTCAGAGGACAGCAAGCAGATCTAGACCTGATCTCTTTTGAAAACAGCCTTCTTTGAACAAGCCTTGCCAACATCAGTAATGTTCACAATTAAAGTTCTACATTTATTACCACCACATGACAACCCTGCCTTACTGTCTTATGAAAATCTACCCTACAAAAACCAAAATGTAAGAAGTAGTGGAACCTATTAAAATATTTGAATTATTTTAAGGTCCATGTAAGACTTTCCTATTAATTTTGTGTGCAGGATGCTCAGGTGTTGGAATGATTAGCTACAATAAAAAATTCAAACAGTTGGAGATAAACCTAATTTCAGTGACTTAAAAAATAACAATACCATCACCACTCCAACACAAATAATTCTGATAAATTTCAAAGTAAAAAACAGATGTAGAAACAGAAGTATGCTATGACTCATCCAATGATGCATCTCACCTTAAAGGGACATAAATAATTTTTACTTCAACAATCAAACATTCAGTCTTAATTTGATGCTATTGTTGGAAATGAAATGGCACACAAGCAGAAACATAGTAATTGTTATGTGGAATTTATTACTTATATCATATATTGATGTTCTCTAGAGCAGAATTTCAAGAAACTGCAGAGCAGATCCTGTGCTTTCCATCCAATTTTCATCAAACCCATGTAAATCTGTAAATAGAACTGTGGGGGAAACATTCACATCTAATGCGTGCTGTTCGTGGTTATGAATGAATCAGATATTCTACCAAGTCTTTGGTGTAGGTGGGATTGTCAGTGCCTGAGTTGCATATTGAAACACTGCAGTAAGAAGAAACAGTTGTCTCTGATATAATGACTTCAATAGAAAAAAGGCATTGGTATGGCACTGATGTATCACGTAGGTGCAGCAGAATCTAATCATAACTCAGAAACATTAAAGCATTTTTTCCACTCCTGATGCTAGAAGCTTTTACAATAAGGTTTTTCTCTTCTCTAAGCTTATTTTTTCCCTAAGGAGTAATAAAAAAAAGGGTAAGAATAAAAGATATCAAATCAATCATAACTTGATATAAAAATCTTCTTTGCAAATAGAGTTTTCATAATTCCAATCTCTTCACAACATAATTGAACTCATCTAAAAAGAAAAACCAAAACAACAAAAAAAAACCCAAACAACCCACCGTTTCCTTCATTTCTCTTAAGGCTTGTCCCATATCTTATTTCTCAGTAACTTTTCTATTTTAAATAGAGAAAAATGTATTACATAGATAAGCAATAAATGTAAATAAATCAAATATAAATACTAAAAGCTTTATTTCATTATCACAATTACAACATCAGTTATGTGCATGATTTTCAGTATTGGTCTATTCTGATTTCTTGCCATAGGAATTTCACTTTTTTGGACATAAAATTTTAAAAAATTTTTAAAAAACCACATTCACGTGCATTTTCATTTAAGTAATCTTTTCAGCTACCACCTTACTGAATGCCTCTTAAAATTTATAAATGTTCACTGATCATCTCAATTATTAATATATAATATACAGGCATAAAATTTTTCCTATATATTTTACTGTCATTTAAGGTTTCTCTAAGTTGCCTTGAGGTATCAATCTCCACTGTTTCCTTAAACTCATAGTTTTCTCTTCAAAACAAAACATAAATAGAAAGAGAATCTGACAAATGCATTTTTCAGCCAGCTTCCTGTGTTGTTTTTCCCTTTAAGTGATTCACTGAAATATGCTCCACAGGGCATATGAAGGTTATAGCACCTAGTCAAAGGAAATACATTTCTTAATAACTATTATTTCTTTCCTGAACTTCCCACTGAGACCTTTCTTCACCTGAAATAGTTTGCGTTTCTAGATTCTAGCTTTTTAGTCTGATTACCTATGAACTTCCTAAAATACAGACAAATGAGCAAGACATCAGTGACTCAGTCTCCGAAGAGGCCTTGTCTTCAGTATCTTGAAGGGTAGTCTAAGACCCCAGGACTGGAATGAAAAACTCATCCAGGAGTTTTACTCTTTTAAAAATATACAAGGCTCCAAAAAATCACCCAATGAATCTTATGAAGAGAACCTTGTTTCTTTAATACCTTGAGGTAATGCAAAGAGAAGACACTGCATATGTTTTCTCAGGAGGTGCTTTTACTGATAAACTTTAGAAAATAGGGGAGAAAATAAGAGGTCTTGGCAAAAGTTTAAAGGGTAACATACAACCAAAACAAAGTATTCCACAAAGCACTGACTTAGCTAACCCATACAGCTTAGCTAACCCATATGCTAACCCATACAATTTAGCAAAATCCAACCCATTTGGTCTCAAGTTACTCAAAAAATTAAGAAAGGAGTAAAGAAAGGGAAGGAGGAGTAAGAAGAGAGAGGAAGGAGAGAAAGAAATTATTAAGCAGCTACCACCAGAGAATCCTGTGTAAGTCCAGCTCCTAGGAGGCCAGATGGCAGGTCTCAAGCAAAGATGGAGCCACGTGTTGCTGGTTTTATGTGCTTTGGCCCCTTGCGGCCACCCCTCCCAATTAAGACTTCTGGCCCACTGGCCACTCTGGGGCTCTAGGGCAGGGTGAGAGGTGGTGTTCCCACTGCATCAGCCAATCTAAGGCTGGGTTAGGGGTTCCAGGGTGTAGTATAGGCCATGTTCCTGGGCTGCTTTTGACTGACAGCTGCTCTACAGTCACCTAGTAAGTCTTGAGGGGTTGGGGTGTTTGGAAAAGTCATGACTTCACTGATGAGAAATTCAGCTTGTCCCTTTCCCCCCACACACACACTTGAGTTGTTCTGAGACAATATAATAATCCAGAGTCTCACAGGTACCATTGTAATATCCCTGTAATTATTAATAAATTAAATACAAAGATTTAAAATACTGTGTGACCTTCAAGCCTTAGCACATGTTAAACCAAGAATCTGCATATTTTACTACTGTTCCCTGAAATTTTAGGACCATAATACTAGCAGTCAAAAAAAGGAAGGTGTACATATGCCTATGGAAATATACTTGCTGGATATTCTGGTGGTTATTATTTCTTAACAGTGCAATCATATCACGCGTATTACTTGTAGTGTATTTTCATTGTTCAGTTAAAATGCCTGCACATGTAGATGGGAAAGGGATGTGTATCATGGAATGGTGAAAGGAATACTGTATGTGCCAAGTCGAACAAATGCAAGAGCTATTCAGTGAGCTAAAGATGGCCTGCATGTACAACTCATAAATTATTGGCTGTTTGTCTCTAATTAAATACAGCCAGCTCTCTCAGCTTGGAGTTGAAGGCTTGAACTGCTTCAGTATTAGACCAATCGTTTAGACATCTACACCTTTTTCCCTCTTTTACACTTAGGATAGAAGAAGAATGTTATTTATAGCTCAGTACTCCCTGAGTCATTTCTTGGAATAACTGCTAAAAAGGGGATCCTGAGAATTAAAAGCAGCAAGAAAGGACACTTCTCCCTTCTTTGTACAAAGTTAGTCGTCCCACATGATTAACAGCCATAAAAAAGCAGAATTCTCACTGGAGAGAGAAACCTATGACGGTCTTCCTTAGGACAACTTGTTGCACTGTTACCCAGTGCTGCATTTAGCATCAGTACCCTCCCCTTGTCTTCTAATAGGTTTGTCACCACAGCCATAACATACTTTTAGGTCCCTTAAAGAGCATCCAAACAGTTTCAGCCTAATATTTTGCCTTGCCCACCTGATATACCTGATTCCAGCTAGATGGTTGAATTACTCCAAGGACACTCAATAAAAACAGTTAGAGCTAGAGTTTTTGTGAAGTATTCATCTTAAGTTCACAGCTTCTTAGCAGAATTTTCATATATAACTACATACTCATCAAAGAACAATAAAACCTGTCTACCTTGATCTTTCTGATAGTATTTGAGAGATGTCTGAAAGTTTTTTCAAATCTTCTCTGAGGATTTAGGCTTCCTATTCCTATAGAAATACATATACAAAACAATAAAGCCTCTCCTCCAGTATGCTTCAATAGGGCAACTGAAAAGAATCTTCAGAAAAATATGAGAGAATCAAAATACTCGGTTCAGTCTCTTTCCTGTGATGACAAGTAAAGGATATGTTAATTAAGGTCTTCTGTGATTTTCTGCAGACAAGATAAGAGTTACTTCTAGCAAGTGACTGATGCAAAACACAAGGGGTTAAAGCTCTCCATGGGCCTGATATGTGGGAGTTGCTCTTACATATAGTGAAATTCTTTTTGGGTGAAAATGCATATAAACCCTTTAACAAAATGGTACACTATGATTTGTACAAGAAAGAGGGTGCACAGATGAAACTTATTAGATTCAGAAAAAAATAAAATATTAGAAACATGGTTCAGGTCTCACACATTTGTGAGACAGATCAAAAGGCGCTATTTAGAGAAGGATTTGTATCTATTTTTTCCAAAAACTAACAATAAGATTATATCAAATTGATCTTCTTTTCCAAACAAAGACAACTTCAAACAAATCAAGTTACACTGAAGTCTCACTCTCTGGAGAAAAGGAGAATATTCCTGGGGAAAAAAAAAAAAAAGTAACACTCCAAAACATATACCACTCTAAAGAGATAATAGCTGTGAGCAGTTTGTGTGATAGTCTAGTTATTCTTTACTTCATTTGCTTTCCAGAGACTCCATAGTCTATAAAAGGACTGGAAATTCCTATAATGAACACTATAATGGAATTTATTATGCCAGCAGAATCAAGCCTGTGTCAACACTTCCATTATAAAACCTTGGTTTTAAGAGTTTGTAACTTGTCTCTATAAATACTGCATGCCCCACTGTTTAAGTCAAAATCTTATTGTCTCACAGCATTGAAATGATATTACTGATTTTAAATGAACAAAGGTCTTGATTAACAAAGATGAAACAGGAAAATAATCTTATTACTTTATCACTAAACTGTTTATTTTTGCAAAAGTGTGTCTGAATTTTAAAACATTTAACACTGGTTTGGGTTTTTTGTTTCATTTGTTTCCTTTTATACTTTAATGAACCACCACTAAGATTCTTTCTGTGAAGAAGATTAAGTTGGGGGTTTTTTTACCCACCAAATCCATGTCTGTTATGAAATTATTTTTTGGTCCCTTTTTGAAAAATAAGACTCTACAATTTTTGAGGGGAGATGAAGGAGAAAACAGTCCTCATACCTCTGCAAAAGCAGATTAAGTAGCACAAATGGAATGAGATCAAATCTACTATCCTTTCTCTCTTCTCCTTCATGATCATTCTATTAATTGCAACAACAGCAAATCTGGTGTTGCACAGGAACAAAGCAATGTTCAAAAATTTTGAGTTAAAACATTCTGAATTTATGGATTTACTTCAGAAATACTAATTTTCAAAGGAGAGAAGAAACCAGGTGCTGTATGAGCTATAAAGCCCATGGTAATTAAAGTAACCAGAGTGGGGGTAGGCAGCAGATTTTCTGTTGCCACCGAGTGTAAAATATACAGTGCCGAAGAATTCTTCCTTCCAGACATTTCTCTCCTTGTAATTTGCACTCTTTGCCAGTCATTCTTTTGTTAATATTTATGGGTTTTGTTTTCATGAAACTACTGGCACAATAGGAATGATAGTATAGCAAATTAATATATATATATATATATATATGACATACAAGTAAGAAGACAAAGCTAATTTCATATCAAATGTAACAGCTGAAATAGACACACGTGAACCAGGGATGCTTTTACAAACGAACAGAGTTCAGCCTATGAATGCACAAATAAGAAATGCACATACACAAATAAGGAAGTATCCATTTTAACTTTGAAACCTTAACACTAGACCCCAGAGATTTTCAATAATTAAGTGTCAGTCTGGAGCCACGTTACTAATTTCATATTGTATTTAAACTGCGTAGTTTTAGGCCTTCTTTGAATTACATCAGTTTAGATAATCAGCCTCAAATTTGATATTCTCACTGTTAAGTTCTTGTATTTGTAGACACCAAAAGGAATATAAATTGTCATTTCTTACAGTACAAGGAAAGAGAAAGAAGAAAAAGATCTTCAGAAATTTATTTCAATACTATAAGATTTTTAGGTTAGAAAGAAGCATTTCTCATATATGTAACAAAGACTAAGAAGTGCAAAAATCCCCTAGTTACTTCAGAAATGGTCCTTAAAAACAGAACTAAATACCATTATCAAGTTCATCCAGAAATTTAAATGATTGTCACTGACATATTGAACAAGGATTTCTAATATATCAAATACATGGTAAAGTGGAGGAAAGATATCTGAGCTTGTGAAAACCAACTTATTTCAGTCCCATTAACCCTCACATATGCAAATAATCCATAGACAGTAAAATGATTTCTATATTAGCCTTCAAGCTGTAGGTGGCAAGAAGCAGCCCTAAGGAAAACCAAGCCCTGCGAAAACAATTATTCCTGAAGTTCTGACTTTTCAGGTAATTCATGCTTTAACCTCAGTTTTTGCTGGGCTACATTGTCTCTGAAGCAGTGCAGACACAGACAAAAACATAAATTGGGGAATCCATTGTAACCTTTAAATGGTGCAACACTATTCCTGCTGATTTGAGAAAAAAGTTGCACTAATGAAGACATGCTAAAAAACGCCAACCAAAACAATACCACATTTCTGGGTTACTGTAAGAAAGCAGAAATTCTACCATTATGAATGCTGCATGCAGCATCTCAGCACTTCATCAAATAACTACCTGGGTGAATCACCATCCTCCCCTTATGTGGTAATGCAATTACCTGCCAAAAACTTCTGCAGTTCCATTTCTTTTTCATTCTGTATACCCATGGGTTTCTCTACGTGCTATTATTCCAAACCATTTTATAACAAAGAAGGCCGTATTTAAAATGACATTCTGTGTTCCATATTCGTAATTCAAAGTTCCTCGTAAAAAGAAGGTACCATCACCTACATTCAATCAGGCAAATGAAGAAAGGGAGAGTAACTTGCTCAGCATTACATGAGGCATCAGTGGCAGTGCCAAGAGTATAATGCTGATTTCCAGTCTCATAGGTTACCAGCTCGAAGGTAGAGGATAAGGAGATGGTGTTACTATATTAAAGCTGGAAGCACAGTCCTTGCTTATAAAAAAACAGAACCTATAGTTCAGAATCACAGTCTTAATTTCTCTGTTTTATTGTAATGCATGAAATGTCTAGTTTCCTGGTCTGCAAAAAAAGGAGGAGATTCCCCATGCAAACTGAAAGGGAAATTCGTTACTCTGTAATCTGCCAGTTCATTAAAGGTGTTTCTGGAATATCACTAGGTAGAAAATATGCACACATTTTAGTTTAGAATGTACCTCTGTCATGAAGGAAATTTGATATTAAAATCACTTGGAGCTCATAATAATCTAACTCTAGCCTTAGCAGAGAGTACATTA
Organism: Myiotriccus ornatus; assembly: GCA_036023395.1. Classification (NCBI taxonomy): domain Eukaryota; kingdom Metazoa; phylum Chordata; class Aves; order Passeriformes; family Tyrannidae; genus Myiotriccus; species Myiotriccus ornatus. Next base: position 31,193,135 of record JAYRBT010000139.1, read on the forward strand.
AGCAAAACAAACAAACAAAAAAATCAATATTAATTTGGACAATTCTTCCTTTTTCATACTCATTAAAAAAAAAAAAGGCGCCAAACTACAAAAAACCTGAAGAGGATCTCTTTGTGGCTAATAATCACACTGTTAGTTTTCCATCTTTTGTATGCAAACATTTGTGAAGGAACTATACAGGTGTACAATGTGATCTGCTGCACACAATCTGTATGTTTGAGTATTTACTGCATTCCTGCTTCAAAAGTGCAGTCCTGCTCTAAAGACTGTGCAGACAGATCCACAGGAGACCATGTGGAAAGCAGAGCAGCTGACAGACTCTTTGATGGGACCTCATCTAATTCTTAAATATAGAAGAAAAATAAGATGATTTCAGTATTTGCTGATAAGGGAAAATGCCAATAAAAAGGGATAGGAAAAGCATTAAAAACGGACAAGAGGGGTCTCCAGCCCAGCTTTCCCTGACTGAAGGAGCACATGGTAAAGGACTAAAATTTCTCTTTTGCTTCAGAGATGTCATGCTCCAGAGGTGAAGAGCCCATGGGTCAGGCAGTACCACACAACACACAGCCTTTCCCTCAGTGGCTCCCTAAAGCACCTTTGTGCTTGCCCAGCAGTAAACAGGATCTGTTTGTGTTTGCTATTGGGTGAATAAATTCATATTCATATGGCTGGTACAACTAAATTTACAGTCATTAAATTGACAGTCAACATACTTGGAAATGGTCTTAAGCTCTCTTTCAGTCTCTCCTGAGAGAACAAATATGTTAGGGAAGAGAAAAAAAAAAAAAAAAAGATGTCAAAAAGTTTTCTAATTTTAGGTAAAAAGCTGAATATTCCACTGCAAATAAAAAGAATAATTTTAAAGACCTCTTGCAGAATGAATGCATCATGTTATTTTTCCATTCTTCCCACATGAAACAATTTATTTTACCTGAGGGAAGCTCATGAAAATACACTTCACAGTATGTATCTTTCAGAAATAAATTTGCTTGAAGTCCACTAAAAAGAAAAGTTTAAAACAGTAGAAAATTAAACATAATAACTCCGATTACTGAAAATACTACACCTACACCACAAATGAAACCAGCACAAAAGGCTGAGGGAACACGAAGGAACTTAGCACAGTAAACTGAAGACTAAACTTTCAAAGTAAAGATATTCTTGATTGCACAGTGGGAGAAAATTGCTGAGAGATGTATCCAAGCTAGATTTTTAAAAAAATTAATTTCCCACTTGCTAGACTTGAGTCTCAAAATACTCATGTCATAAACAGGAATTGGAATTGCAGCAGCACATTCCAGCTGTAGAGGTTTAGGATCTTGCTGAATTAAACTGAAAGAGGCTGAAGGTGAATTAGACATGCCACAAGAAGTAGAAAATAGCCAATATATTTGAACTTTTTTTTTTGTTTATAGCTAAATATTAGCCAGTTGCTCAAGTCAGAGTAAACTTATATCACAGGTCTAATCTGAAGTTTTTATGCATATTGTATGTTTTAATCAAATGCTCAGTCTCTTGAAGTCTTCCTCAGCCATGTGCAACCATGTTCTTGCCATTACAGTCTCAAATGGCTTTTCAGCAAACACCAGAAAGCCTCTCCAAATCCCTGCTCCACCTTGCAATTTTTTCCTTTATGCTTTGCAGACAATAGACAAAACACAACATGAAACAGGAACAGTTGAGTATTTGGCTCACTGAATTTAAACACAATGCATGTCTCCTTTCAACCTATTAAATGCACATTCCACAGACAGCTTGAATCTCCTACAAGAGCTGTTCATTTTTTTCCTTGCTGCAGTTCAGGTAGCCAGTATATAACTTTTCAACCTAAAGAAACAATATGCTGGCCAAGCCTTCAAGAATTACGGGCTACCTTCCCCAAAGTAAATGTGCTTGCACAGGGCAAAAGGTTTCTGCTCAGAGGCCATGAAAACTTCATGCCTAAAGATATCCTGAACCCTCTTTACCCCTCCCTCCATAACAGTATCAGTGATAAGACCTGTGGATAAAACAACATTGTTATAATTATAGAAAAGTTCACTTTTTAATTTGGTTGGTCAAAAGCCAGATGCAGCAACCAAAAATAAAACTATAAATTTAGTCTATAATGCCACTATATAATCCCAGAGTTGGAAGCTTGTATTACATGACAAAATGAACTATATTGAAGTATTCAGGTGGTAGTAACTCCCACTACTGCATTTCTTTAAGATAAAAGCAACCAACCTCCCACTTCACAGAGTGAGGGGCATTTCCAGGCTTTAGTCTTCCAGTCCACACTCCACACACAGCCCAAACTTGCTCACTCATGTCTCCTAGCTACAAATTTTGCTATTCAACTCCAAAAGCAGTTGTCTTCCCAACAGCTCTTGGAACTTTCCCTCACCACAAGAAGCACACCACAGCTTAGTCCCACCAACCCCCCACTTCATTTCACCTGCTCAGGAGTTCCATCCCTCTTCACCCAAGCTTGCAGTTGCCAGCAGCCGGTTGTGGTTGACAGACACCTTCTGCATTGCCTGTTCTTCCTCCTGCACTCTCTTTACGCTGCCTTTGAAAACAATCAGGCTTTGACAACTGATCATATTACTGAAGGACAAATTAGTAACAATCAACTGAATTATAATGAACTCTGGATGCACCTGTAGCTACTGCTGATGCAAGATGAAAAGCACTAGCTCGAGGCACAACCACAGCTGAGGCACATACCACTGATAACTGCAGCTCAGACCAACAGCATACTCTTTCTGGCGGCAGAATGAAAATGAGAGTAAAATATTCAGTGAAAAGAAGAAAAGGACATGAAAATATTCTGCTAAAACCTTCATCTTTTTTTTAAGACTTGACAAATTATTGATGGCCAGACAAAACTGTTGGAGCTGAGTTTTCTTCTACAGAAATGTCTGAGAGAAGTCATATCTCACAACACATCTGAAAAAACATCACCCAAGACAGCATATTTGGTACCCAGGTGTGAAGGCATGGCATATCTCTCACAGCAGACCATATCCTGTCTAAATCTTCTCTGTCCCTGATGACATACCCTTGCAAAGCCAGTCAGGAGTGTTCCTGCCTCAGTGGCCTTTGTGAAGACTTTTACAGAGGTGCAGGTGAGACCCCTTTGTCCTGCCAAAGTCAAGGTGCCCGTTAACAGGGAGTTCTCTGTCATGCTTGCTTTTAGCCTCCTATACTGCCAGGCAGGCTCAGAGCAGTGTAAACCACAACTCGTCTGCCTGCAATTGAGATGCACACCCTAGCCCTTAGGAGCTTCTCAAACAGTAAACACCATCAGTTCCCAAACAGGGGCAGCTTCCTTTGTAAACACCACAGTTTGCTGTGTGCTCGGTTTCTTCAGTCTTCCCATGCCTGGGTCCCTTTTCAAAGATATGTTTCTGCTCTCATTTTTCTTTTGCTCAAAGGGGAGATTTTCAAAGGCAGCGGTAAAGTCAGACCCTATAGCCAACTGGCTCTCAAGAGGTGCCAAGGGCTTACCTTAAATTTGTATCTGTAAAGAGTTCCTCTGAATCTTCCATTTTTCATCTGTATACATCCTGAGGTGTTTTGGTTTTTTTTTTTTTGACACAGACTAACTGCTCCTCTCCACTTTCTAGCTCTGTTGCTTAACTACACTGACACTGACCTGGAACATCCAAAAAAAGGCTGAGGGTTTCTAATTTTTGGGGCCCATTAGCACAGCTTGAAGACAGGAAAAACATGCATGGGCTCAGGCAGTCTGGATTCACTGTTTGTAATGAAGAATGATGTGCCCAAAAAGAATATATGGAAGAGAATAAAGCTAAATATTAGATTATAGGATTCTTATTTTAACCTTCTCACATTTTCCTATGAGAGGGAAGGAAATTTAAGTTTTAAGAGACAAAACAATCCTAGCTCAGGAGTTGGAGACCCCTTTCTGCCAACTGAGAATGATTTCTCTAACCATTTTCCTGAAACTTAAAAATAAATCTGTGTCTGACCTCTTCTCTTGCATGTAAATACGACTGCTTCATGACCTCACTGTTTAAAACTGTCCCACAGGTCACAAAGAAATTTTTCACTGCAGCCAGCACTCAGAGTGACCTTCAAAGATACTGCAAGTGCAGCCAAAATTCTAAAATCTGTTGAGATTGCTTTAAGTAGTTGAAAACTAAGCTATCATATTTAAGGCAACAGTTTTAACCTGCCACACAAAGTGGTTTGACATGGTTGACTGTGGTAAGTATAGCAGTGATAAGTTAATTCAGGTACTTTGTAGAGTAAATTATTTATATAGAAGATCTTGTTTACTGCTTTCACACTGGAGAAAATGCTGCCTTTACTGATTTAAATGCAACCTGGAGCATGGGTAAGTGGAATTATTTCATCTCCGTTAGAGGATTGCTGAGTGGGAAGGAGGAGAAAAAACAAGGGTGCATTTGTTTTATTTTGTTCATACTTTTTTCCTTAAAAGAAAAGCACCTCTGCAGCATTGCTTAAATTAATATTCTATTTGTTTTTTCACGCTCCCATGGGGCAAAAGGAATTTATAAGTACTGGGGTAGTTAAGCTAGCTCTTAATTTATTTTTTTCCTCCAGAAAAAGACTAGGATGATGTCATTTGCCTTTACATATTTTCTCAAAGAGAAGCAAGGACAAGTCAGCTTTGAAGACATGCATCCTTTCTACCATTGACTCCCAGGGGTACTGGTACCCAACCCTGTGGGTATTTACATAATGGCCTATCTGTGAGCTGATGGTTATCATCGTCCTGGCATTACTGCCCCTGGACAACGTGCCATAAAATTGATCTGATGTCATTTCCTAAATGACTAGCAACTCACAATCTCTATTTGCTCTTATGAGGTACCTTTTGTCAGGGCAAAGTACTTGTAGCAAGCGTGAGAGGAAATTGTCTATGTTCTTAAGTGCTACATAAAGCAAAACTAAAACACAGAAGGACTGTTAAATAAGTTACTTGGTAAGAGTTCAAAGGCTATCACTTATACAAGAAACTTGATCTTACTTGAAAAATAAAGGTGTGATTTCACACAGGATATTGGCGTAGATATAGACCTTTTCCTGTCACATAACATTCTATTATTTCCCATCCTTATCTTCAGTTTTTAACTTGAAAGTAATGATTAACAAAGCAGATATGAACACTTAAAAGCTTTTTCTGGGAGAAATTGAAGAATTTTGTTCTTAAGTTGTGCCAGGGGAGGTTTAGGTTGGATATTAGGAAGAAATTTTTTACAGAGAGAGTAATTAGACATGGGAATGGGCTGCCCAGGGAGGTGGTGGATTCACCATCCCTGGAGGTTTTTAAGATGAGACTGGCTGTGACACTGAGTGCCATGGTCTAGTAACCATGGTGGTGTTGGATCAAGGGTTGGACATGATCATCTCAGAGGTCTTTTTCCAGCCTGGGTGATACTATGATTCTGTGAATCTGTCATCTATCAGATCGTAAACATTATGAGGTAATTTGATGCGTAGGTATATTCTTTCTAGCATAAGGAAATACTTGATTCCGTGCTTATTAATTCTTAGTTCTATGATAATTTGCATATCTCAGTGTTAAGATGTAGATTTAAAGTTGCTGGAAATTTTATGTGTGCTAATCACAGAATGGCTGAGGTTGGAAGGGACCCCTGGAAATCACCTGGTTCAAGTGATCACCTACATTCAGTTGGCCTTGTACATTTCCAGATGGCTTTTGAATATCTACAAGAAGGGAGACTCCAAAATCTCTCTGCGAAAACTCCGCCAGTGCTTAATCACCCTCACAGTAAGAAAGCCTTTCCTGATGTTCAGGAACATTCACATCTCTCTCAGCCTTTTTTCATACAAGAGATTTTCCAGTCCCTTAATTTACTTTGTGGACTTTTGCTGCACTCTCTCCAGTATGTGCACGTCTCTCTTGTACTGGGGAGCCCAGAACTGGATACAGTCCTCCAGGTGTGCCCTCATCAATGCTAAGCAGGCAGAAAGGCTTGCCTCCCTCGACCTGCTGGCAACACTCCTCCTAATGCAGCCCAGGACACCATTGGCCTTCTTTGCCACAAGTACACATTGCTGGCTCATGTTCAACTTGGTGTCCACCAGGACCCTCAGGTCCTTTTCTTCAAAGCTGCTGTCCATCTGGGTGGCCCCTAGCACCTAGTGTTGCTTAAGGCTGTTCCTCTCCAGGTGCAAGACTTTGCACTTCACCTTGTTGAACTTCATGAGGTTCCTATGGCACCTTTCCCCAGCCTGACAAAGTCCCTTTGGCTGGCAGCGCAACCCCCTGGTGTATCAGTCAACTCCTCGCAGTTTGATGTCATCTACAAATTTGCTGAGGGTGCTCTCACTCTGCCCCAACACCCAGCTCATTAATGAAGATATTGAACAGGATTGGACCCACTATTGACCCATGGGGCACACACACTGGTCTCCAACTACAGTTTGTTGTGGTCTGACCATTCTTCCAATTTTCAATACACCTCACTGCCAGCTCATCCTGCCCGCACTTCATTAGCTTCTCTACTGTAGCTGTCTATTTTAGTTTCATGAATTGCATGGAATAAATCCTTATTTTTACAAGTAGAAAAAAAGCTATATTACTTTGGCATTAACATGCCACACTGCTAAAATACTGGAAATGTAAAATTGCCAAGGTGACTAAAAGGAATTCCTCACAGCCACAGATTCCATTTTGATTTAGGCCATAATTTTGGTTTTTTTATTTAACACATCATCTCTGCTTAGATATGGCTATGCTTTAAAGTCTGCTTTTAATATTTCTTGAATTATTGTTATGAACAGTCAAAACTTCAGCTTTGAAAAACTGCTAATATTTTAATTTATTTGAAACTGATGAAAAAAAAGAGAATATGCCAAATGTACGAGGAAAGATTGTTCAATCTGACCAATGCCTTGGCTATAATGAAATGTACAGGAAGGATATATACTAACAATGCTTTGTAAAAGAACAATTAGTAATTTTTTTTCTATCCTTCCTGCAAGCAATTAGTCTGTATGACACTATCCTTTTATTAAACACTTCATAGTACACGCAAGAAGTGCACTGCTTTTCCCGTGTAGATCATCTGTACTTCATGATACCCCTGCCTTTTAGGTAGTGAAGGAGCTGATCTGCTCCTTTTGAACACATTCAGCTCAGGTGTGGCAAAGGAAACCAAGACACTCAAGATACTTATGATAACCATCTCTCTGTGAGGCAGAGCCTATGCTGAAATTCAGGACTCTCTGATCACATCATACAGAAGACACATTCATTTATTAAAATGGGCTGTGTTTTACAGCTGCTGATGAGGATGTTATGGGCTGTAATTCAAACTCTGGCTAAAGGAGTCCCAAACTCCTGATTTACAGAATTTGGAAAGCATAGTATACTTGTATGCTTTCATTGACCTTTGTCGTGAATAGAGACAAGAACACTGAACTAGATGAGCACCTGGTCTAAAGCAACACAGGCCCTTCACTTGTTTTTTTATTCACAGACTCCTAATTCTTCATACTTGCTAACTAGTTCTGTAGCTGAAAGCCAGCCTGTCCAGATCAGCGCAGCTGGTTAGAGCATGGTGCTAATAGCACCAAGGCTGTGGGTTTGATCCTGTATGGGCCATTCACTTAAGAGTTGGACTTGATGATCCTTGTGGGTCCCTTCCAACTCATAATATTCCGTGATTCTGCCATCAAAGACCACATGCAGATCATATCTCTCAGCAACACATACAGACTGCTTCTCAAAGAGCCAGATGCCATAAAATTGTCAAGAAAGGATGCCCTCTCACTGTATCCCCCAACCAAGCGGTGACTGTTTCTGACTATACCAGAAATTTGTGCTTAAGCTCTGAGATTTAACTACACAATGTAACAAAAAGTAAGATTGTTGTTCTGGTTTACTGAATGAATCAGAGCTCTAGTTACTTAACCCTCTGGATGAAAAAGCTTTCCTGTAAATCAGATATGCTTTGTCTTTCAACACTTACCTTCAGCATGAGACATGAAAACTAAGTGGGTCACAGGTAAACAGACTTGTTTTGAGGCTTTGCATGTGGAGCATATCCTTTCTGGAGACCAGTGCTGGAATTTTGCTAATTTGAATTCCGTACACTTCCGTACACAGTCTGCTATGACTTTACAATTATGTAAAGGCCCCCAAAAAGCCAATTCCTGCCTGGCACCTCCTCTGTGCAAGTCTGCTTAGCCGTGCAAGCATAAAGATGCTACATGGTGCACAGGTACTACTTCTCTTCGCTGAAAAGTGTATTAGTCACAATAAAAGAGATGTCATCCTAAAGGCTGAAAGAACCAGAGGGTCCAGCCTTTCAAAACCTGACGAAATAGAGTCATGTGTTTACTGGTTTTGAGAGAAATCACTCAATTTGTCACAAAAGGATGCAGAAATAATAAACTACTGGTGAGGGTGAAAAGCAGCCCATCTTTCAAAACTGTGGAAAACCTCAAAAAGAGTGAAATCAAAGCTTAAACAGCTGTCAGCCTCTAAATGAAGCCTTTTGAACAAAGTAGTGAATTTAATTTTACTGTCTTTTGATTCTCAAAGTTGCTAATTGTTCTGATCACTCTGTGATGCTGTTTTTCAAAAAAGAACTCTAAACATCATGGCCTCCACCAGGCTTCTCTCTTAAATGAGTTTCACATAGAGACCCCAAGGCACACCCCACAGATATAAGTGAAGCAGGACAAAGACAAATAATCAAGTTTTCTTGCCAACCTTATTAATGTACTAGCATTCTGCACAGTGAAAGAAAAGTAAGTTTACCAAGATGTGCCTTATCACTCCCTCTGAACAGGACTGACACCAGGCCCAAGTTTGTTTGGATTTGTCTTCAGTGCAGCAGAATCTGAAGGAGGCAGCATGGGCTTGAGTCAAACTGGCACTTCTGTCTTTACTTCATTTGGCAAAATAAAAGCTTGCCAAATAAGCCATACAGAAAGCCCTTCCAGACTGCAGAATTCCTGATGTTTTTTTCAGCAAACAGAACCATGTATGGGGTACTCACACTGATGAACCTTATGCACCAAACAAAGCTGCCTCAGCTGGGAGTCTACACTTGATGAAAACAGACTAGTTCAATGAAGACTGATATAGAGCAAGATTCAGAGCAGAAATCTAGCTTATGTTCTATCACACTTGCAAAGACATTGTCAGCTTTCTCCTATGACTGAGCTGTAAACTTCTTTTTCTTTCAATTAGCTAGGGGAATTCCAGTGAGGCATTAGGCAAACTGTCTTCTCTGAAAGGTTTGTCCAATTTATGCTGAAATAAGTAGACATAGTTTTACACCGTGATTTTGGTAAACAAAACTACTGTCCCTGGGTTTAAAAGGTGCATGAAACAACTTCCAAAGGCAAATTGTCTGATAAAGCATCCCATGCAAAAAATTATGTAAAGAGCAATCTTGCTCAAAGTAATTTAAACATCATATCACTAAGAGAATCAGAAAAGTAAACTGGTCTACTTAGCTTCAATGCTTGGTTTGAATGAGTCTTGCAACCATGATTCTTAAGCATTTCTGCATCAGGTTTTGTGAGAGAGTTTTGAACAGTAGCACTATTACTGTATCTTCAAAAGTCAAACAGAAAGTAAATGCTTACAATTTTTATTTCCAGAGTTTGGTGTAATCAAAATGAGACTGTTTATGCAGCTAGCATCTGAACTGCAAATTTTTAAGAGTTTCAACACAGTCCTTTGCTAGAAAGGAAATCAGGTAACAGCTTGCATTAGCTGATGCACTAGCTACCAAATGACAGAGATTTGTGCTTCTGCCTGTCTTTTCCCTCCACATACTTTTTTTTCTCCTCTTTTACTGAAAAGCAGTTGTGAGACTGTGCAACTAGGCAGCCAAAGAGCAAGGAAACTTAAATGAGTTTAAGAGCCGAGAGATCTGCAGTTAACGCCCTTGGTGAGTAAAGTTTTGGTGCTTCTCCACATGATTCCCATGCTGGCCACAGCTGACAAGACAGTTCCAGAAACGTGAATATCTACAGAATCCATAAAAATAAGGTTCAAAATCAGTTGTCAGCTTCCCCTCTCTACTCCTCTGGGGGGAATAATTACTTTCAACTGAAGATATTTATTGGGCATACGATAAAAGCTACAAAATGCAGCCTATGCTATTAGGATTTTGTCTGTTTACAGGAGCTACTTTATTCTACTCAGTTATTTCCACTGTTTAGACCCATTTGAAACAGTGATTTCTCTCTTTATTCCCAAACACTGATGCTTACACTAACGCAATTCAGCAACTCATGGCTTAAAATAGACAGTAATAATTTTTTAAAAAATCTCCACAAAGATGTAAGATCAAACACTTGTAACTTCTCTTCCAAAGCAGAAAATCACAGGCTTACTACCCACTGTTGTCATTCTTTTCCCACACATACAGCACCCTTGGTGTTCAGCCGCCATGACCTGTAACTGGGAAAGGCACCATTAGTTGTTCATTAGCAGTTCACAGTTAATATCTTCAGGTAGTTTTTTACCACACCTTTTGCTTGGAAAAAAGAACATCAGCGACAATGGAACGAAACTCTTGGAGGAGCATTTCCGGGATGCTGTAACTGTAGGTGTAACAAGCCTCGGCTCATCTTAAGGCCACAAAAATTTAACTCTCCTCTGAAAGACCTGACATAGAGCTGAGCCACAGAGCTTAACGATGCTTGGTAAGAAAATGGCAAACAGAAAGGATGTGATTTTCTATTCAGGATGAGGAAGACAGCACTACTGAAGGGGGATATAAAGAGTAAAGAGATAATGAGTTCACATATAGGTCCATAGCAAGCAATTGGGAAGGAAATTAGTGAAAGAAATCGGTAACAATGAAGTGAGCCAAAGGGGGGCAATACAAGAAATACTTGTAACATTTGGAAAACATTACCCTCCATACCCCATATGGCTCCTGAAACTCCCCATTACTCTGCTGCCACCAAATAACTACCCCAAAATGTATGCCCTGCCTCTTCCTCTATCAAGTTTACAGAGAGTATGAGACCTCTTGCATTTCTTACAGCAGAAATTTCTGTAATGGAATTACATTTTTTAATTCTTCAGCTGAATTATGATGCCAGAGGCTATGATTTCTGTTTGTATCTCAACTTCCTCTTCAAAAGCTCTTTCAATCACAGAAAAAGGGACAATATTAATGGAAAAAAAATAAAATCCCCAATATCCCTGCAAAACACTATTTATTCTGGTCAAATACTCAAAATTTAAGTAAACCAGGTTTCTTGTGTTACTGTAATTCTGAATTCTGATACAGGGTTAATATTCAGGCTGGATAATTACACATCACATTTATACCAGATACTTTTCTTATTGAGTAGGAGTTTGAGTGAGGGGACAGGATCAGAAGCGAATTTTCCAGAACTGGTATCAAAAAGTCATACCAACTTGCATAAAACCAAATTTTCATCACAATCCATTTTCACAATGGAAACAATAACAGAAGATGTTATTTCAATTTGATGGCTTCACATCCCCACAATTTTGAATATTTTGAATGTCTATACAAATAGCATCACATTCATTCCTTTTTCTTCTTGTGGATTTACACTAATGAAGAATTATTAAAGCAAGTGGAAGTCTTCGTAATAGAAGACTTCTGTTTTCAGAGCTGACTTTCAAAATGGTAAGGAGAAAATCACCATCTTAGCTTTTCCCATTAAGCTGTATATTGAAAAGATACAAATATGCAACCACACTGAAACATTTATTCTCCCAAAATTAGCATTATTACTTTATTTTGTGATTCATTACAATCTGAAAATCCAATAGTCAAAAAAATAAACTAGGTATAATGTTAAAGCATTTTACAAGCAAAATACTTTACCGTTGCCTTTTCAATTTGCATAGGGTGGGATAAGTGTATTGGTTAAAGAATATACATACAGAAGAACAATACCATAGTTCATCAAACTGTACTGCAGAGTGTTACCTTCCTGTGAGTGAACAGCACTCAAACAGCTATAACTGTCAGTGGAAACCCATACACTTCAACATTAACAAAGGCTGCCTTCCCATGACCATCATGCATCATGAAGGCTACAAAGACACTTTTCTTACCGGTTTCTTTTCTTCTACTTTAAAGAAATTAAAGAGTTAAACAAGCCAGAATGCATCTACCTATGCTCATTTCTTTTCTACCAGAACAAAGGCCAGTATAGAGAGAGGGAATCTTTAAAGTCAGCTTCTGAAACTGCTTATAGTAATGTCTCTCCCTCATATTTTTAGTCTCATGGAGCGGGCAAGCTTAGAGCTTCATCCACACATCTCTATTCTTACGGTACATCCAGGTTAAAAACTGTATTTTTCACTGTGTAGAAACAAACTGAAATGAGATTACGCTTCTTTCCCACTGTAATCACATCTCTGTTCCTCCAGCTGAACAAATCTGGCTTTAAAGTCTCACAAAGCTAAAAAATAGTTCATCTAGGTTGTAATAAAAAAAAAAAAAAGAATATTAAATACCTTTGGTAAAAATAGATATATTTAACAAGTTTAGAAAAGCAAATAGTTATACTGTCAAAAGGAGAGTATAAAAATGTACACAATAAAAAAATAACAAACAAACCAACCAAAAATCATCAGCCATAGTAGTAAGAATAAAGGCGATGTTCTTTTCAATGTTTTCTTCTTAGATCATGTTATTGTCCAGTCTTCCTTCCAAAAGGCAGGAGCTTTACTAGAGTGTATGGAAAAAATCCAGTCCTTCCTATCAGCATTAGACAAATTAAGTATAATTCGGAGCAAGACAGTCTGTTTTAGCCCAAGTTTATACAACAGAGAATGCTTTGATTTAGAGTACGTAGGCATAGCTGAACACAGAAAGAAAGATTTCAGGTGTTTTCAACCAGAGGCCAAGTGCACTGGAGCTGTAGAAATGAGATGGCCAGCAGAATCAAGTCTCCATGATGTCAGCCTTCTAACTCTATTTCTACTCCTAAATTATAAATCCATGTATTGTCAAGAAAATTGTGGGGACAACAACAATACATATATTTTAAATCCCTCATTGATGCCTTTCTCCCATCCTTTCACTGGGCCTCCAAACAGAGCTGTCACACAACATATAATCCCAGTTTGGCTTCTCCTCTTTTTAGAGATCACTGTAAATCTTGAAGATGGAAGATCCCCAAAGCAAACAACTGAGATTACAGAAGGAGATAATGCACAAGCCCCATAATAGAATCAGCCATTGATTGAATGTGCTTTGAAAGAAAACAGCACAATTAAATCATGTTTATCCTTCAGTATTCCCTTTGCAAACACAGTCACACTCCTCGTGGTGTTCCAAGGGTACATCTGTCAACGATTTATGCAATCCCCGGACACCAATCCTTGGTTTCAGCTGAAGAACCTAAAGGGAAAGAAACCAAGCATCAAGAAAAGAGCAGGTGCTTCATCACACACCTAGACTATGAGCTAGATTGCACTCAAAACACACTGGATGACAGGAAGCATATTAAAACAAAATTCTTCAGTAATTCCACCTCCTTATTACTACTTTTGCTTTTACTTAAGCCCTTTACAAAATTGATTAAATCTTGTTGAACGTGATTAAATCATGTTGCTTTACCAAAGAAGAGTCTTGCAGTTTCATATTTCTACCTAATTTTATTTAAGAGCTAATAGTAAAATTACCCAAATAGACAATTCTATAATAGATAATTGGACGTATAGATTTATAGCAATGGAAATGGCCCAATATCCATTTCTCCAAAAAGCTGGCATCTACCACTAGAGAAAGCAGAACAAAAGGTATGGTTGTGATGTATTTGAACTGCACCAGTAAACAAATACTTCAGAAATTAATTAATAGTTGCACAGAAAATTATTTTTAAAAGCAGATTAAATTTAATTTTAAAGAAATTAAAAATAATTTTTTCAACTTTGTACCTAATTAAAATGCTTTAAAAAATATATTTACAAGTGTAATACAAAAAATATTTAAGAATTAATACTGGTGTATTCCTTTAGCAAAAACAAACTCCTTAACTGGCTTTCGGTATTTCCAAACATGCAAATATAAAAAAGGCGCGTACCTCATGGTATTTTTTGGTGACTTTCGTTGGCACACATTGGCAGTCATTGCAGCTCTGTTGACAACAGGCACAGTTTCCACCGCAGCGTTTAACCAGGAGACACAATGGCCAGAAGATGGTGTCAGTTCGCTTCAGCTCCTCCCTCAGTGACACTGAGAAGTTGCGGGGAGTACAACTGTACAGCCGCACCTCCTCCTTTAGGAGGTTGAGATCAACCACTGCAAAAAAGACAAAGAAACTGGTGCTTTTCTGATTCACAGTCCAAGTTCATCGGTGGTAAACCAACTTCATCAGTGAAGAACCCCCGAGGAAGGTTCATTTTTGTGTAGGTGGTACAAGTTCAGCACAAGAGTATAATACTGCAGCTATATGAACACCATGAAACCATAAATGGAATGACCATTGCATATTCACCAATTGTTGTCTAACTCTGGCAAAGCTGGCTCAAATTAAACAAAGCAAGCTTTGGCTACTATGTTCCAGTACACTTTTTATAAAATCAACATTAATGGAATTCCTTTGTTCATACTAATACTCTGAGCTCTAATTGCTATTCTATAATAGAATAGTTGCTATTCTATGATCATTTTGGGTTGGACAAATATACAGCAATTGAGAATCCTGCAAAATTTCTAAGACATTTTAATTCATTTGCATAAAGCATTCAAACTTGCTAAAATTTCAATTACTGCTTTTTTGCAAGGGTAATGTAACTATAAGAAAGAATCAAATAATTTATATCTAAGCAGAATTTTTGGACTAAGAACTTCAAGAAGTTGTCATCATCAGTGAATTCTGCACAGAATAAATAAGTGCACAAGACTGTGTATCTATATAGATATCAGTAAGGTCCATTTTCTCCTCCTCTTTCATAGCAGCATATATGTGAATTTCTGTTGTTTCTCTAGGTTTCATTTTCTCTTGATGTGTCTTAAATAAAAAGTCCTCCTTATAAGCACCTAACTTGAAGTGCACTTGAAGTGCAATTAAAGATATTAATTTTTGCCACCAGTCTCCCTATAAACTGTTTCCACTGTGCCAATGGTTGGACAGCAAACTCATGAAAAGCTCTGAAACAGGACAAGCTCCTTTAGGTTCCCCTTAGCTCCACAGTCAAGAAATAACAGGCCTTGAAAGAAGCAGTTAAAACTGAAAGAAAAAAAAAAAAGAGAAAGACTGAAAAAAAGAAGTGAAAAGCAATGTAAATTGATTTATTTCAGAAAAGTCAGACTATAGTAACCATGATCTGAGATCTTTTGTCTGGACTGTTTTTCTCCAAACCTACCATAAAGGAACAGAAGTAATGTCTAATTCACAGGTATACTCTCTCTGGTGGAAAAAAAAAAAAAAAAGAAAGAAAAAGAAAAAAAGAAAACCCTATGATAACATGGCTACTCAGATGGCTAAAACAGAAGCCTCAAACAAAGTGAAAAAAGTCTTCCATCAACTGGTTTTGAGCTAAATAAAAAAAATAAATAGGGAAAAAATATAGCAGTGTATTGATATTACTTTAAAAAATAATTTCTATTTGTTGTTATCCATTCATAACTCAAAAGTTATGTAAATAAAGCTAAAACAAGTTTTTTGATCTTAATCACCTTCTAGAGAAATACCTTTTTTGCCTCCCTACTTACTACATAAAGAGTTTCTAGAGGTCATCAAGGAGAACTTCAGCTTATCAAGGCAAGGTAACACTTCTTAATTTTATTTAAACACATAAGAAATAAAAAGAGAATTCAGAAGCTGCTAGTAGAAATGCTCATTGGTACTATCCCAGGAGCAGATCTTTGGGAAAGAATTTTAGTCCGCGTTTCTTCAAACACTTCTGCAGACCATATCCATATACTGGCATCCATAAGTAAGGATTTATTGTGAAAGGTCGGTTAAACATGCTAAAGCCTTTTCTCTCCTTGCACTTACAGTGAGTGCCAAGCTGGGGCACTTCATTCCATCACTATCAGGTTAACATAGGCTCCTAAATAAACAAACTGATTTTTAAAAGGGAGGAGTGTGTAATAACTCCAACACAGTTACTGATAGGACACCAGCCTGCCTCCCACACTGCAAGAGCATTCCTTGGAGAAGGCTGAGAAGGGAGCAGAGGAAAAGCAAGACAAAACTTCCGGGGGAGAGATTCACTGTGAGAAATCAGAAATTATTTAAGCTCTTCTGATCAGCTAATAGCTCTAGGCTGAGTCATTTAGAGGGTGGACATGTCTACCTCCATTAATCAAGGATTATATACACAGGAATGGAGTACTCCTTTCTTATGTTACGTTCAAAAATACAATAACTGAACTGCCTGAATGACAATAAAATGCCTAAAGCACAGTGTGAGAAATGCTATTTCCTCTAATACTTTCTACTGGTAGGTTGTTTCTGCAGAGACTGATATGCTTGGAACAGTGAATCTGAAGAAGCTAAGCCTATGTGCTGCTCAGCTCTTCACCATGAGACACTGAAAGTGGAAGCTGGGCACTGACACCTCTTCCAGCAAGCCCACCAACCAGTGGGAGAGAGATGCCTGCGTGGTTGTGTACTTCTCCTGCCTTCTGGCAGCCCCCGGTGGAATGCACCAATTTCCCAGTGTCAGCTGTAGTTATAACACAGAGAAAAGGGCAATGCATTAAAATAAGCAGTGTGTTACACATTCTGTCACAAAATTGGAATGAATTTGAACTGAACCCCTCAGACACACAGAAATGAATTTTAAAAGGGTTCTGTGGAAGAGCGCAAAGTCAGCTCTTAGCAGATATATTTCAGTGTGCCATACTGTTACAACAGGCTTCAGCAGAGATGAACAAATGTCATGTTTGATTTTCATGCTTTAAAATGTACTAAGGTATATTGCTATGATACCTCACAACGAACCCTTGCCCTACCTTATGTAATTCAATTTTATTAAAAGGTCTGTGGCAAATTTATCTAGTGCTTACATAATCACTTCTTTGAAGTGTGTGAATGAAGCTGTTATTTTTTCAAAGGGTAGCTGTCTGTTCAAAATTTATTTTAACACACTGTGGGCATGAAGCTAGATGAGAGACTGTATATATTCCCTTAAAAGTGTTTACTTAACCACAATAAAAGGTTATGTGGATTTCCCAAGTGCACTGAGTTACAGTACCTGTTATAATGTGAACATTTAAACACTCCTTCAACTTGGCTTCCACTCATGTATCATGTCTGACACAACAGTCAGGGTTCCTTTGCCTAGCACTAGCTCAGGAGGAATGGAAGGCTCTGCGGTAGCATATAAATGAGAAACACTAAACTAAAAATAAAGGGAGAAGGAAAAAAAGGGAGGAAAAAAATGTAGATACAGGTAGGCCTACAGTAAAGTGTATTTTGAAAGTGTGCCTTCACTGGCACATACAACTGAACTAATTCACGTTCACATCAGCCTGAAATTAACTGTGTTCTGCAATTGACAATGTAATTGTCTGGCATCTTCTGGGACATGTATTGAGCCCCTCAGGAAATGTCTTTCCCAAAACATTTTTCCAGCTGGATGCTGCTCTCAAAGTCAAGGAAACAAATTAAATTCTGGTTGGGGCACTTGTGTGTGAGCACAGATAGCAGCAGGATGGTTTTCATTCCTAAGCACTTTGGAGATGTTCCTGGGAGTGTTACGTATTTTACTGGCTTCTACAACAGGAGTTGTTACAAAATCCCAAACAAGAAGTAAAGAAAATAATAATAATAATAAATAATATAATAATCATGTAACTGCAAGAAAAAAGCATTTGCTAAGGACTATGGTTTGACTGTGATTATTTTCCCTTTTTGAGCAGGCTTCAGAATATGATTTAATGATTATACATAGATTTCAGTGGGAAGCAATAGGATAATTTTTTTTGCATAGCAAAATACATTTTAAGTATGCTTAATATTATAAAAGAATTTAGGACTATATTTAGACTTCAAAGCCTCTGAACTTGGTGTGTCTTCATTCCTGGCTAGAAGTTTTTGGAAGCATTTTATCCAGAGAAAACATCAGAGGCAGTTCTGTGGAATTTACGTTATCTAAATATAGTCTTTTTCATACAAATTATTAAGTAGGAGTAGAGGACACTTCTTTTCTCTACATAAAGTAACATACACTTTTAATTACATGTTCATGAAAGCGGGACAGTAATTTAGCTTTTACATTGAAACACTGCAAAAATGAAACTGATCTAATCATAGAATCAAAGAGTTTGAGAAAACCCAAAAATTTCAGGGCATGCACTTCTCCCAAGCATTTCTTAAAAAGCTTTTGAAATACAGCAAACATGCTACTTGAGGGAATAACATAGGGGAGGGAAAAAATACCCAAATTTTTCCTATCTGTTGAATAGACCTAACAGTTAATACTATGTCATCTCAACTGGACAAATTTTTCACCCCAGGCTATTACATTACAGACTCCATAATGCAGTCTGAGGGTGGTCTCTTTAAGATAAATGTGGCGATACCATGCTATGTTTATTCAGTGGAAAAATCTATTTTAGCATCTAATTAGAAGTCTTTAAAAGATTTACTCTCATAGTTTCTGTCTAAGATATGTCTTGCAAGCAGTTGCTTTTGTCTATACAGATGTTATCCAACACCTGCATTTTAGTTTATGTAAGGTATCACAAATTACGTTTTGTTTTTCTCCCACTTATTGTATGCTTATGACATACATTTGGCAAATACTGAATCTCTTTAATTAAGGAAGTGTTAAATGACTATCTGAGGGGTATGGTCCATCGCTGAGAGCTTTTAAAGATATTTTCTCCTCTCTGGCTCTTGATTTAGCTGCTGTGTGCACAGCTATAGCAACTCAGGTAGGGTACAAAGGTTGATCTCTAGGTTCTGATCCAAGAATTAACTGCCCAAACCTTAAATTTGAGTTATGAAAGGTTTTACTTCCTCTCTTTTTTTGCTGATCAGATGATAATCTAATCTATATCTGTCAACAGAGAAGTCTATTCAGCTTTGCTCATATGTTTTCCTTTTCATGCTGTATGGTGGGCAAGGAAGGTGGTATTGGCTGCATGCTACCCATCCACATGGAGTCCATAAACATGAAATAGTGGATAGCATCTGGATGATAGGCAGTAGGAAATTCATGAATGTCAAAAGCAGGTGAAAGAAAAAGACTTGCGGAACAATAGCTCTACAAATTTTGAAAACATAGCCTACTTTACATCTGATGAAATTAACAACTGCATGACAAACCAGACATGGAGACTGTGATTTCATAAGATATCATCAAAGAGAGACATTTAGGTAATTGCTCTCAATTCATTTCATGTAGGGACTGGGAAAATTCTAAGGAAATAGACCACTCATTAACACAATATAGTAAGAAATTACCAACCTCAAATAAAAAATACAATTTTGCCCTCCATAAAAAAGTTTGATTATGTTACCCCATCAAGATGCCCTGCTATTTTGTGGAAATAGAGACGTCTCAGGTTCCCTATAGGAAACTACCCTGTTTGCTTCCTTTTTTTTTAATTCTTCTTTGCTGTTTTATCCTGCTAAATTCCTTTAAGTTTTGAGTTTTATCATTGTCATTTTTCAAATAATACAATGGACAGAACAGCTTATAACAATATCTCCTGTGTTTCTAACATATTCCTTTCTTGGAACCAAAACTCAAGGTGAAGAATGCTCTTAATTACTGTATCTTTATTAAGAAATCATACACGTAGAAAGCTGCAAGGCCAGACAGAAGAATAATTTACCTCTTGATTTCCTCCCATGAATGTATGCCTTTCCAAGAAGTTGCCACGTTGGCCTGTACAAATCCTCCAAATCCAGTTGCCACCGATCTGGTTCAAGATACCGGATAAGGTCTTCCACAGTACTAAATCCAGCAACGGCATTGTTTAATACATCTAATGGTAAAGCTGATGGGGGTAGCAAGGATGGGCTAGGTGCTTCTGTGTGGTGCTGCAATCAAAGCCAAAAAAGCACCAGTCAGAGGGTTAATGAATCTGCTTTGACAAAGTGCTGTACTTTATGGAGTTACATAGCTGGGAAAGTTTATAAATGGCTAGCTTGTTCCAAAGTACAGTTTATCTAACAAGACAAATGACAAGAGTCAGAAAGTACCTTATTATTCTTTAACAATAATTGTAAACAAACTTCCTCTACACAGTTTTTCTACTTCTTACATTTCTAGCATTGCAGCTAGCATGCCACTACACCTGTCCTTTGAAAATGTTCACTGAGTGACGGACGGGACTTAAGAAACAGAACAAAGAGCGATTTGAAAATGTGGCCCCACTACAGGCAATTACTGTAACCCTCTAGAAATCTGACACATTTCACATTCTGCCTTTCCTCGGAAACTTAGCCACAATCTTTGTCTTCTTGTCCTTCAACATAAAACATGAACGTACCCTAGTACAAAGACAGCAACTATTCTTGTTCTCATCTATAGATGAAAAAAGTGCACCAGTTGTGTTTCATACAGTGCTAAGAATTATGTGTTTGGTTAAACAATACTGAACAGAGCAATAACAACACCTGGCATAACCAAAAAAATGTTCCAAATGAACTCAAAGTACTTAAATGCAGAAATTGAGTACTGAAAAAGTCTATGTACTTTCCCAGCACAAACCTCTCTGACAAACTCACTGGATCTGGCATACTTAGTCACAGAAAATTCAAACGAAGTGAGGCCTTTGTTTTTGCTAACTTTACATTCCACTTCAAAATTATGCATTGATTTGTCTTTTCAAAAGAATGAAAAAAGGCAGGAAGGGAAGCCTAAGTAGGAAGCTGCTTCTGCAGCACCATAAATTCCTTTAGTTTTTTATACAGGCAGACATCACTACAGACATTATGTCCACAGTGCTACACTTCAGCAATTCACCTGGATCATGCAAGATGAAGAAAAATTTGAACATACTGCTGATTTAGGGGATGGGAAGGACAAGAATATGTGAATTTATATTTATCTATCTATCTATCTATCTATCATCTATCTATCTATCTACCTATCTATTTATATATTTAGAAATCCTCATACCACTTAGTGTCAAAATGGCACTCTCAGTACTGTAATGTCAAGTGTATATATAGTGTAATTTTTTCCATCTATAATGTCAGATCAATGGTAGTCATTTACCTTTTCAAAACGATCAGGGAAATTTATGAAAAATTTAACAGTTGTACTGGGAAAAAAAAAAAGATTTTATAAAATAATCCTTGCAACTCTAGAGACTAAACAGCAGTTTTCTAAAATATAAATATGCCTGTGATATATGTCATACCAATAATAATATTTTCTCTTTTGTCATCTCAATTCTAATATATATACATTTTTGGTTTCAGCTAAAAGTGTGGCTGAAAGAGCAGCAAATGGAAGTAACCATCACGACCTTCCTATTTTTTGCTTCAAGGCTTTTGCTCTCTCTAACTTCCAGAAATGCAATCACTAGAATGATTTGTGTTGCTTTTTAACTGGGAGTCTTGCAAAAATAAAACAAAACATAGGTCTAGTGTGCTGCTCCTAACAATTTTACCATATTTTCATCTTGCTGATCATTTCCAGTAGAGTTAGTGAAGAATTTGTTTCCCATCCTGGATAAATATGGGTTTCAAAACATTAAAATATTTCTTTTCCTCTTCCATCCATTGCCCACATTAAAAATAGTAACATGCTGATCCATCTATTAGGTTATGATAATAAAGCAACAGATTCTGGTCTATAATTTAAACAGTTGCTCTTAGCAAAATATGCTGCTCAGCAAGCTTCAAAACAGTGCTGTGACACTGTAATTCAGATGGTCAAAAAAATAAACATTCCAAAATTTTTCTTCCTGTTTTTCTGCACAGTGATGTATTTGCAACAGTCACATTTCCCAGTTTGAAAGTGTAGGGTTTTGCTAAGACGAAAAGCAAAATCAGTGGTAGAATCAGATGGTAGAACTAGCACCTGAAGGAAAAAAAAAAAAATCTTCTGTTTTGTTTCCAGCTGAAGAAATTCACTTCAATGTCACACTTCTACTGGGATTGAAACCTGTTTTATCTCAGATAAAAATGCATGGGTCTAGAATCTATTTCCATATTCACACCTTACAACATGCACACCAGGCAATACATATATAGCAAGAAATCCATCAATTTATGGTACTCTGGATTCAATAGACATTTGCCTGAGCTTGAATGATACTAAGATATGGTGAATCACTGCACAGTGGTAACACACTTAGAGTTGCCATCACTTCCTAATAATTCTCACAGCAAACGAAAACATGAAGAAAAAAGTAACTGAAGCAGCAATATTACACTACTTTGAAGATTAATGTTTTGGAATAAAGTCATTAGAATCTCAAGATTAAGAGGGTTTTTCTCAATAACCTTTAAAGTCAGTAAACCTAAATTACAGTTAAAATGTACCAAAGATTAGAGATAGCTGATATCATAAAGCTATAAATGCTGTTATGACACAATAGCCTTTATGAAATCTCAATAAATTGTTTTATAAAAATAATAATTCCAATTATACTTTACATTGTTTTTACTTGCTAAAAGGAAATAATTATTTTATCATTTAAATGTTTTGGATAGAACATCCAGTGCAGCATAAACAGTACTCCTTCCTTTTATTTATTCATATATTGGAATTTTATACAATTTATAATTACACTCTACTTTCTCAGGTTTTTTTGTCCTCTATAGGCAATCATAGAATCAAAGAATCGTAGAATCAGATGGGTTGGAAAGGACCTCTGAGATCATCAAGTCCAACCCTTGATCCACTACCACCACAGTTACTAGACCATGGCACTCAGTGCCACATCCAGTCTCTTCTTAAATACCTCCAGGGACGGAGAATCCACCACCTCCCTGGGCAGCCCATTCCAATGCCTGTTTAAATATTTACACATTTAGTAAAGTTTTATTCTCAGAATAGAAAACGGGAGAAATGACCTAATGCAACAAATTAAAACTTTACTTCATTGATACATACCTTTTAGAACAAGCAAACACGTGACTTTGGTCTAACTGAAATTTAGCATCATAGCTGCAACCTCAAAATGGTGAAGTGCTCCTTAAATGGAGCTTTCATTCACTTTATAGCAAGTCCATCGCTCCTATTTTAATTTAATCTACATCTTTCCTGACAGTCCTACTCATACCCCCACCTCCACCTGCATGCCTGACACAAACTGATGTTTGCAAGCCACTCCTGGTGCAGTGCTACCAACATCAGCACTCAGCAGGTGCCAGAGATGCAGAATGGTGGTGTGAAAGCATCACAGCAGGGCCACGGATAATCTCTAGCTGTTTTGCTACACAATGTTGATGGAGACAATGAAGATGATCTTATAATGAAGTAGCCATCTGTCAGCTGTACATCTATTCTATAGCTGGCATCACCTTCACGGAACTATAAGTCCCCTCTAACAGGTCAGCTAGCAAATAATCAGCCTTTGATACAACAGATATTTATTCATCTGACAGGGGAGACATAATCCAAGACAGCAGACATTTCTGCTTTCCAAATATAGCAGTTATCCAAAATAACTTTCCTGACGGAGACCATTTTTTGGGTAGTGATGATCTTCAAGCTCTTCTACAATAAATACTAATTGACAGTAAACACTTCTTCTGTCACAGAAGCACCTTCTGAATTAATATCAATGTTTTAGGCTTGAGATCATATTTTTTATTTTTTTTTCCCCTGGGCATGAACAATTTCTGACAAGATAGATTTGACAAACAGATCAAGAAGTTCTGTATTTTAATGTGATTCCTTCAGTAAAAAAAACATTCAGTGGTTTCTGTTTATCTGCCCAGGAAACAATTTCAATTTACTTTAATAAGAATAAATATGTTTAAAACCAAGATAAAGCCAAACAGTTGCATTTTTACTGCTAGTTAAAATGATTCAGAATGAAAACCAGAGCAGAAAACACAGGGCTTCTGTTGGCCTGTAGAACAGCCAAGAATGACAATTAGTGTTGGATCAAACAGAATTTTTTGTTAGGCCTGTTTATATTGCATTTCTGTACATGCAGGTCACTCTATCAAAACAAATACCTTATAGAAATCCACTAAGTTGTTTACAAATGTTGAAGACAGGCCAATAGACAAAATTTAGGCAACAGTTTAAGATATGGGCATGAAAAACAGATGGAAATAATATAAAAACTAACATCACAAGTCTATCCAGCCCAAAACATCACACATAACAACAGTACCCCAGAAAAAATTCAGGGATTAAAATACATTTTATGGTGCTCACAATGTTAGTTGGCCTTATTAAAGGAATTAAAGGAATCAAAGTTACTATTAAAGAAATCCACCTAACCTCTCTCTCAAAGGGAAAAGGCTAGGACACTATTATAAATCGAATAAGAATGTGACCCTCACTGAAGCAGCAAATCAGAACAAAAACTTCAATAAATAATTTTAAATTGTCTAGTTGAAGTTCAAACTTAAAATATTATTTAGTATGTAGCTTAACTCGAAGACTTGTGAATCATTTCTTGTTCTGACATGTATATCCAGTGTTACCCTGAACATAGTATTTAGGCCAAAGCTTCATATGGTAAAGCATCTGAGAGTAGCATCTCTTTGCCAGGCCAGGATGACTATGTGACTGCATCATAAACAAGAGATAATCTTTCTGAAAAAGGACAAGAATCTTATTCACAGCACAGATCTCCAACAGCTAAGACATCACAACCAAAAGCACAACAGCTGCTAACACAAACACATTTTTAGATTCACTCTGGCACCAGGCATTTCACAGCACGCAGGTTTGTGACACAGCCTTATCAACTCTGTAAAATGAGTATAAAGAAAATTCCTTGATCTCACAAGTTCTATAAGAGAAGAATACAACCAACTTTTATTAGATGCTCATTATTAGTTTACCTGAAGAATGCAGAATTATGTTAGATGGATATCATGTATAAATTTGCATGTGGGACTGGATGTTATAACCTTTCTTGTTTGCCACTATCCCTCTGTTCTTTCCTTGAACTGAACCTGCTTCACGGATAAACGACTCAGAACAAAACATCCCTCACCTACAATCTACTCAAGTTCAGCTCTTAAGCACTATCACGACCTAAGAAAAACCTTTATTTTGCTCCTATTTCTTAGCATAGGACTGTCAACATACTAACACTACCCTATTCCGGTTAAAGGAGAGGCAAGAAATAATATTGTTAGGTTGCTGTGCCAGGAGTAAGGAATGTCATGTTTAAAAACGCAATCACCAAGTTAAGATCGGAAAAACAAAAACAAGTGAGTCAAATACTTGGCATGACAGGACACTCACAAGTAGTGAATAATATGTCTAAAATAATTACCTCCCCACAGAAGAAATCTCCAATTTTTTATCATTTCTTGTCTTGAAGAAAACACTGTCAAGCCATTTCTGAGTGACAACCCATTCATCAGTTGGCACAGTTTAGAGAAACTATTAAACATCAGTATGGTTTAACCAGACTAGAAGAGACTCTAACAAAGAAAACCTCAAAGGAATCTTCTCTCCTCTGAAACCCAACCTTTGAAAGAAATAACATATTTTTTCTAATGAAATATCCTTCCAGCTTTTTTTTTTTTTAAATTATTATACAAGAATACTCCAAGTCCTGCTTAGATTTAAAGATATGCTCTTGAAACATACAGTACATGCACATTCTTGTAACACTCACAATAAAGAAAGCCTGTTTTCTTCCCTTATAATCACAGGTAGCCCTCCTACTGGCATAATTCAAGCTACGAGATAAAGCAAACTCTTTCAGAGTTTGCCCTGAGGACATACAAGTTTCTCCACATAACAATACCTCTTTCTTTTCTCCCGTAAGTACATGCAGTAATAGGTGTGAAAAGCCTCTAGAAATCCTGACCTACCTGATAAAGCACAAACTTTTACTTGCTTGCACATATAAAATACAAAAAAAAGCATTTGCCAGTGTCTCACTTCTAAAGACATCTCTCTGCAATGTTAACCTGCACCACCACTATGCAAAATGTTAGTCCTGTTCAAGGTGCAAGGTAGAAGGAAGAGAAGATGATTTGTAGTTGGGCCTGTGTGCAAACACCTAAGTAGAGAAATGCAGAGGCAGACAACCAATTTAGTCTGCCAAAATCAGGGAACAACCAAGGGTGTTTAAGTGCACATGGAAAAGATGGAAGCCAGGAAGGCCACCACAGTTCCCATCCACAGCAGCACTTTTTACTGCTTTATTTGAAGTAACTGTTACAGCAGCAAGGATGAGAGACAGAGCACTATAGGGCTGCTAAGTACGTAGGTCTGGTAAAATAAATTCCAATGGCACTGAATTAAACATACATGTCGTTCCATTATCCTCACTTCAGGGATGTAACTTCTGCCAGTCAAACGGCACTCAGGTAGGGGCACCAACCCTCCTCAATTTAATCACCTATTGCAGATGAGAACCAAACTGCAGGATGATAGCCCCCCTCCTTCCTGAGCCTCCAGCTCTCTGCCTTTCACAGGCTCCTCAAATTATCTGTTCCTAAAGTGTGCTACAACCTCTTATGTAGCTTGTCCAGTTTCTTTTCATATGTATGTAGGGTTTTCCTTTTATCTCACAAAGGACTTATTTGCTGAATATCCATGCACTGGCTTGAACCAATTTACATCTTAAAGCCAGAAACGTCTTTCTGAACTCTAGGTCCATATTTTTATTGCTGCACTTTGAGGATTGCTTTCCAAACCATGCATAATTTCTACTCTCCATAACCACCAACAGGAGAAAGATCACAAAGATCACAAGGGAAAATGAATGCATTCTTGCCTTTCTGTCTTTGCCTGTCACAGAGTTTCTGTGCAGTCCACAGAGAAGGCCTGGAATTCTATTTGGTTGGAAACAACTGGGAGATGTTCTCAAGGAATTTAGCAGTATGGAAACAGCACAAGATGTCACTAATCATCAGTATTCTTCTCTCAAATTGCAGCTTTTTGCCTGAAGCCTGTGCACACTGACACCTTTAGAAATATACAGCATAGGTGTGAGAGACACTCTTGTGAAGATGACAGATGACACATATCTAGAGCAAATTCATTAACTCTCAGAGGATGCCATCAATAGCAATAATCTCTGGAAGCCATTTTCAAAATACATTAGTGATTAGTCAGTTCTCATTATAAATATCTATAATTATGTATATGTACATACATAGTTGTGTTTACATATGTCTAAAAATACATTTTGCTTTTTCCTGTGATCACCTGTATCTCTTGGGAATGGTCCTTTGCAGGGCTAGGAGTTGGACTTGATGATCCTTGTGGGTTCCTTCTAACACAGCATATTCCATGGTCAGTAATAATCCACACTAATTCATATTAAACGCAAAAAGAAGAAAACTTATGCTCACAGTACTGTATTGTATGGAAGACTTTACTGTCAATACATTTTACCACAATAGTTGTAGAGGTTTCTATTCCTAGGAAATATTTACACACAGACAACTCTGTCTTGCATGCAATTGCATGAAATTACTGATTTTTTCACTGCACCTGGGAAGCCTCACCAAAGTGGCACATGCTACTTCATGAGTATTTCACAAGCACTACAAAATTACCAAATTTCTCTCTCCTGTCTCTCCTTTACTGGAAGTATTTGTTATTCTACAGGAATATCCTGTGATTCTTGTATTCTTCTAGGTAAGAACTTTCATTCATTGATTTATTCTTTCAGTTAATTAAGGACAGAGGAATTGTATAAACTATTCTCCTTGAAAGCTATGCCCCTAGCATCTCTGGTAACTGCAGAGGTCTCAAACCATGATGCACACAAATCCCTGCAACCCCTAGAATAGAGAAAGCTTGTGGATTCAGGCAGTTAGTCATAATAGAAGTCAGATTTTGATGCCTTTCTACCTTTGTCGTGGGTTTTTAATTATACTTCCTTGCATTTGGAATTTTTGGATGTAGTAGTGAATAATAAGATTCTAGATAGAAGACTCAAAGTAATGCAAGATCTCTCATGACTTGGACACATTTTGACTCAGCAGACAAGGGTTCAGCCTTATTATTCTGGAATTATGGCCTTATGAAGTTGAACTTCACTGAGTTGAACAGGGAGTATTTAAAAGCACACACTTACCCTGGGATGAATCAGGTCTAAGTATAGAACAATGGCATAGACTATCTTCAAGACAAGAAGTTTCAAAGAGGAGTCAGTATGCCAGTTTTAGTCTACAGTTCTTTCCTCAAATAATTTGTCTTTTTAATTGTTTTCAAATTACTGTAGATATATAAATTAATTTTAGGTTTTTTATCCCCGCGTTTGGGTTCCTGTTAAGTATACTTGTGGCAGAGTAATATTTAAACCATAACTACTTTTAAAACCTTAATTTTTAGTGAGCACTCTCTCCTTGTTTATACATTTTTCTCTTCTAAATGACTTTAAACAAAATTTACAGTGAGTTCTCCCCACTCCATATAGCTATAGATATATATATGCCATAAGCAAAAGTAAGTCTGTCTTTTATATCCTACCCTAGCTGTTTCTGTACCTCACACATGTGCACATAGAATGATTATAACTGCAACTTTAAAAAGCTAAAACCCAGTAGATAATGTTATGTCTTGCACAATTTAAATGTTTGATAAAAATATTTAGCCTAATTCTGACCATAGGCAATACTAATCTCTATATACACATTTTAAAGAGTATGAACTGTATGTTTGTGTGTTTATACAGACAAAGTGTCTGCTGAAAATGACTTAAAGTAGACTGTGTATAGGTAAAATGCAGTCCCAAAATAAATTACTGAAATACAATTTTTCTCACCACAATCTCATAAAATCTTTCTTTGGAGAAAGTGCTGTAATGTGTCTCATGCTTGCAGTATGGTGCTAAAACAGTAATAATAACCTCCATGTCTGATGGCATTTTGGTTTTTGTATTCACAGAAATTTCCTAAAAAAATTAGGAGCAGCAATGAATCATTGCAACACATGGAACACGTGAGGGAATGTGCATCTTCTGTAAGAGTTTGCTACAAGGTTGGCTGAATCACTTGTAGAGGATGTCGGCAGAATCTTCTGCCTTGAAGAACCTCTGTTTATGACAGGTGGTTAACTATTCACATCACATGGGTCTACTGCTTATTCCTGAAGGTTAAGTTTTTAAAAGTCAAAGTATTTTCCTAAGTAGTAGCTCTTTCCTCCTTCTCTTAGTGCCTTCCTTCCAGTTCTTCCTTACTAACTACTCACCATCACCTTTAAGGACATTTTAAGTTTATTTTCTGCCTTATCTATCTCATTATTAAAAGGCCATCTGCAGTGTTGTACCATTTCCAGGGCAGAACTCTATATTGATTACTTGCTGTATTTTCTAATAAATGTGATGTTTTCTCATCATACTGCTTTCACTGAGGAGCTAAAGTAGAATTCTACAGACCCTTCTAAAACTCCTTCAATATTTCATTGCTTTTTGGTTTTCTGAATATATCCTCAGTTACCTCTTTATGTTTCAAACATAAGCTCCTGTGGTAGCTTGTTTTTTGTTTTGTGCTTGAATTGTGTGTATGCAGTAGGATATTTCATGACTGAATGCATATAAGAGTTAACAGCTGAGCAAGAAGTGTTTTTTAAATGCTGGTACAAATAAACCCCTTACCTTCATTTTGTAAGTATAACTTACATGCAGTTTTCTAGGTTTTCCTATTTTGATGAATGTTGTGTTACTCCCGCAATTCCCTTCTAGAAGAGAAACTTTATAAAGATTTATATATTAAATACTGAGAAAAAGAAAGAGATTCTCTCTTCTTGGTATTTATAATGATATCCTAATAATTTTTTAACAGTTCAGATCAAAAGTCATGTTTAAAAGTCGTAAGAGACCCTGGCTCCAAGATTTAGCTGAACTTTACCAGAACAGGAGAACCGTAAGAATCCCAGTGCAGGTAGCTTCTTTCCCTGAAACTTCAATGCTATGCAAGTCCAGTATATACACCTGAGTAGGCTGAAATGTGGAATAGCTTTTACTTAAATCAGGAGAACAAAACCACCTGAATTTATGCTTAAACTGTGAAACCATCACCTAAGAGGAGGATTAACATGTAGCTGAACTCACAGTAAATTAAGAGCCTCAGTGCACAAATGAGTCAATGCAAAACGAGATTCCAAAATTAGATTGCAGCGGGCATGTAGACCTAGTCCAAATTTTTTTTAGTTTGCTCAGTTCTTATTGCAGATGGAGTTACTGTGATTATTAATCACTACATTTATAGACACACCTAAAATTCAATCAGGAAACACTCAAATCTGTTACATTTACAATTTACAGAAGACTTTTTTTTTTCTTTAATTTTCTGTATACAAAGCTCTAGTTCTTACATGTCAGGCAGTAGTTGACAAGGGATGAACAGTCAACATTAGTGCAGCTGTTCTGAATAGAAAAAAGTTCGTGTACACTATTCTACAGCAGGGAATGTGGTCAGCCCTAGCTGAAGGACACCACGTCTGCAGACATTTTTTTTAAATTATTCATTTTACTCAAAATACCTATAAAAGCTCAATCAAACTAAGCAACGACAAGTGTTTGGAGTCAGGGAATGAATTCTTCTTTAAGTTCCATCTAGGAACTTCCCCTTTGGAAATGTGTAGCTGTTCTTAAGAAAATGCTTACTTACCCCAGTACATTCACAGGAAGTTCATCAAACATTAAACACTAGGAATGACTGTTTATTACAATTGGAAAGTGTATTTGCCAGGGACAGTGAAAATTACTTCTACATTGCATGCAACTTTAATTTGATCTTTCAGTATACATGTTAAATTGCATTCCACAACAGGTTTCTGTTCATTCATATCACAATAAAATGAACACACCCAACATTCCTGTACAGCAGACACTGCAAATCAGAGCTTGTCCTGCCTTGAAGGCAAAAAGTCCTTGAACAAAGCACTGCTTTACAGGGAAGGAACCTCATCTCTGTCCTCATATATCGATTCTTAGTCTGACCAAACACATTAGAAATGTATCATATTTTAAGATTTGTGAAGAAAAATAGTTTGTATTGTGTCGCGGTCAGAGCGGGAGGCGACACAGTGTTCAGGGATACCAGGCTCTTTATTGCAACAGTGCCTCTACTTTATACAGTTCTAGGTGACACATGTACACGCACCATTGGTTTACCACAAACATAACAACTCATGATTGGACACACAG
>JAYRBT010000139.1:31224436-31262876 GCA_036023395.1 Myiotriccus ornatus
ACAGTCCTTACTCTCCGTGGTTAACCCTCTGCCAGGTGTAAAGTTCCATCTTCAGTATCTCAGCTTACAGAGAGCCCAGAGCCAGCTGGGCTCCCCCACAGTATTGTGCACTTGTAATACGGAAATTTGTTCTATACGTAGCATACACGTCAAAACCCAAAAAACATGGTTGGGACTATGGCTACATTGCCCACATAAAGATTCTCACACCTTTTGAATGTGCCAGATTTAAAATTCATGAGCTAGCTCTTATAGCCCTATACTGCTAACCTTAATGCTGTTCTGACATACACTTAGCATTCAGCTCTGTCTCTTCTACCTATCTTCCACTATCTATATCTCTTAATTCTGTTACCTCATTATACTTTGATACATATCATGCACACAAGTATTGTATATGTGATTACACAGAAGTAAAAGGCAAAATTAATTGGTGAAGTAAGCTTAATAAGAGAAAATTAAGAAAAAACATTTTAAAACCCCTTGCATTTAGGAGTAAAACATTAGAAGCATAAATACAAAATCATAAGTACATTGTCTGAAGTAGAATAAATATTGTTACAGGGGACCAAAACCTGAATAACAGACAATGTGATCCTATTATGAAAAAGCCAAATCTCATTCAGAACAATATCATAAAAAAAGACTACTGAGCTGCCAGAGGGGTCTCAGCTGAAATACGGTGTTCAGATTTAGGCAGAGACACACAGAATATTCACATGAAAGAGCAAGAAGGAAACAAAAGCATGAACTATGATAAAAGATTGAGTAATACCACTTTCTTTCATCTCAACAAGACCAGGCTGACAGGAGATAATAAACAAGCAAAATAGCATCAGATGATCAGCTGTTCCCTAGTCCATCAACGACAAGAAAGATTATTTTTGTTACATATTAGAAAAAAAATTCATACCACGTAAAACTGTGCAACAGATGACCAGGGAAATCTCTGAAATCTCCATCCCTAAACTTCAGGAAGAGTACAAGTATCTAGCAAGAATGAGCTTAGTCTATATACTCCCTGCTCAGTGCAGAACAATGGTTCAGAAAAGATCACACTGAGTTCCCTTCCAGCCTTGCATTTCTGTGATTGCATTACAAAACATCTATCTGGTAACCCTGATGCTTTTGTAAATTAAGTTGAGGGAAATGCTGAATTCTAGAAACAAATTAATTTTAAATAATTTAAAAATCTGCACTACTAACTAACTGTGCTACAAGCTCTTCTGGATACGTAACCAAACACTTCTTTCCTCAGTGATTATTTGTCCATTTTAAACCTTTGGACTTATTATACTAATGGTGTAATAAAAATCAATAACTGCATGCCAGTACACCTAAATATAGAATATTTGGCATAAAAATATATTTTGGTTATTTTGTTGCATGTCAACCCCTTAGCTCAAATGAGAACAGGAAAATGAATGAAACTATTCCAATTTTGGACTTTAATTTAGTTACTTTCTCTTGGAGAAAATTAGGAAGTCATGGGTTTTAATAAAAGTTGGTTCCTTGGGAGCAGCAGAAGTTCCTTTGGCAGTATCATTTACAATTTCTTTGAAACCTCAAAATAGTATGTAAAGAACCCATTTGAGAAGATGGTTTTAGTATCAGCTATAAAAGTAGATGCATTTCTGTCACGCTCAACTTTTTCAAAGTTATTTAAAATTGATCCTTCAAAGACGTTTTGAAAGCGGAGCACTTTGTTCTATTTCTAATAGTCTCCCATGAAATTTTGTGCTGCTTACAGCATGAACAAATCTATTAAAACAAAATAGGTTGAATTTTAAGGCACAACTGCTTCAGCCTAATTCTTGGTGTTATTAAAAATAAAATTTTGAAACAGTCTGATTACTTTTACTATCATGAATAAATATGTTTTCCTTTGTACATGTAATTCCTTCTCAGTCCTTTTTTTGAAACGTAAAAAGAAAAAGAAGAAAAGATGATATCTGCCAAATAATAAACCCATATTATTAACAAATCCAGTATGTTGTAGAGCAAATATCATTCTCCTGAGGACTGCTAGTAAATCAGTTGACTTCCATTAAGCCTGAAAACTTCAGGCATAACACTGCCACTCTCCACAGATGTGGCCAAATTATCTCTAATTAATCTGATGATCAACTAGATGAAGTATTATTATCTCTATATTTAATTACACTAATTTGGGCTTGCTAACATACTGTGATTAAGTGTGGTACTTTTTGTAACAGAAATGATAGAAAATTATGTTGACTATGTTCTCAACCAGGCCAGTAATCTTCCTTGCAACATTTTAAACAAGTCTCTTTGGGCATTGATTACGGCCCCAATCCTGCCACCAGAACTGCTAGCAGTCACACTGACTTAAAGTGATCTCCCTCACGTGGCACAGACCTTCATCTCCTTTCACATTTCTTCTCTGTTCTTGCACGTTCACCATGATGTAAAGCTAAAAAGTCAAAATAACTCACCTCTAGAAGAAAGGAAGTGCCACACAATAACACCGTACTAATCTTAGCCCATTTACAAACTACTGCTATACCTTACTATCACTTTTTAAAAATTGAGTGTTTTCTTTTAAATTTAGTTTTTCAAAAGCATAATTTTAAAGAAGTTGTAAAGTCTTCTACAGAGGCACTCCTCATTCTATTCTTCACATGTACCCTTTTTTTATAAAAGGCTTTTTAAGATCCATTTGAAAAATTAATATTTACACTCTGAAAAATACTTTCCTGCTTGTATATGTATTTAAAATATCCCTCAGTCTCTAATTTTCCCATTCACTGATTCAGCAATACTGGGTGTTTCTGATGATTTAATGTAGAATATATGGAACGAATTACAGAACACAAGACATCAAAAACTGTGGTTTTCTAAATTTTAATTAATTGCGGTTTCACAAGCTGCTATTCACTGCAGTCTAGGAAGTGGTTAGATGTGGGGTTTATTATCACTTAAAATTAAAAGTCAAAGTGTAAGGCATTAATTCCACCTGAACTTTCCAGCCCATAAGAAATACGATTTTCTGTGAACTGCAGACATTGTGTAGCATGGGGTTCAACAGAATGAAAACACATGATTTGCTGCCCTAGCCTGCTACACTGAAAGATAGTGGCTAACTACAATTTATCCTTTGATCAAGACACAAAGTGTACTTCACAGCAGTATGATTGAAGATGCTAATTTGAATGCTTGATAAAGCACTGTCTTCGGAATAAGCCAAATAAGAAGCTAAATTAAGATGATATTAAAAAGGCATTATTTACAACCATTGCTCACTGACTATATATCTTGATATGTTTCTTCCTGGGCATGAGATACAGACACTGCAAACTGCTACAGAAGAGGGCAAAAAAGAAGGGAGGTGGGAGGGTGGGTGGTGGGGAGGGAGGAGTCAAGTAACTTTGCAAGGCAACACTGGTCACGAATACTCTTTGAAGAGATCTGTGTGGCTAATTATGGTGGAATTTCTTCCACCTGCCCTACTCAGTGAAGCCCCACGAGATGATCTGTTTGTTTAAATGAGAATAGAAAGCCGTTCTGAAGATTCTCAGTATCGAAAATTAAAAGTAATTGAGATGTTCTGCATGACCTACATTTACAAAGCAATGTTAAGCAATTTGGGTGAAGTGACTGTAATGATGCCCTGCTTTGCTGAAGGAAGAGTCAGTCTAGTATTTGGAGAAAACATATTCTTGTTTTATAAACATCTATACATTTGAGATACCTAATTGCCAAGAAGATAGCATTATCATGTTCTTAGCCTTTTTAAATTATTTGCTATTTAATTTGAAGCTGGTTTGCATCTTTCTGTTTATCTGTGCAGTCCTGCTGTACAAGGAGTAGGATGTGTGAGCACTAATCATTTGGGCAACGGGAGGGGAAACAAATTGTCATTTCAACTACATCACTATAAGCTTAATGCAAATTGACTGAAATTAGATGAGTAAAAATCCCCTTTGTAAGGTTATATTTCAGTTAAAAAGTCAGAAGAGGACACTTTGCTATTTAACAATTAAGGTTTTATTCTCTCCTCAAACAATATATTAGTACTAGATATAGGCTACCTTAGCAACTATTATGTGTTGTAAAAGAGAATTCTGAGAAACGAGGACATTTTTAATGAGTGACATTGACACCTGTTTTTCTTCTCCCACTCTGATTTTTTTTCACAGAAAATTAAACCAATTTTTTGAGATAAACACTGATTGTGATCTCAGAGTGACAGCACCAATACTCTTTTTAACCTGATGAGTATGAAAGTTTAATTCTTCCAGGCAACATTCGCTTAACCACTGAATCTGGTCCATGGTGCATAATTGACTCACTTAGGAGATTAGAAGAATAGGTAGCTACTGGGAAATAAGATCTCACTGGGCAGAACAGTAATCTCAGTATAATAAATACATATAGAGAAACAAGTATTTGCCAATTAATTTATAAATATATTTTAAAAACCCATACAACCAAACCTATTTCAGTCTGAATAATATGACCATTATTTTGCTGATGTGGTCACTGTTTTTCAGACTCCCAGTATCAAATATTTCCTGTTGAAGGCAATGGGAACTGCTTGTTTTTAAAATCTGTCACCAGTCACACTGTGTACATGACCAAAGAACTAGAATCAAACCAAAGATTTCAAAAGCCTATAAACTGGAAAGTATATCACTATTACTGAAATTTCAGTAGTGTTGTTATCACTATATTGATAGAAATAATGAACATTAAAATTACATGTGATAATAAATTCAAGTTGGTGAATTGTTAGAATAACTTTAAAATACAGTTATCCACCTGATAAAGCCCACAATAACAGAATAATCCAACCATGACAATTTGGCACTACAGCAATTGCCAGTTACCACCCCTTACGTAACTTGACTATTATTTTCTTTTTCTTCTCTGAACCTCAATATTTGGCAGAAAACAGAAGAGAGCTGACATCTTTTCCTACGGGGAAAAAACCCAACAGTGGAAGATAAGAGTGTCCCTACTGCAAGGAAGCCCTGGCCTACAGCAGACTGTTACTGGGGACAGAACACTGCACGTGGAAGAGTCAGAGCAGGGTATAAAAGATCTAAACTCAGAAGTTCACATTCTCTGCCCTGCGCAACGTGTTGCTTCCTGGTTCGCTTTGGGGATTCTCTAATTGCTTGATTAGGAGATTAACTTTTTGTAAGTATTTCATTAATGAGAGGACAGTGGGAAGTCTTTCAAAAGTAATTGTATTCTCATAATGTAATAGGAAACTAGATTTAGGGAAAAATTAAGAAAGTAATGGTGTTTTTAAACTCACTTTTCTCTGATTTCAGATTTTTACGATGACAACATCTTAATATGTTGCTACTTTTCCAAATATTAACCATAAAATTCAGGCCAGCTCCATCTATAAATTATCCACTGGTATTTTTGTATACCACTAGCTTTGTAAGTTATGGCTTTGTATGGTTTGTTTAATGATGTTCCTTAGATGGGCAAAAGCTTTATAAAATTATATATATAAATATATATATTTTAACCAGCCTGCACAGAAAAGTTGGTCTTGTTCACACTTTGGTAGCTTTTAATATATTGATTTTCCAAATTCCCCCATAATTTGTAAACAGTTTCAGGTAATGCAAGATCAAACTTTATAATGAAAATGTTATGACTTTTTTCCCCTCTCTGTAACAGCATGACAAGTCTCCTTTCCAATTTAAAGAATGTAGTTCTTAAAATCAATATAGTTCTTGAATTATTAGTCACTTCATAGAAAAGGAGGCAATAAATGACAAAATATAAAGGGTGCCTACTTTAAAAAATGGACAGAAATCAGAGTCTCAGAAAATAATGACAAAGGTCCCTGTAAGTGTATTATGTAAATGAAAATCTGTAAAACCCCCTCACCATTTACTATCATTGTTACACACAACTATTAGGTGATAATTTCTCTTTTTCTGTTTAGTTTCAATCCTGAGAAAATGTATAAATAAATCTTTAACTACCTAGAGATAAGTGCTAGTAGCTCGCAAAAATAACAGTTGATTTTACTTTGCTCTTCTTCTACCACGACATCACCTCAAAGGCATTCTTAGACTTCAAGTAAGAATACAGCACCGCTCTGCTGCATGTAACCAGTACAGGTTGGGTTCCTAGGGCAGAGCAAAATGTTGCTGTAGGGTTGACAGTTGCACAAAGACCTGCACTTGTGCTTCATCTTTGTGAAGTGGGGCTTTGCACAAGGTCAGGTTCATCTGTCTCTCACATTTGAAAAATACTGGGCGTTCAATTTGATCACCTCTATCACATCAAAGATGTGCAGGCTTGTTGATTAAGTTCTAACATTTTTAGAAATATTTTGTTAGCAAAATAATAAATTACTTCTGAAATTTATATTATCTTTCATCCATGTAAATATTTAGCTGTAAAATTAACTTTTTTTTTTTTTTTAAATTCTTAATGATGATTTGGAACACAATTGAAAAACCCTCTGAAAATTTTTCGCTTGTCTTTGTACTGTTGACTTGATCATCTATTTTCAATTTTTGGTGAAAAGCTGGGCTATACTCTGAAGTGTTTTATACTAGCAAACAGTTTCAAAACACTCTTTGAACCTCAATTCTACATTTATGTTGCACCAAAAGATACACTGCTATTTTAGACACTTAATCACAAGGGGTTTTTTACTACTTGAAAGGTCCCTATGACTTTCTTAAGCAGAACAGCAATTAAATAAAGTAAATACAGTATTTAAAGTTATATATATTGACAGAGCGCAAACAAGAAGAGATCAATGACAGAATTTACTTTAACTAAAAGACAAGAATTCCAAGCCAAAAAGGCATTACACAGATGACTTAAGAACAGGAAGTATTTTATTATTAACTTTTGATTACCCAGAACACCTCACATTGAAAAGCTCAAAGACAAATATGCCCCCACAGAAATCAGACTAGTTCAGCAGATCAGAATGATTTTCAGAAGATAAGCAAGGGCAACCCTATTAACAGCTTACATATTAAAAGCCTACATATATGTGGCTAACTGCCCTGCCAGTTAGAAAGTTAAATAATTTGGTATTTGATCCTTTCCCCTCAAGAAACAGAGATGATGACCGAGTGGGTTTGATAATTTGGGTCAACTCAGTTATCTCACTCTCCTTGGCTGTCTAGTCATTTTGCTTGTGTCAGTCAGCACAGAAGTTCAGGGTTGGTTGCACAGAGTTAGCAAAAATTTTTTACAAAACCATTTTAAATTTTAGGGACTTTCAAGTTTCAAAAATAGAGGCCTCTTTAACATTCACATGCAGGCACAGTAAGAAAAATAGTGAAAATAAAGCATTTGAAAATTCAAATTCAGAAATTGCATTCACTATGCCAACCATTCACAAAAACCATGAGGATAGTGATTTCTAACAAAATTACCATAGCACATCATTTGCCTTCTTAAAGATGGTCATGCTTTTTAAAGGGTGCTTGTCACACTGTTAGAAGAACATTTAGAATAAGAGATGTCTACTGAAAAACTCTGAAGTTAACTAAGCGCTACCAAAAGACACCAAAGTTACATACTGAACAATAAATCACCAGATTGGTTTCAGTATCTACACCACTACACTGAAAAACCCCTAGCCTCCTAACCAACTCATCTGAATGAGACTCAAGAGCTGCTCTAAGTGATGTCAGGGTAGAGTTTTCAGAGCTCCCCCAAGGAACCCTTTGGAAGCTGAAAGGGAAGTGCTATTAAGATCCACCAACTTCAAAATGCCTGAAGGATTATATGCAAAATTTCTTGGAAAGGCTGTGCCATCTGCTTTCACACCTCCACCTCTCAAGGGCCTTTGAACCTGATCTTTCATGCACTAAATCACTCCTTTCAATATAAAGCCCAGCATCTTATTTCTCCTCATAAATGATCCTTACTATTTTTCTTCCTGTCATTTATTGCTTAGCTCAAAAGCAGAGTGAAATGAACAGTTAAGCAGCCTGAGAATTCTGCTTCTGGAAATGTCTTTTGCCAAACAAACTGCCCTCCATTTTCACATGCAATGTTTTTAATTTCATTTCAGTTTTTTTATACAACTACAGTTCTTCGATAACATTAGCCAGCTATCAGGAGCAAACAGGGAAGGAGCCTTCCCGAATTCCTTCTCTACTACCCTAGCCTGAGATAATTACAAGAACAGATGTGACAGCCTTGTGATTATCTAGATTTTCCCATTAAAACAAAACTAAAACCTTTTCAACAAGAATCCAGGCTTCTTCAGCCATACCTTTCATCCTCATCACTAAAAAAGTTTTGAGTACATATGAGAAGCTAACAAATGACAGCTCATAATCCCCATCTGTAACACCAGACGCCAGGTACTGCGAAGACAAGACAGGTGCAAATTTTGGTATTCCCATAGCGCTTATTGTCTACCCCTTTTTAGAAAAAAAAAAAAAAAAAATTTCTCTTAACACCACTACCAATATCCCACATTAATCTTCCCACAAGCAAACTCTTACCCTGAAGCTACTACACAGTGTTATTACTCTGTCAAGAATTATTTTCTTGAATTTAAAGAGGTGCTTCTACCAACCAGTGGAGCCAGATTGTGCAATAAGTCATCTACAGAAGCTGCTCCACAGCTGATTTGATCTCAAATATCTGAGCTGCCCTCATCAGAGCTCTACCACACGTAAAATGATTAAAAAATAATTGAGAAGTTGAACTCTTCTGTTCCCACTTCTGTCATTTAATTCCTGTTTTTCCCTTTTAGTACCAAAATTATAGTAAGAAAATGTAGCACAGTACATGCCACTCTAATGACTTACTGACTTTTGCTGGGGGGAGGCAATGGATAGGACTGTGGCATGACTAAGACACTAATAATGAATAGGGACACAGCATGAATGCACCTAAATAGCATAACTGAAAACTATGGTGCTACCTGAAACCTGGTATTAAATGTACATTTGCTTACCTTTTTTTCCACTAGCAAGCATGTCAGACACAACGTCTCAGTATTTGAAAGCACAAAAAAATCTAGGACAGTGCCAGTACACAGGGGATTACTTTGAGAATGGGACAGAATCACTTTGCTTTGGAATTTGTAGAGAAGCCATCAGCCTGCTTTCTCAAAAATGTTGATCCTGAAAATTGGAAAAGGGATAGTCAACTAGACGATTCTGTAATACTTAACACATAAAAAATAAAGGTTGCTAAAAAAACTTTGGAGAAGAGGAAGTGGTGTTGAGGGTTCTTTGGGTTCTTTGTTTGTGGATTTTTGTGTGTGGGCTCTTTGCTACTTTTTTTGTTTGGATATTTGAGTGTGTTTTTTGTTTGGGGGGGTGGTTTGGTTTTTTTTTAACCAAACATATTAAGTGAAAAGTAGTTCATAAAATATTTAATAAAGGGTTAAATAAAAAATTATACATAAATAATTGAGACAATGCATTTTTTAGAACAGATATGATCAATAAGTCTGAACAGATAAATTTGAACAATGACTACAGAATAATTTTGAAAGACTAAAGGAACACTTGGACATCATTGAAGAATGTTTCTGTTGAAGTAGCATCCAACCGCTCATTTACATGGCATCAGTGAATTTACAGTTAAAAAGTGACATGTTTTTATATACACACATCCTCTCAAGTCATGGACTCATTTAAAGCTGGGTTTTTTTGAGGTGCCTCACAGAAAACAAGG
Source organism: Myiotriccus ornatus (assembly GCA_036023395.1). Classification (NCBI taxonomy): domain Eukaryota; kingdom Metazoa; phylum Chordata; class Aves; order Passeriformes; family Tyrannidae; genus Myiotriccus; species Myiotriccus ornatus. Next base: position 31,234,097 of record JAYRBT010000139.1, read on the forward strand.
TAGCCTGACATATGGGAAACTGGGAAAGGCTTAGAAACTTGCCATTACTGCTAACTCCATTTAATAATAGACTTTCAAATTCACACGTCAGTATACATAACATATTAAATGCTTTAATGCAGTACTACCAACTGATAAAGACTACTCAGCTTGATCTGATCCTTATTCATTTGTCCAGAACCATTTCAGAAGTAAGATTTTGAGAAGGAAGAGAGAATTTCTTTAAAGATCACTTAAAGGAAAGTTGGCACAAGTAGAGAAAAAACATGTTTTAAGCTAATATTTATTGTTGCTAGACAGTGGCAGTATTATTCTGTCATTATTTCTTCTGTGTAGTTGCTCTGATTAGTTCCACTCCTTCTTGAGTGAATTTAATGAAGAAAATACTACTTGAAAGAAGTTTTTGAGTTAGCATGCTTGCCATTTCATCAAGTAAAAAACTTACAATCTGAAATGTACTTCAAACTCTGAAGTCAAAATGCAATAAAAATACATACTCATTTTTAAATCTTGAGTTTTGACATTTAACTGTGATTTACTATAAGGATACACTCTCATAATGAGAACTCCCAGAATATAGTCATGACAACAATATAAAAATGTAACAGTTGAAAGTTATTTTCATTAGTGAGGTACTCCCTGCTTATTAGAAGGTGTAAACTTCAATGTCTATTAAGTCAAGTTGAATGACAAAAGTACCACTGTGGTAATCCACAAGGCTGGTCGTTCACCCCAGTCCACCTTCATCATGTGGTATGTATTCTCTTCCTGGAATAATTAATGTAGATTGGATTTCCCGCGTTACTATCTTTCCCAGATTTGTACACAATTTTTTTTCTGTTTTCTCAATAGTTGGCAAATACAGTTCTTTCAGATTTTTCTGAAGCAGGAAAAATGTTAAGAGCCCACACACACCAGTCAGACCACTCCCAGAGTCATGATATTCCAAGAGATTTATGAAATTTTTCAAGACCAACCAAAAATCATTCTTCCATCTTAACTTCTCTTGAAGACTTTTTGAAAACAGCAGGGCACACTACATTAAAATTTACACTAGAATAGTACTATAAAGTAATTATAGACTATGTAAAAGTAATACTCATTTTCAAGTTAAATGTGCATACATAATCTTCTATGCTAAGATGTTATACGACACACCAATGAAGTTTCCAAATACTAAAAAAGAGTCCCATACAATAAAATATTTATTACTAAATGGAAATCTGACAAAAGCCTTTCAGTAACTTACAGAAACCGAAGGAAAGAGATTGTCTCATTTATTTAAAATGCCTTTCCAGTATGTTTTCTAAACTTTTTCAATTTTTAGGGCATTTAAAGTGGTTCAGCACTGTTTGCACTGAATCATCGTACTGTCTGGTTTCATGTGGGAGGAAAGGGTTAGCATGTGATCAAAGACATAACTTGGGACAAGAAGCAATAAAGGTTATCTGATTTTTCTTGACAGTTGCAGTACCCCATCCCTTGTTTATGGCAATAACTTCTGCTTGAAACAGGTTGCCAGAGTGATCTAGCTGTAAATAATGCTATTGACAACTAAAAGGAGATCAATTTTCACAAGCTCTCATCCACATAATTTGTTTTGATTGCCCCTCAATACTTTCTTTAAAAAAAACCCAAAACAACAAAACACAACAAAGTAAAAAACAAAACAGTTTTAAGACTTACATGAATGTTCCATAAACAGAACCAGTTTGTTATTTGTTGAACACTTGAATTTTTCAGAATGCAAAGTTGTACTGAAGTTGTTGAACAGAAAAAAAACCCCACTGAAGTATGACATTTGAACTAACATAATTTAATTTTGAAATTCATGTTACTTATTCAGAAATAAGAAAATCAGCTGATTTTTTTAATATCTCTAGCCACAGTGATACTGGGTGGGATATATAATAAACTTCAAAAATCATAGAATTTAAGTTTTAGTCAAATATATAAATTTGTAAAAAAAACCTGTTATCCAAGGAAACAAAATTGTCCCACAAACGGTCAATAAAACAGTTTCTGATTCTTTTCAGTCTGAGCCACTGTAAGACTAATATCACAGAAAAATACAAAAGAAATTGCATATACTACATATACTTCATAAGAAACTGCATTCAAATTTTGGCCACAGGGAAAGGAACCAAATCCTTCAGAGTAAAAGACTTGCTATCAGATAAATATATTTATTCCTTTTAAGAACTAAATGACAACCAACGTGATTCAAATGTCGCTCTTCCTTTCAGAGTCTCAGAGAATCCATACTGACATCTCAGGTTGTGGATGTTAAGGATGCACTTCCATGGACTTTTGTGCAGGCCCACAGTTTTGCTAGATTCATGTCTAACCCCGCCTTTCTGCAACTCTGCTTCATACACACAGATCTTTAAACTTTTTATGATACCCATGTGACAGAATGAGACATGGTCACAGGAAAACAAGATGTAATGATTTGATTAGGAAGTCTACTGCAGAGGTTCTTTCACTTCAAAGGTTTCCCTGCTCCTCCTCTCCCCTCCCCACCCCTGCTCATTTTAGGCCCACAGATAATAGCTATCCTTGCCATTGTACTTTTTGTATTTTTTTTTAATGTATTTTGGGGTAATATTTAATGTCTCTTTTAAGAAATTACCTCATTTAAGACATTAAGGACAACTCTAAAGCAAAATGAAATCTCCAAGGTAAACATTAGCTCAAAAACATCTTTGATTTACAGTGACTTTTTGCCACACAGAAGAAAATGAATGATTGAGTTTGCATGCTGGAGCATCTTTAGTAGCCTGTTCCATTATCTAGTCTTAGGTTTCACTGTACCCAACCAGTGGAAACTCTGAACACAAAGCTCTTGTTTTAGAGTCCTTCCCATCATATGAAGAGTTTTCACTTCATGTAGCATTGGAAAGCTCTACATAACACTCACACTCTCCTGATTCTTCATACCACCTTCGCTTAAGCAACCCTCAAATCCTTTTTTTCCCAAAACCTCTTCATTACTTCTTAAGAGAGTGTAGAAAAAACTTTGTTTAGGAGATAATAATGTTCTTTATTACGTTTCAGAATGGATTTTCAGTTATTGCAGCCAAAGTTAAGTATCTCTTGGGCTTTGGTACCTACACGTGAGAACATGCTCGATAGCTGTGAAATCTGTGGACTTGTGAAAGTAAGGAAAGACAAGGTATGAGCTTTCCTCTTCCTGCTCTATTAGTGTGCACTTTTTCTATAGTAGTTAAATGTTATTTGCCTGTTTCAATCAACAAGCTCAGTTAAAATGGTTCCACATGTTAAATTCTACAAGAACAAAGCTTAGCCAATTTGGATGAAATAAACAACAAATACTAGATAGCCCTAGACAGAATATCTATTTAATCTTCATTACTGTTAAAAGCAAGCAATACTAACAACATCTCTGCATCAAAAGAGGAAAAAAACAAACCAAACAAAAACACTCTCTTGGACTGACCCCCAGGTCACCATTCAGGTACTGCACCAAAATCCCAAACCACCTGCTCAGTTACTTTTAAACCAGGTCAGTCTGTAAGCGGCTTCTTGGATTTTCATCTTTGCTTGCATAGAAGAGGGTTAAGTCTGTTCTTCACAAAGATCTTTGGCATGATCTTTGATGACAAATGACATGCTACCATATGCCAAAAAAGAAGGGGAATACAGTCACCCCCAGCTTCAACTTTAACTGGAGCTGCTTTGTTCTGAATGCCCTGAATAATTAATAACTACTTTGGCAATCAGTCATGCATTCCTTAATGGCACCTCAGGCATCAAGTATCCCATTCACCCGCTCCCCAGCTAACAATGGACTTTATTACATCAAGTTTTCTCTGCCAAACTTGTAACTGACATAGTTTGAACAAGTCACCAGGAAGACTGAAGCTCAAATATATAAGTTTATAAGAATTCCCTCAAATGCATGTGGCTACTGTATGTATCAGAGCTATAACTGGGGCAAGTGAGAAGAATTGGAGAAGAAATAAAATACAGATTGTTTTTGTAATGAAGTTCTAGGAAAGTTTAGGTGGCTTAGTGCTGCCAAAATCATGACTTTTAATAAATGCATAGCTGGTCAAAATTGAGAACCATTGCTAGGCAGCCCTGACAGAATAAAGCAGCTCACCAGTAAGTGCAGACTAAGTGACAGGGCAGAACATGAAAAGAGTGACTGAGATTAACAGCTGTGCTGAAAGGAATGTAATAAGTTTGAAATAACACAAACTACATTTTCTTAATGGGAATAAGATTTTCCAACACTTGCTTCCACTTCATGATATTGCAGACAAAATTAACTTACAACCACAGAACAGAGGAAAGAAAGTGGAGTTAGACCAGAATTATAGACAGTTCTAGATGTAGCCAGGGTATAAAAATTAAAATGGAAAAAATTCAAATTCTTAAACTCTAATTAGTTAGAATCTAAAGAAAAACTTCATGTTTTTCTCAGGGAGCATTCTGCTTGTATACAGTTCATGCATTGCTTTTATGTAGTGCCTTATAATCCCACAGTAAACCTTTCTAGCAAATGACGTTGCATCTAGTGGCACTGGAACGGCAGTGACTCCCTTCAGTGACTAAATCTTAGAAGGAAAGTAATCAGATCAATAGCCATTCTGCTCCTACTTATGTGAAAAGTTGGTTTGAAATATAATATACAAAGTAAAAAAAGAAAAAATGTATACGATAAATTACAGCAAATTTAAACAAAGCCATTTCTCTTGCTCTTTAAAAGACCTGAAAATGTGTCCTGTGCCCCTCTCTGTGGGTGGCCTCCAAATACAGAAACAAGCTTGCACTGTTTTATTTCAGTTTTGCTTCATTTCTCCCCAAACAATCTCTCATTGCTAGTCTACCAGTCATCTCCCCCTCCCCAACACTTGTCAAAAAAAAAAAAGAGGAAAAAAAATTAACTGTTTAGAACCAATTTGTTGAAGTGAATCTCTAAGTGAATCAGTTATGATTTTGCAAGAATTATTTAAAATTTACATTCATTCTTACAGTTGACATCTTTTTTGTGGGAATGTGGGAGTGGAGCTGTAAATCTTATTTTCTCCTGAAAAGCTGGATAGCATAGCATTATAGTTATTAAAAAAACCCAACACTTTTTTTTTTTAATCACTTTTCAATTGCTTTAGGTACAAAAAGCAGGTTTAATCCTGGAACTCAACTGTATAGATTAAATTTACAATCTGCTCTCTGAAATGCATAATTGTATTCTGCTTGACTTATTAAGGCATACTTTTTTGTTGAAAAAGATCACAGCCCTTTTAAAGAGAGACTTAGAAATTAACCCACAAGCAGTTGCTGCACTGCACATTTTGGGGCTCATTCTGAATTTTTATGACATGAAGCAGGCTGCTCTTGCCTGGTCTGTATGTTAGAGAGAGCATGCTTGGTTGCTAAAACAGTTTGCACGTATTCTTCTTATGCTATATGTGCTATCTTAGTGGAATGAAATGGGGAACTAAAAATGCATCCTATGATGTCAGCTCTGTTTTTGTCTATTGAATAAGTGATTTAAATACTTCTAACATTAAACCATCATTGTGCCAGTGATGACAATTTAAATTTTATAACCAGTTTTCCCCATCAAATATTAAGGAATAAACTCAGTCCATTTGTACAGCATGGCATAAAAATAATTATACATATACTCTGGTATTTTTGGGTGCCTTCATTTAATTAGTTCCACAGAAATTGAATAATATGTAAGTGAGATAGGTATGTAGCAGGTAGGATGTAATACTAGAGCTGTAACAAAGAAATTTGGCACCAGCCCCACAAACACATGTATTTGGTGATCTTCTACTATTTTCTAAAAGTAAACATACTCATTTCATTCTGCCCTCAGGTGTATGAAAGTTTAAACCTGGCCTTATTTCAAGTTAGTTTAGAGACTGACATTTAATTTTCAAATTCACCATTATCACGTCATAGTATTCTACTAACAAAAGGGTCTAACTCATAAAAGACGCCAATATGCAGATCAAGCCTTTGATCACTTAAGGAGAGTTCTTAGCTAGGCAAAAATATTTAAATATTTATAGGAAAACAACAGAAAACAACAGATATATATATATGTATGTATATATATATATATATACACACAAACACCCAACTACACTACACTGACATAAGTATGCTAAATATATTAAGTAGAAGATTATGTAGCATTGAGAAGATTCATGGTATGGTTCTTTGCTTCTTCACAATAACTGAAGTTTTGCAAATGGGGAGAAGAAGCAAAAATGGCAAAAACATAAAGCAAGACAAATTCATTCTGAGTGAAGCACATGTCAGTGAGGTTACAACATGGATTCTTTTGATCAATTTTTTATTGAGCTTGCAGATATTTTCCACCAACCAAATACCACAGACCACAAAGCTACTTAGAGATTCAGAGTGAATTATGAGGAATTTAACAATAAGTACTCTTTACTGTCTTTAAATATGGAATATCTACTTTGAAACAAGTCAACCCCTGTTTTCCTCCATTCTAATGTTTCAGAAAATTCTCTCATCCTTAAAAATGTATAGTTTGGTTTTTTTTTACTATCACAGATCTTTCATTTGGTGAAAAAAAAGTAACAGAAATCTGTTGACAGTGAAATTAGTCACATTTTAGACAATGAATAGTGTTTACTACCTGTTGCTTTAAGCAACTTTCAAGAGAAGTCTAGAGTACAGTTTCCATGGAAAACACAGTGAAAAATTAGTATTATGCATTGTCTGCTTTGTCACTATAATAAAATTATCCAGAGGCATACGAACCTTTGTGTTTTGGAACTAGGTATAATCATTTGGCTGGGTATGTCTAATAGCAGCTGACTAATAAAAACATTAATTTCTTCAGGGTTTTTTTGTAACTTCCCAGTGCTCTTTCAACATCACAGTGCTGATTTGTATGTTGATTTTTCTTTTTCTCAAAGCTAGAATTATTTTTTTTCCACAGTACAGTATTAGGAATGCAAACATTTTATTGAAGTTCCCAGACAAACAACTGAGCCCACAACTTCCTAGTCCAAAGCCATCCAAGAAGAACCACAAGAACACTCAGTTAAAAAACAAAAATAAAATGTACAATTCAGGAAGACAGATTGCACATTATTCTTCTCCTTATTATTACGAAATAAACAGTAATTAATCCTAACCTATTAAAAGATTCTTTTGAGCTACCACTTCAAAGATTTTGTTTCCTGAATTGTTCCGATCTGAAACATGTTACTTACTGGCATAAGAAGCGTATAATGGATGCAGAATCCAGGTTCAGAAGGAAAGTATTCATCAGACACAAATCTTATTCTGATCTGGTTTCCTTTGGAGATTTGTCTGCTTGGCACAGTACTGGAACCACACCAGCGCCCTAAAACAGTGCCATCACTGGGCTCTTCAACTTCTACAAAGTCATACCTGAACAGAAAAAAAAATAGAATGTTTATTTACTGATAAAAATTCTATAAGCTTCATATTTTACTAATAAACTGACTTAGCGGTTTGCAAATCTTTTTTTTAAATGCTAAAAGTATGCTGCCAAACCTGCTATTTTAAACTTAGCTCCCAAGTTGCTACTGACTTACATACACATAATAAAATTATGCAGTGAGGTTACAAAAATAAAAGCAGAGTTAGCATTTTGAAGAGACCCTTGTGTATGGTTCTGTTTGTTCCTTTTACAGAAAGGAACAGTTACCACATATGGGATAGAGCAGAATAAAGTCAGAGAAAAAAAAAAAGACCAAAATTGCCTAAGCGTGGCACTGTAATTCATACTGCAATATCACTACGAGCATACCACTGCCATCAGTGACAGTTCAGGGGCTTTTTGGTACAGAAAACTCCTATGATACCAATGGTGAATAAGTTCCTAAAGGTTAAGGTGGCTTAGGGAAACTTTGAAGAGGTTTATGCATAACCCAATGAGACATTTGTTGAGCAAAGACTTAGACCTAACTGTGTGTCAGAAAGAAACTGGTATTTTGGTAATATTAACAAGATGGATTGGGAATTCTGAGAGAATGAAACATAGTAAGTTTGATCCCTGGGGATCCCTGAACAACTTCAACTAGATCCATGAAAGGTAACCAAGGAATGCCAGTCAATCAACAATAACCTTCAATATGGCACAGAGAGGTCCTCATTTTCACTGGAAATTTTTAGGGGGTTCCCAAGTCATAAAAACAATAAAAGCTGCTGCTCTAGAAGGTACATCTGGTTTCTGCGCTTTAACCTGTTTCATGTCAGTTCTCCAGCTGTCTACTGACAGAATAAACACTAAGCATTTCAGCTGGATTTTCCCTGCTTCAGCTTGAAACCCCCCGAGCCCCAGTGGCAGCACAGCCCAGTGGTTTGGGAAGGTGTGTGTGTGCTGGTTAAAGCAGGGCAAATACTTGGATGTTCAGAGCTACAGCTTCTTGAGCCAACCTGTCACTTTTAAACCACAATTTGTATCCTAACACACCTTCGAGTGTGTGTTTGTTTCAAAGTTTCTGGTACTTTTATGTTCTCTTGCATGTGCAGTCATATACTAAATACATATTACATAAATCTAAATTCCTAAATACCAGAGTCCTTTTCAAGGGTACGAACAGTCCTACCTCTGATGATGACAAATGCTCACATTTTAAAAAACATGCACACACGCACTCCACCAAATATGCCAAACAATATTTAATGCGAAAATTATTACCTCATAAACATTTTCTTCTAAAGTTTTTTCTGTTTTTTTTTTTTTTTCAGTAAATCTAATCTTTATAATGATTCCCAGTTCCCTAGTTAGACAGCAGGCAATAAATTCTTGTGTTACATGTTTGTGCAAGACTGACTTGCACATTTATTATCTCCATTTAAAGGACCAATATTTTTTCCACTTAATTAAAAATGAATGCAATGAATATGCTCATTAACTCGGTTCAAAATCCATTACTGCCATGTACCACAGTTTTAAATCTTTGTTGAACTCATGATACTAATTACTTTATCATTATCTTTTTTCCCCCCAAACACACACTAATTCCTTTAACAGATCCACCAGTGTTTTTACTTTGTGATCAGGTATACAACTTATTACAAAAGGTAATGTGTGCATTAATTGTACTAAGACCTCAGGGCTCAACACATTTATCAAATTGATTTTGAGCACTGAGCTTGTTTTCTTTTTAAGATCAGCTTATGAAGTTTCTAAAGATAACCTCTTTAATTTTTTTTTTTTAGTTAAGAATAGGAAACAATTATCAACTTTTCTGCTTTTTAAAGACTGAATTAAGCTAATATTTATTGACTGAGCTTTAAGATGTCAGGGAGGGTCAGGCATAGTTCTTCTACCTAATTTGTAGTACTTTTTATTGCAGTTTTTTGTCTTCTGGTACACCTGAAGTAAAAGAGAAACTCAAATTCCACAGTTTAAATTCTAGACCCTTTAGTCAAGTGGTGAAATAGAGAGAAATAAATATTCTGAAACACCAAATAAAATTCAGCTTGGACAATGACATTTTTAGCCAGTAACTTTATTCCTGTCAGTTACCCAGGCTGAATACTACAAGAGCCTACAAAAGAATCTTCTGTGCAACTTAATTTCCTCACACTGCACATGGACTGAAGTCTGAACTTGCTGTAAAAGTAACAAAACAAAGTGATTCAGATGCTTTAGCATTTACCTGATTAAGCTATGCAATTTTGCAGCTTTGTGTCACAGGGCTAAGGAGCAGTGGGGACAATAGCATAGCCATGGAAAATTATTTCCCTGTCAGGAGAAGCTTGTGCTTGAATTGCAAGAAAGCGAGGATAAATAATCAAGAACTGAGAAACTATTTTCCATCTGCAATGGAGTAAAAAATGTTACAATGCATGATGAACCAGACACAGAGGCTTTCTTTTCTATGCAGTGTGCAAAGGAGAAAACACAACTCTCTTGGACAATGACTAAACAAATGCACTGGTACTGCATCTGTGATATTTTTCAAATATTAGTAAGTAAAATTTATCCCAACAAGGGAGTTCAATCTCCTCTCCTGGAATGAAAGATGCTTTTGCCTTGATGGCATGATGACCACAGTGCCTTCCATTATACCTGTTGCAGAAAATGTATTCCCTGCCCCTTAAGGCCTAGGGTGGCTGGGAACATGGATTGAATTAAAAATCTGAACAAAGGTAATTTACTGGAAAGGAGCAAGGAAGCAACGTACTCAACTCAAAGCTTCAATGCCTCTCCAACCAGGAAATGTATTTTCCAAGGGTATTTGTTTTCCTCTCCTTTCTATATATTTTTTCTGTAGTTTGCACTGTTATTTGCTAAGCATCTTCTAACAGGTAGCTTACCTTGGCTTGCAGTTTTCTGACCTTTCTGTGGCTTTCCTCTGCCTCCAGAATTCCACAAATATATTAATAAATGTAAGAAGCAAAAATCCACGGGATAAAACACTTTGTCATCTCAGTGACATTGGACCTTTCTATCTATACAGATGTGTGCCAGACAGAAACATAGGAAATCCATTAAAGAAGCTTAAGAAAGGTAAAGTTTATTTTTCCTTCTCCTTTTGATAAGAACCTATGTCTTGTTTTTAAAAAATTTAAGAAATAAGAAGTTTGTAACAATCCCTATCAAAATCTTTTACAGTTTTCTATGGGATGAGGTAATATTTCTCTTCCAACTTGTTTTAAAGCACATACAATTTCATGGTTTTCCTGGTGTTGGCATAACACATCACACTGCAGACTCAAAACATTCCAGGTCTCCTGGCAGCAAAATTGTTGTTAAATAGCACTGAGATGGTTTATGTTTGGACAGCTTCAATTTTGGAAACTAAAAACTGTCATTGTGAAAATACAATTTTAATATTTTTCTAATCAGAATTTTAACACCATCACTCTAAAGGAAACTTTACTCTCCCTCTTCCACTCTATTTCAAATATTTTCTGCTACCGAAATACTATTTCCTACAGACCAAAATTTTTGGTTTCCATCATTGGACTTAACTGTGTGTTTATACAGACAAAACTGTAAGGGCACTGGCAACACCTTACATAGTCTTCACCTTAAGAGGAGAGAATGCTCCTTCACATTAATATTTTGACCAGGTCAAGCAGTACAGCCACCTATCACCCGAGTTTGCAAGCTTCAGAATAGCTCTTCCACTTATTCCATTGCCTTTCAAATGCATTAATTTACATAATACTGTTCTGTATTCATTGCCAGACAGGAATATATATATGAACCTCAGAGTGGGAAAGAATGGCCTGTTCAGTCCAGTCCTCTGCTCAGTTCAATAGATACAAGGTTCTTGAAACTGCAAAGCACTAGCAGTGCACACCTGTAACAGTTACCTATCAACAAGTTCACTTGCCAGCTAGGTGGCAGAGAAAAAAATCTCAGATGATACAGAAAGTAAATTCCTGGATTTACGGAAGAGAGATGGCACCTTGACTGAACTGGTGGCCCGGGGGCACCACCAGCAAATGCTCCACACAGGGCAAAAGTTCAACAAAAATGATTATGCTCAACATTATCAGAATTATTTAACTGGGGCTACTCTGAGCAACAGTATAGTCAGGATACCGGAAAAAAAAATTTTTTTTTTAAAGAACTACCCAATATAAAATTTTAAATATTTAAAATTTTCCCTCTGGATTTTGTCTTTCTAATATGAACTTTTGAACAAAGTTACCCAGAGTCGTTTGACTCCAGTTCTCTAGGATCACAAAATGGGCAATTTACCCATAGGACTCATCCTCTTTAGAAAGATTTGGCAGTGCCTTCCTCTATAAGATGAAACTCCTTTGGATATCATTACAGATCATCCAATGATTGAGAAAGGAGTTACATTCTACCTTCTCTGTCATGATCGATGTTTTAACGTAAAACAGAAAAGATGATGGAGCAGCACAGCAGTGATTTGACACGACATGAAACAAATTTCCACAGTAGTTTCTTGTTTTTGCTGATATTACACGCACTGTACCGTAACAGTCACTGGAAAGAAACAGCAAATCCAGATATACTCCAAATAAATAACTAATGAGGTCAGGTTTTTGTACTCAGAAAATGATCTTTAATTACGCACAAACATCACTTCCAGCAGTAGGCATCACTTCCAGCCAATAGAGCAAATGAGCATAAAACCCCCAAGTATCCTGCCGTGTCTACATTTTCCATGAAATAAAGATACCCGAGGTATAAACAGAGAACATTTCTAACCGCCATTCACCAAATATGGATTGTAGTTTCTGTGTCAACCTACTTTGAATACATCTATTTTAGAATATACAGTACTGTACATTAGGAACTGCTTTATGGAAACACAGATTCATTCACAAATGTTAGATGGTTGCCATGGTTCTCTCTACTTAATCTTTCCTCTTAGTGATTATTAACAGCCTGAGGCTTCTAACACAACCGCACAACTCTCTCTGTATTTCTATCTTGTTATGTAGGATACATGAGGAAAAAAAAAAAGTTTAATCTCAGATTTCAATTCTCTTCCCCTTGATTCCACATAAGCCATGTTGATCATAGATATACACTTTCAAAACTGCAAAACAAGACCAAGTTCAAACCCGTACACTCTACTCTTCAAACATTTGAACACTTTTCATGAAAAGGGTGCACTGGTTGTTTGATTTGGAGAAAGTTTCTGCTGCATTACCACTCTCCACTCTACCAAAAAACATATTTCCATTTTCTGTGGATCTGTTAAAAGTGGAGGTATCACGTGAAGCTGAGACATATACATTTTGCAAAGCAGCTTTTGTCACTTGGTGAACAAAAGTCAAAGAACTGCATGTAAAAATAAGAAACCCAAAGAAATGTGTCTCTTCATACTTCTCTCCAAAACTTTTGTTTGTGTCAGAAGTTTATTGCAGTGCCCTTTGATAAACTGCATATTGCTCAAAACACAGCCTTTCCCTGATGACTAAGAAATTGGCACACAAACACCTCTGGGATATAAATCATCATGCCTTGTGTCTAGGTGCACTGGTAAACACTTAAATACCTCCACCTTAAGCATATGAATATCCTGTAGCTCTGAAAATAACATCTGCCTTGAGGGGAGGAAGAAACATTAACTTTTCCACAAGAATGAGAAATTGTAAATTAGATACATTGGTAAATGTAGCTCAGGTTCTAAAACAAAACTATTCTATATTCAGACAGCAAGGCTGCTATTACTTAAGCATATATTAAACTACTGATATGGATTAAGTGCTTAAACAAGTATTTTCAGGAACACAGAATCACAGAATTCAGTCCTAGATAGCCTCTGTTATGAACCAGTTTATACTAGTGTAAATTCTATTGATATATCATTTCAAGCACTTGAACAAGAATCTTGTAGAAAGAGACTCTATAATCCTGCAGAAGTGGAGGTAAAAAGGAAAGAAGACAGTTTCCCAAACTCCTCCTTTTAAAAGACCCATTGTCAAATTTCTTAGAAGCCACCTATACTTATGTACTTTGTATCACAGAGCAACAGTATTCCCCAATGCCAGTGAGAATAAAAAACTTATTTAGCTCTTTTAAGTAAGGATTAAGTTTGGTCCAAAAATGGCATGTTATAAATAGAAGAGATATACAAACCAAAGAAGTGCACAAAATTTCATACCATTATTACTAGTACTATGTGCCAAAGATGAATTTCGGAAAATTGGAAAGCTTGGAAAAATGTACGAACACATATGAATCGGCCTGCAAATGATGCCCCACTCCATTCACTACCTTGGCCTTCATCTTAAAATACAAAGGATGCATATCTGTGGAGATGAAGGCTCCAAGAGTTTCCATCACTCACAATTACTATGCTATATTTACCTTATTTCTATCCTTTTTACAGATTCTCTTGTAGTCACATAAAATACAGTGAATTAAAAAGATTTTCCACATAATTAGAAGTTACTTGGAAAGGCCATTTTGTAAGGACCAGAAAATGGGTAACATCTACATGAAACATTTTCTTGTACTGTTTCACCTCCAATTTCTCTACTTTGTGCTACTGACTGCATGTGTGGACCACAGATTTCTTTATTATTCTGCACAATTTATGAGTTTAAATAATGAGTTTAAATAATAACACATAACAGAAATTGTATAGGAATATATAAGAAGAACATTCTTACTGTTCTGCACAGTAGTACTCCTATTCTTCGTCTTCATCTGCTCTGCAAAGTATTACCTGTATAATTTATTATTATGTACTATTAATATTATATTTAATTTATTTTGATTATATGTATTTTATTATTTTTATTTTATTTTTATTATTTTATTATATTTATTATTATGTATTATTATTATTATGTACGACACCATGTGAAAACGACCACCAGAGTTCAGGGTTCTGCTGCACTAGACACTATACTCTCCTAAGCACTTTTTGTCTTCATAAAGATGCAGCCACTGTCTGCTCACAAACAGTGAATCAGTTCAGAAAGTATCCTACACTGTACAGTACTACTCACTCCAAATTTTGGAGAACTAAATGCCTTACCAACTTTTTGCCAGCAGTCCTCTGTAAAGTCTGGTATATTTTATCTGGAGAATTACAGCAATGATAATAAACCACACGTTCCTACTGTACAGATAAATATTTTGTACAAAATCAAAAACACTAATGGACCTTAGAGTTCACATTAACAGCCAGGGCTGTAAAGCACTCTTTCTAACCCACTACAAAATATTTTCCTCTCCACACTGTTCACAGTGGTTAGTGTATCTGTTCCAGCTTCTGTGAATCCATAATCTCATTTTTACTATTGTTTTTCAGCAGCATTTGAAATATTTATTTATTCATATGACTGTAATTTCTTCTTTATGCACAATCCAGGATATTCCAGGATATCAATCCTGGAATGTAGCAATGGCTCCAGTCAATGATGTGAAAACTAATGGCTAAGCAATTTCCTAACAATATTCAAAAGCATATTTCTTTTTACTTTGGCGGGGGGGTGGAGGGGGGATGGATCATAAGGGTCATAAGGAGTATTTTCAACAACATGAAGATTCACCCAGGGCATTGCAGGCAGCAGTCCTTCCCCTCAATCACCCTCTGAGGTTAGATCACCACTACACATCTGGCCAATCTTCCCATCTTCCCTTTCCCTCCCTCCACCCTACTTCAGTGGAGGCTGGGACTCTATCTATGCTTATTTAAATGGAAACACCTTTATTTTTTCAGCTCAGCAATGCAATAGAATGTGGTCTCTTGGCAGCTACACTAGCACACAGGATTTACCAAGCCAGGACAGACAGGTTGTCATGAAGTCCAATATTCTGCTTCAGCACAGGGTAATAATTGCTGCTCAAACAGAAAGTGAAAAATCCCTACAATGTAACTGAGCAGCTGTATAACACTGCATGAGGGAGAAAAAAAAAAGTGTTCCTAATCCTAGCAGGAGATCAGTTTTCACCTAAGGAGTGTAAGAAGTTTCTTCTCACTTCAGTTTAACTAGTTATAAATTGAAATTATGCAAACCTATTTTTAATCCAGACACAGCATATGAATCATAGTCTGAAGAGATACTTCTTAATAATCAGTGCTAGCTTATCAGTCTCTCTTTTCACATGCTACTGTCAGAAAAGGAGATGATCTATTTATTTTACCTTATTAAAAAAAGAAAACCTAGGACACTCCCACATGATCATTTAACCTTTTTTATAATAATGAGTCTTTCTTTTAAGAGTTTCTCATGGACATGCATCTTCTCAAATACCCTGATGATCACTGAGAATTTCACTTCTATTTTATCCTAATGGAGCATCATGGAGTGCAAGACAGGACTGTTACTGACTCATCTGACTGCAAAATTTGCTGGTGATGCAGTCTAACTACAGTTGCATGTGAGCAACATACTTTGTCAAAATGCTGATGATACACTTCAAGTGGCATCTAGTGAGAGGGAGAGAGAAAAGGCAGAGGAACAGGTGAAGGAAGGTAAAAAAGAAAATACGCGTCACAGGTGAAGAATCATATTCTCCATTTAGGAACAGGACAGTTGAAATGTCTGCTAATTCTTATTTAATCCTGTCTATATACCTTACAGTGATTCTATAATCTTAACAGTACTTAGAGTTTCAGTAATCAGAAAACATCAGGAAGGGAGAGTGTGCTATGTTTAAACTGGCATACTTAGACACTACACGGGGTAACTTTAGATTATGTTGCTGGGCCTGCCTCTGCAGCTTGCATTGCTTTCGACATCAGGACTTAAGTGAGCCACACCAAAAACTACAGGTGGCTTTTGGATCTGTCTGTGTCCCCGAGCTGAGGTGGTGGTAGTTCACAGTATGTCTGTCTGCCCCCTCAAAGTAGACACATACTTCTATATTTTAATAAGTGGTGGGGTGGGAGCAGGGGAACTCCATCAATAAATGTTCCCAGAGCACACCAGACAGAAGCAACACCCAGCAGCTCCACACTCACATTCAAAGAAAATAACTTCGGTCTTCACCACTAGAAACACAGCCAACTACAATAAAATGAAACAATTATGGAAGCAATAAATTAGGATTAGGACCATTTACAAAAATATTTTGATACCGGGGACACAGTTTACTTTATTCAAACAGCTTGCTTGAGACTGAAAGGACCAGGAAGGAATTTTAAGGAGACTAAAATGTTTTTTAAATCAATGACTGTAGTCTCTGGTGTGAAAAAGGACTAAGTGATTATGTCAGCTGCCCGCTCATCAGCAATCACTCTCCAAACACTCATCTGGGCTGTGAAAATAGGTTTCAAATTACTTGCAAAATAATATCTATTACAGTGTCCTCTAGGAACAGCGTATAATAAAAATGAATGCTTGATTTATTATAAAGGAGGGAAAAGTGGGTGGACAAGAATGCAACCTCTAAGTTTGTGCAGCATGTCCTCCTGATCACACTATCTATGCTATGCTGTCCTCCCATTCCACTCAGAGAAGCATCTCCTTCACTTTCCCTTTCTTATGTTGCATTCTGATTTGCTTAGCAAATATAATTTTGCAGCTATAAGCCCTTTCTGTAGAAAAGAGTTTACTCTTTCTGAAGCTTAAGAAATGTGTGTTGCATAGTAGCCCTAGTCATAATATTACTACTCTTCAGTTTTCTGATTTGTTTTTATCTTCTTTTATTGCCTGTGATATCTGCTTTGTCACATTTACAAAACTCTTATCATGAGAATGGTATTAAGTAACTTTTAGTAAGCAACAGAAAACCCAGAAGAATGTGTATACTGGATAAAGCACACACTTGTGCCACAGTGTGAACAGTGGACAGCAGCTAAACCAACAGGATGGGACCAGCTGAAAGATGAGTTAATGTAAGAATTACTTGACAATCAAAGAACAATTTTTTTCAGGAATCAGGTAATATCCAAAAGAAAGAGCTTTCTTTAAGGAAAAAAACAACCAACCAACAACAACAAAAACAAAAAAAAAACAAACCAAACAAACAAACAAAAAAAAACAAACACAAAAAAAAAAAAACAACATAATTTTGAAAATTAAATGGATCGAGATATTTCTTTTGATGCAAAAAACCCCAGCCATTTTTTCCTTCAAAACATTAAGAAAGCAGGAAGCATACATCTACTGGATTCTTTTGTATTCATAAATTGAAATAATACTGTTATATTTCAACTCACATGAAAGAAATAACCTTTGTAGTACTAAACTTTTTTCTTTATATATAAAAGAACATTTTTTAGATAATCAAAGGACTCTGGTCCTAAATCAATCTAACTTCTTAAAAACTTTGATTCCCATCCCCCACTCTCATCCTCTATTTAAATCCATTAAGTATTCAGACTTTTCTTGTACTGGTACCACTTTTGTCTTGCAAATGGATTGAGCAGTTAAAAATCAAAACAAAACAAAACAAAAAAAAACACTCCACAACCATCAGAAGAAATTACCACGTACCTTAACACAAGTTTTATAGCATTTTCTACACACCGCTCCTAAAATGCCACCTTCGTGCCACTCATACAAAGGACTTCAAATTCTTTCCTATCAGTATTCGAATTCAACTAAGGCACCTGAATGCTAGAACTCATTCCAACTATTTAAGTGATATGTCCCCCTTTCAGACTTTGAATAAAAATGATTAGCAAGTAATGTACATGTTGGGAAAAAAGTAAATACTGTGTATTAAAGAATGAGCATTCATAGGCCTTTTATAATCCCATATATTAATGAATCATTCCTCTTCAAATGGATCTGACTCATAGAGCAGAGCAATAATAAATTTTAGCTTTAGATAAAATTTTGGCTTTGGTTTCATTTTGGCTGAAGAAGTTACAGCCAATTACGAGATATTTTGGTACCACTGATATGTAGAGTCACCTAAACAGAACCTAGTCCACCCATATGTGTAGCATCTCATTCAAAAAACAGGTGTCTAAAACTGAACAACTGAAATTCTAAGGCAATAGCTGTAAGAAAAGAGCTTTAAGGATTAGTCTTGCTACAACATTAATGTCTGCTGTCAAGATTCTGTGGCTTTTGGTGCTGAATGTTTTGGGGGGTTTTTTCCTCAATTTGAAGCCTAAGAATTTTTGGTGACTTACTGTTTTTTGAATTCTCAAATAAAGGTGGCAGCAGCAATCCCTTCATCTTCAGAAGTGTGTAGGGAAGCAGTTAAAATCCCAGCAGCCCAGCTACTTAGCAACATGAGTCACCATGAACATTGTCTGCACCAATTCCACTTTAAATACAGAGTTCATTTAAAGGTCTTTCTCCAGTTATTCAGAGTCAACTTGAACTTTGTACTTATCTAAGAGATAACTTCAACCTCTGTTCAACCACAGTCCATGAGAAGCATTTAACACTGTCTGACACTAAAGACAGTCCATCAGTTTTGTCCAGAAAACAATTTTCTTGAGAACTAGACCTTGATAAGGAACTTGTTGCCCTCAAAAGCCCCAGAATTAATATACTTTCTGTGGAGAGTTAAATTTCTTTCACGAATCTATGTTTGATATTAGTTATGTTCTTCACATATATATCAACATTGACTCGATAATGCACTCAAGGCAAAACAAAAGAAAAAAATTTTTTGTCTTCACTGGGGATGAGGGTGTGGGGTAGAATTTCTTCTGTCTAGAAGAAAATGATGCTGACATTATCTTTTCACGCATGTGCTCTGTTGATGTTGTAGGGTGTTTCCATAACAAACAGCCAAAAAGAAACAAAATGTCTGTCCTCTTTTTCACTGAAGCATTGGAGAGTCACAGTTATGCATCCATATTTTACTCCACACAGTAAATGTACAGATTTGTAGTCATTATAAGAAAGGCAGTTCCATGAGGTGCAAGCTAATCATTGTGTCTTACATGACACAGGAAGGTTTCTTTGGAAAATTACATCACAGAAATTTTAGTCTTTTTATTGTGTTTATCATAACTTATCACTGCATAATTTATGTAAAAAAAAAAAAAAAAAGGACTGCTAAGAAAATATTTTCTTTCCTCACAGTCACAGACTAAAGACAGGGTCTGTATGTTTCCTCTTTAATACACTTGTTTCAGTCTTGTCAGACTTAGCCAAATCTTTTTAATTTTTTAACTCTTATGAACAATTTCCTAACAATATATTCATTAGGAAGTATATGACTACTAAAGCAGTCTGGATTACAGTTTCTACAGAACCTTGATGTTCTGTGGATGGAAGGCTCAGTCCCAGCAAATCTGAAGTGAAAGCAAGTAGCTTATAGAAACACGAGGGAAAAGAGGCAGTGAATTTTATACACGCGGCTCTGAATAATAAAGCATCATACTAAGAACCTCAGAGTAAGAACATTCCTAGTATTAAAAGTATTGAATTTGACATGAAGAGATAAAAAGAGTGAATAGATTTTACCCTAAGTTAGCACTGACAGTTGCCTTCAGCTTAACTAATTTTCTGAAGGCAAGAGTTCTACATATTACACATATTAAGTAGACAAGCTTTTGAAATTCTTTCAAAACATTACAGGCTAATGCTTCACTTATACAGATAAATGAATAGATTCACATCTGCTGCTGCTAAAAGCCACCCTCCCCCCCAAAAAAAACCTAAACAAAAAAACCACGCACAATACAGACTACAGCTGTTAATAATTTAAATTATTAGAGGACTAGAGTTGGAAATTAGTGTAGCTATCCTATACGAAGATGATGGTAAAATGGTATTTATTATCCAACTATTGGTTAGTTCCACATTCTTTTACTCACGTATTTTATCCTTATAATCTTATCTACAGTAATTGCACTTTGGATTTATGACACATTTCTGTGTTTTATAATATGTAATAAAAGTTAAACAGCCTGTAATCATCTGATGATTAGAAAGAACAGCTGCAACCACCACTAACATGAACAGCTAGAGTCACTCTGCACACAGGGAGAGAGCAAGTTTGAAACGTGCTACTATGTAAAGGCAAGATTTTTTTCTTTTCCTTTCCTCTTGCAGCCTTCCATTGTAAAGCCCCAATGTACAACCTATTCACAATATCAGACTTCCTTTTAAGGCCGGTTGTGGCATCCATGTTCTTCCTGGAAGAAAACTAGATCTGTGTCTTCCTGTCACAGAGGAGTTCATCAGAATGTTGTTATCACTTGATGTTCTCAGCTACAGAAAGCCACAAATTTGGACAGCAACAAACAGCTGAGTAAAAATCAGCTCCTGGTCAAGAAGAGTCATGGCAGCTCCCTGACGACAGGAACTGTCTGGCACAGAAATCTAATGGTTTTATGATTAAAACAGCATTGAGGGGCTAGCATCATGAAAATAATGACCTTTCATATCAGCTATCATAACAGCAGAAGAAAAACTGCATTGCTATTTTATCAGAAAGAGTAAGTGTACACAATCCAAATCCACAATGCCTCCGTTTGCTAGAAATTCACTGCAAATTCTATCACGTGAACAGTACTGAACAAAACACACAGGAGTGGCATCCTTCCTTTTGGTTTATTTAGTTTGCTGGGAGATTTCTCTGCTCATAACCTTTTCTTTTGCAAGTCACAGCTGAAATCAAATGAAGTGTATGGGACTGAAATTACTGCAATATTGCAGAGGATTTATATATCCATATTATCAACCAAATAACCTAAATCTCTTCTAGATATATGCAGGGATCTGGTTTTCATGAAAACTGGAGTTTGTGTTCACTTTGGAAAGGACACAGTGGGATTTTTAACATTTTGTTCATAGAAAGGATCAAGTGCAGATGAAGTAGAACAGTGGTTAAAAATATCATTAGCTGTCTTTTAAGGAATGTAAAGGTGATCTGTACACATTTCAAGCACATCACAACTTTAAAACCAGGATAAAAATCACCGGGTGAAATACAGGCAAAATACCAAAATTTTATTCTGAAAAACCTGCAATTTAAACTTTGTTTCTTAAACATACAGAATACAGCAATCATGCTTAAGACTGATGAGAATTAGCACAACATGCACATTAATGCTGTGTATGGTGAGTATGGGTCAGGATGGCTGGTCTTAGACATAGAATTCGTTATAATGCAAACGTTCTACATTAGTAAATATTGTAAGTTGAACTGCAAGTAACAACAGCCATGCAGGGTCACTCCTGATTCATATTCAGGAAAATATCTGAAGTGGAGATTAGACCTTTAATATATCTGTAAAATGTGATATTTGTTCTAGATAAAAAGACTTCACTGAATAGCTTGAAATGTCAGAACTGACTTTGAAGAAATCCAAGTGTGGAGATCATTCAGATACAGGGAAAAACTTGCCATAGTTTCAGGATACATCTATGATATTTTTTTATTCACCACTACCATTCTATGTCTGTTATAGAACTATGTTTAAAAAAAAAACCCACTATGCAGCTGGATATCTTCATGTTTTATTTTTCTCCAACGCATGAGCAATATGTGAACTACTAAGAGATTTAAAAACTGCTATTTATCTTAAGCTTACATACTTCAGCCTATTCTCTCATTGGTCCTGTGAGCTACACTGCAGGGCACTACAGCCTACAACGATGATGGAGGAAGCTCTGGCATTACCCAGAATAAGAAGCTTAAGAAACAGGGAGAGGAACTCAAAACTGTGACAATGACCACTGCAGGTAACTCAAACACTACAGAAGGGAGAGAAAGAGATCCTAATACACACTGATCCTAATGTACACTGTTGCATAGCAAGTCTAATGGCATGCTACCACGCTGCAGTTTTAACCTACTTTGGGTCATAGGTCAGAACTAAAGGCATAGAGTTATATTAGGTTTAATTTCATGTGATATTTTCATGCTATCCTTTGTCATAAAAACTTGCCTTTGTTGAGTACTCTACAGCAACAATACCGATTTGTGCGTTTCAAGATGGCAGGAAAACAGTGATGTAATAATAGTATGGGATCCAGTCAAAAAAAAAACCCTTAATTTTTCTACAGAAAATACTGGAAAAAGGGTTAAATAATTTCATTACGAACTATAAGAGGTGAGAAATGCAAGATATAAGCCATAAAGAGATAATACTCTGATAACTGGTAACTCACTCAACCTGGGTAGAACTATTTTACCTTTTTAATCTCTCTGTGTTTTAGGTCTTTTCCTCAGCTCATCAGTTTTTATACTCCCTTCACATCAAAAAAGGTACACTTTCTCTTCCTTTACTGAGCTTGTTACCGAATTTAAAGTTCAAAGGAATCCTAGCTATATATTTTTTTCTTTTGGTTGAAATCAACAATACAACTGCCTTTTTCAGGGGGTCATATCTTCCAAGGCAAAAAGCCCAATATTTCCCCAGAAGCACACGTACCAGGAACTGCATTCATACAACTTCCTGGCAGCCCTGCACAATTACTAGCATGATAAGATTACAACCAAGTGAAGATTGTGAGTGACTTATTACTGTTTCTTAATTTGTCAGTACTTTTGTATTCAGCACATTGATTACTTAAAAGTACTCCAATTACAATACTCTTCTAGTTATAATATTATAAAATATTTTGACTTATCTTACTTTTCTTTTTGCAAGTGGACGAATGAGTCACCCTACCTGGATTTTCTTTCACTTGCCACTTCACTCTGCCATATGCAAAGAAAAGAAAAAGCAAGCTAAGTTTTCACTCAGAGAAAAGAATTATTGTGCAAAGGGAGTGCACTCATCTGAGCAAACGTGTTTCTAGTACTTAGTATCTTAATTCTATTTGACATCCCATGATAATTACTCCCTTCAGAATTATGAAAGAAAGATATTTATCCATTATAAACTTCCGTTCCCAAATTAAGGATAAATGCAAAAGTAACCCCTAAAAAAATTCAAATTTGTTATCAAAACTTGATATTAGATATAAAAACAATGGAATATCGGTTAATTAGAAAAACTGAAAGCAAGAATCAAATCAAATGTGTATATGAGGTACGCAAAAACAAAACTCGAAACAGAAAAACAAAACAAACAAAACCAAATCACTTTTACAGAAAAATCCTGTGTGAAGTACCTTTCCAGGAACACATCAAAGGAGAATATGCTATTCAGATGACATATTTTATCTGTTGCTTAATTTACTGCAGAGTTCAGACAATGTGCCATTATTAACACACCAGATTTTTTTACCATGTGTTGCGGCAATAATCAACAGGTACAGAATACAAGGATTTAAGACCTCTCCCCCTTCACCCACTCACAGGAAGCATATAGTCAGCCCCTACTGCCTCACAAAATATCCAAAACATTATCAACCCTGGCTTGCTTCAGAATGACATCTATCCTGATGCCTGTTAGTTCTTTCTCTTCCAAACTACAAATGAGTAGTACAAATGAGATTCAGCTGAGAATCACGGCAGGAAACAGAGATTCCACAGGTACTATGGACACCTGGGCCAGTGACTGAGCTGGCAGATACTGACGTCGGGGAAAAAACAATACCACTGAAGAATGTCAACTAGCACAATACTATAAGTGCTGTTTGTCATAGAAAACAGAGAATGTGACCATTTAAGGCCATTAAAACATCGTGGAGTAGTGTTTGTGGGGGTCATGAACAGGGATGAATTACTTTTTGTCATAACCTGAATTCTGCTTCAGGTAACTTGTTTACCTAAATCTTCTCTGTAAATATAAGACATTCATCCTTCTAACATTCCACCAAGAACTTTTCCCCAGATATTGAAACTTTTACTTGAGAGACAGATTAAATATGTCACATTTTTGTATCATAATATATCTATGGCCTAGATACTGAATGCAGAAGTAAAAATGGAGGCACCCTGGAGCTTTCAAGCATGAAAACCTTCTCGAGCACTGCAAAAGAAAATCATAAACTAATACTTGAAAAGATGCATTTTATAAATATATACACATGCATATGTCACATTTTTGCACAACCCAAGCTTATTTTCATTCCCCAACGACCTCTTTTCATATTTTCCTAAGTAAAATGGAAAGTAACTTACTTGCAAATGTCATCTTCTGGGTCCTCAAGCCCAAATCTTTCATCGAAAGTAAGCTGTATCCATACATTTTCATCTAGTGCTACTAATCTCCACACTAATACAGTATTGCGTGGGTATGTGTGTGGAAACTTGGGGCTGTGAATACTTCCATTAGTAGTCACAGTAATTATCTTCTCATGGTGAGGATCCTGCACACCTATAGTAAAGACACAAAACAGACACATTAATACTCATTCCTTTCCTTTCCCCAAAGTGTTCGAATAGAATGCACAGATAAAGACACTTCTGTTTTGTTTTCTTTTCTTCATCTTGTGAGAATTTCTGTTTGGAAAGTCGATATAGCACAAACCACCTGAAAATCATAAGTATTACTTTCATGGCAAAAAGTTATTCAAACCCAAGTCTCAACTGCTGTTCAGAAAGCATTTGGTGAGCAACAGACATGCCTTTCAGAGCCACAACAATTCTCTTCACATTAACTCAAAAAACCTCATTCTCAAGCATCCAATATTCACAGGAATTCATATTCAGCTGCTAGAGTCAACTCATATTGGGTATTTAGCTGCAAAAAGAAAAGGTACTGACCTAATCTGGATAGAGTGTAACCTTGTAACATACAACGATGAGATCTCTAAACTACAAAATTTATTTCCATAAGTATGTTGAATGAAGACCACCTCTCTATGCTATAGCACATGACTTTATTATCTTTGGCTTTTTCTAAAAGCCTGTATACAGTCAGGCTGAGATTTCAGACAATAAATTATAGGAATTCTCAGAGTTACTTTTGTAACAAAGTTGTAGGTTTGTACTGCAGTGTTAATATTGCTTTGTTTTCAGCTATTAATTATCTTTTTCAGTTAGAGACTTTATCTGATTTTTCTGATTTCTTTTTAATAACCAGCATTATGGTAATATTCGTTTGAAGCTATAAATGACATACATACTTCAGTCTACTATGAAAATACACACTGCAATTGTACCTTATTATAGCTACATATAAAGGTTGACAGCTAAATGAATGTCATGCAAGAAAAGAAGGCCACAGAAACTGCACTGCTATTTTAAAATAATCTATACTTAAATATAATTTGAAGTCTGACAGACCCTTGCTTTCTATTCTTTTGGATTTCTGCCTTCCACTTGTGGTATGAAACCAGTAAATTTTCTTTTAAGTAGAATGGCTGCTTATATAAAACTGATGGAGTGTGGTCTTGCCAGTGTCCACACACACTTGCAGAGGACTGACTGCAGTAAGAGAGGACAGTGTGCAATAATAAGAAAAAAGGCACAAACCCAGAATTCCTAATTTAGATACTTCACTGGGTTTTTGTTAGCTGAGTCACAAGCATTTTTCTATAATGTACAGTCTGTCAGCTGAGAGCGGCATGTGAAACACAGGAGCCAACAATAACAAAAATTATTTTCCCAGAGATTAGTACACCAGAGTGCTATTTCCAAAGTATTCAAAGGACCACCATTTCAGAGAAACATGTCAAAGCACGGTATCTGATGACACTAATCAGTGGTCCATTTTGTCTTTAAAAGCACAAACATTATTACAAAGCAGGATGTATTTCACAACATATTAAAAAGTGTTTTCTTTTGCATCATCAGGACATTGATAACAACAGCGCTGCAAGTGAGGACTGTAAATAGTCCAGGCATATCAAATGAGAAGTCAATAAAAAGGGGCAAGAAAATGAAAAGACGTGGCAATTTAGTTAACAGAAATTATTGGCACCTCCAGTAACTTCAAGCTCCTCCATTTATAATGGAAAAATATGTACTTACTTTAGCACACAACAGTGTTACATGAACATATCAAATTCCCACACACATACCACTTGCTCCATATCAAATATTTGCTCTCACACAATGGAATTTCTTCCCTTACAAAAGAATTATTTTGTATGACTACAAAGGCAAGTAATTGCTGTTGCTGGAGAATGAAGCTTGTTATTTCTCTAAGCTTCAATATTCCCTTTTATCTGTTCTACATAAATTGTTCCAGTGTACCTCAAAAAGCTACCCTCATTCTACTGAGTTCATGGGTGTTCTGAAAATTTCTTTTTAGTAGGCTGTGTGAAAAGCACAGGTACTTGAACACAGCTGAGACTATAGCATCTGTTCTTTGTGGAATGACTTTACAATTCCTGCCTTTATGTATAAATCAGTACAAGTTACACTTAAAAGAGAGTAACAAGCTCACTCAGATTTACAGTGGTCAGCTGTATAACTCCCAAGCTATATACATAGCTGCTGTGAACTGTCTGCCTTTCTACTAACAATTATCCTCTGCACACTTACCCTGCACCACAACTGCCAAAAAAAAAAAAATTAAAGAAGATTATTACTGTACAAACAGCATTGAATAACTCTAAAGCATCGCTTTAGGCAAGGACTGAGATAGGCAAGGCACCACCCTGTCCAGGAGGCAACAATACCATGCAAGGGAAATGGGGACAAGACAATATCGAAACAATGTATTTGCATCTTCAGTAAAAAGTTTAATCAGATGATGAGAAACTGAGAATCACTCAGGAGAAAGTCCTGGAAACAAGCCAAACTAGAAGGGAAAAATCCCTGAGTAGACCCAGCAATATGACATGGTTACTAGGAAAGGACAGCACACGCTTAATGTAGCTTGAAGTTGAAGAATGAATCCCCACAGTATCTTTTGATGTGGTAAAAGATGCTATCACCAGATTTATATATCTATCAATGTGAAAAGTCTGCCCCTGAAAATAACAAGATTCCAGGCATTCTGAAAGCACGGCAGAGCCTAACCCTTCCACCAATGTGGTAATGCAGATGAAAAACCACAGTATCACCAAACAGATCAGCAAATGCCACTGTAAACTGAAATTAAACCCACCGACTAGACAAGCTCATTCCTGCTTACTTCAAAGTAGGTCTCTTCCCCCATGGGCACAACACATTTCACTAAGATCAGTGCTGACACTTTTTAAATATGGCAAATAACTACTTCTTAGTACATTGTAATCTCTACATTTTAGCAAGGGTCACGGGTAAAACTCAGACAAATGCATACAGTTCAGGAACAGAAGAGGAGCTGTAGAAGAAAAGAGAAGGACCATGAGTGGAGTAATGGACTCGGCACTGATTCACCTAAAAGGTCACACAGTACCAGTAAAATTATTTTTTTAAAATCCTTTTGCTAAACCTACAGTAATTTCACAACAGGACAAGAGTACTGCTAATCACACAGTGCTAGTATATTATTTGATAATTTCATACTACAGCCCTAAATTATGAAAAACAACTTTTAGGCCTTCAGAAACAGCATTAGCTCATGTGTGTCTATCACCGCTTAAAAAAAAATAAAGCCAAATTCAAACATTAGTCTGAACTCCAAACATTTACCGATTAACATTAGAGATCTTTTCAGATACACAGTAATGTTGCAGTTTGAGTCTTCTGCTTTGACAGTAACTAGCTGTTCATTACCACAGAACTTCAGAGGAAGCAGGGTTTTTTAATTAAAGTAATTGAAAAGATTTCCTGACAGCATTCCCATATAATTTTTACAACACCCCCATAGGTACAGAAACTGCAACTTCGTGCAAGAAATTCTTTGAAATGTAACATAACATGCCATTTCTTCCTTTTTCACCAGGCTTTCTAAAAGCTGTAAGTCTGCTTTTAAAAGTAGTAACTCAAGGGCGTACAGGGGTACCTTCTTCTATCCTGTCTCTGGTTCAGTTGCCTCCAGGCACTTCTTAGCTATTATCTGTCAATTGAAATTTAACTCTTTTGACAGGCACAAAAG
Organism: Myiotriccus ornatus; assembly: GCA_036023395.1. NCBI lineage: Eukaryota > Metazoa > Chordata > Aves > Passeriformes > Tyrannidae > Myiotriccus > Myiotriccus ornatus. The sequence continues at coordinate 31,262,275 of JAYRBT010000139.1, forward strand.
AAAAGCTAGAAAGCCATCTGCTACTGGAAGAAAATTGAAGACCAATAGCTCTGTTCAATATTGTTTGTACACAAAGTCGCTATCTGGACAAAGCCACTCAAAATCATACAAATGCTACTTCCCAGGGACCTCTGGAGAACTCCAGGCCCAGCTCCTGCTTGGGTTACAATTCCCATTCACACCAGAGCAGCATATCCATTTGAGGGTTGGCATTTTCTAGCCAATACTCAACTCCCCTCAAGGTTGGAAACTCCATAGTGTCTTGGGATAACTTGTTCCAATGCTACACTACCTCTCTAGGTAAGATGTTTTCCCTAATGTCCAATCTAATCCCCCCAAGCTACAATTTCTGGGTTTTTTTCTGTTGTATTTTTTGTTTTTGTTGTTGTTTTTGTGGGGTTTTTGTTTGGATTTGGGGGGTTTTGCTTGTTTATTTTTTTGGTGGTTTTTTTTTCTTTTTTTGGAATTTATTCTGGTGTTACACTCTGTACCTCTACCATGAAGAGTTTAACTTGGCCACCCTTGAAACTGCTCTTCATGCAGCTGGGGGCCTGCTGTGACTGTCTCACAGCCTTCTCTTCCCCAGATAAAACAAGCCTTGA
>JAYRBT010000139.1:31262976-31276424 GCA_036023395.1 Myiotriccus ornatus
AAACTGCTCTTCATGCAGCTGGGGGCCTGCTGTGACTGTCTCACAGCCTTCTCTTCCCCAGATAAAACAAGCCTTGACTCCTCACTGTCCACTCACTGCCTGCCACCAACCAGGTGCTGAGCCTTCAAGCCTGGCCATCCCGTCAATTTTCAACTTACCTAGCAAGCAGTCTGCTCTTACCAACCACTGTGCCTTAATTACCACAAGAAATGCTTTTGAAGCACACGGGCTGTTCTTTCATTATCACTTTCTAAGTAGTAAGGAAAGAAAAATTAATATTGGCTTGCTGTATCTCCTAAGATAGCTTTCCTAAGCATATGGTTTGCAGGTTTTCGGGGACAAATTTCTTGAGACAGATATAGCCCACTGTGGATTTTCCATTTTCAATTGCTTCTATGATATAGCTACCTATTTTAAATCTTGACATGATTCTTCAGGTATTTGTAAGAAGTTAGAGAGAGAGAGAAGCACATACCCATAGTACACACACACAATATACACATAATCTCTCAACCATCACAGCATGATAAATTCAACTTCTAACTAGAAACCTGCTAATCTGCACCATTATTTGTTACCTAAATTACCAAATGTAAACAAATACAATTTATAAAGTATTATATGGATGTAAAGTAACAAAGTAGAAACATGTAGGAGTAAGATCTTGTATATATAATAATAATGTAAACATCTTGTTTACATTACTCTTCCCTCTGACACATACTTAACTCACACACTTTAAAAGGCGTGTGAGAAAATTCTGGTTCACACAACTCAAGATGAATGCATAGAGGACTAGATTTGTTTTAAACCCCACAATTTTACCTATTCCTTTTTTCTTCAGTTACTATTTTTTATTCAAACTACCTTAGGCACAGAATATCATACACTATTTGACTGTGGGCTAAAGGTCTTTCTGCCTTTCATATTATGCCAAGGACTGAACACAGACGAACTGAGCAGAGAAGCAAAAGTTTTCTAATCGATCTTCAGGAACCCTCAGTTTTGGCAGCTGGCCCAACAGGGAAGGATAAAAGGAAGAAAAAGAAAGCGGGGAGAAAGGAGGGGAAAAAAAAAAAAAAGAACAGAGCATGGAACTGCAGTAACAGATTTAATAAAGTTTCTAAACAGTTGTGTGACTTAACGTCTTGCAGAAGATAATAATAACTAATCATAAACTAACAAACCTTTTTTGATTCCAAATTGCATCAAGAAACAAAAATGAGTTTATACTTTTACTTTACAAGTTTATATTTTATAACCTTCAAGTATTCTGCCAGCACTTTGCCTAGTACTCTGGCTTCTGCTCAAAGGAGAGGATGGCAATTAAACAGGGTTTGGGTGTTTATTTTTTTTGTGCACAGTAAATCTTCTTGCATTAAAAGTAACCTCTATTGAGATCTGTTTTCAGACCAAACTTTTTGGAAGGTAGTTTTCGTTCAGAACTTCTCAATACCTTTTAAAACTAGATAAATACTGCATTTTAGCCAAGATAAAGAATTCCTCTTGCTAAATGTTAGATGAGGTAACTTTTTGGTGTTACCACATGCTCAGAGATCTAATTATTCTAGAGTGTTCTGATAAGCATTTATTCCAATATCCACAGGTAAAATCTTGACTACACTGGAATCAATATTAAAGCTCCCACTGACTTGAATACGAAAGGAATTCCATTTTTACTAAATACATAAACCTACTAGAATTATTTTATGATGTACTGATCTGCTTTCTTTATCCTGAAATAAATAGGATTATTGGTACATTGCATATTCATAAAACAAATACACACTCCAGTTATTAAAAAATTAACAAAGAGCTCTGGAATATGACAATTAGTAGTTAAACTTCTTATAAGCAACATCCTTCTTTTCTCTTATGGATAAAACAAATGTCAAGCTCATCCTTTTGTTATTTTTTTCCTCATTTGTTCTTGTCTCAGGGTTTTTTTGCTAATAAAATTATTATACAGTAAGTAACTATCACATAACATACAGACTCTAGTCAAGGTTTGCTCCCTGTCTCTGTCACCTAGTTTGAGTGACCTGAGTCACCTCAGACAAAAAAGGCATCACTCATGGAAAGAAAATTCTGGCCTCTTCCCCAAACCCAATTATTCAGTTATTTAACAAATTAATCCAGGATCATGAGTAGTTCTGGAAGTGTACAGATAAAAAGAGGCAAGGATATAAAATTTCCAGCAGAAAGTGTCGTGGAAGTTTCACAAGCGCTGTATTATATTTAATTCAAGTAAGATCTTTTTGTGGGTGCACTGCCATACAGAAATGCAAAGGTATTAGTAACTAAGATTATACATGTTTACAAGATTGCAGATGGATTATAAAAGTCTTCTGGCTACATGCAGGCAGAATAAACAGTGAGAAGCTAATCTGATTCTACACCTATAGCTTGTATGCAAGAAGAAAACACATCATGCTGCTAGTGATGCACAAATTTGACTTTAAATACTACTGTCAAAAGAAACATACTTCAAGAGAAGAATGATTCTTGGTTTCTATTTTTGATTAGTCATAAATGGCTTAGATAACAGCTTGGCATTTGATCCTCATCTATGTCATTACTTTATTAGATACAGCAGAATCATTCCAAGTGTACCAGTCAGAATGACTAAGATAGAACTAAATATACCTGCTGTGTGCACTGCAAAAGAACAGTTGTTAAACTCCCATTTTTCTTCATTTAAATGATTTACAATTCATTTACATTTGCAGCATGGTCTCTGAATGCCAAAGTAGTATCTGAAAGTGTGGTGACAAGAACAAAGCCATAACAAAATGGAGGGAGAAAGAGTGGAGAGAAGAGATAGGAGAGGAAAATTAAAAAAAAAAAAAAAAAAAAAAAAAAGAAAAATCCACCATTCTGAGTGGATCACTCCCCCTACCACTGCAGGGATTGGCAGACAGTAAACAGCTCCATGATCAACAGTATCCAGGGCAGACAATAGTCATAATCAGCCTCAGTACTTGACCTTCACTCATCAACAGCATGAGGTCATCATGACTTCATCTTTGTACAAAAAGACCTCTCTTGACATTTTTCTTTTCTGCTATATTCCAGAGCATCAATCCTCTACATAACATGTAATGTTTTCTGTTTCCTATTTTCTCTTCCCTGCGAAAGCGGGAAGTGTTTTACATGATGTCCACTCACAAGTCCCTCTACACAAAATGATGTCAATAGATACTGAAAATTGTTGAAGCTGAAACAAAGCCTAAAAGTATACAGCGATGGATCCATTTTCCAGGTGCATCTCGTGGAAGGCCAGAACATCAGGTTCAGTCTTCTATGCTAATGAACAGATAAAATGAGTAGTCCTGAACGATAACAAGCTCAGGAAGGGAAAGGCTTCTGAAAGCTATTTACCCAGGTTTTAAAAAACACTTGATTAAAATTGTGTGGGACAGAAGAAATTGCAAGTCTCCTTGGAAAAGTACAACTTGCTATACATGAAAAATGTCAGTAGAAAAGACATGCAGTGAGATTTAAGAGAGAAACCATGAAACAAACAAACAGTAAGTCAGGAAACCAGGAAAAGCTTTTCCCAGCTGGAAATATTTATACTTAGTAAGAGATAAAAAAGTTATTTATTTACTTTATAAAGAAAAAAAATGTATTTTTAAAATCTTATGTGTTTGGGAAGTTTGGGTGAAGAAATATTAGTGAGTATTTTCAAACATGTAATCTTTCCAATTCTGCTACTTAAAATAGTTGTTTGTTTTTCCCTCTGGGAACTGATTTAGGAAAACTTTGAAAAAATATAACTTAATTCTTAGATGTAAACAAACACCAACAGAAAGTACAACTAAAAATAGTATCTATGGCAACAACAGAAACTCAAGTGAATGTAAAAACCATCACGTATGAATGTTCAATCCCAGCACTTCCAATTTGTTTTCAATTTTATTACAACAGCTCTTAGAAGCTACATCCAAAATCAGCTTTGTTAGTACTAAAGACCACACACATGCCCACACAGTATCAGTCAGTCTGTCTTGAAAAGCTGTACATACCAGCCGAGGTAGGAAGAGACAAGGAAACGGAGCAGTATTACCCTGATTTTCCAGGCTGTGCATGGCACAGAGTGGTTACAAGTGCAAGTAGATAACTTTAAGAAAACAGTGAAATTAACCCGGATCTCCTTTCATCTCAGTTAAAAGCATTCATTTCAATGCCATATCTTCAAACCTACTTGTATCTCATTTTCTAATACTAGCTATTGCTCTCCATATGCTTTTAAATGCAAGTGATTCATGTCCTTTACAGAAAAAATCCTTTAAAATCTGTCCCATTTGAAATTTTCACTTCTTGGTCTTAAGTCAGATGTTGATGAAAAGCAAGGTTTAATTTTATTTTGTCACTTTTCTTTATGATTCCTTCAGTTTATATTGTGCAGCACTCGTTAAGAGCAGATACTGGTAAACATTTGGGAAAAAGATTATCCATGGTCCTTGTGGAATTCAGTCTGAATAAATAGACTCTATGGATACGGTATGTGCTAAACAGCTCTCTCTCATATTAGGTATTATTCAGAATGAAAAAGTAACCCCAGCCTGATCACGTTTCAAGAGCTGGAAAAAAAAAAGAGAAAAAGATAAAACTACTACTCTAATCTTTAGAAATACAAACCCTGAAATGCTTTAGTTTCATTTTGCATTGTTTTGCTACTTGCATGGATTTTATTTTTTTAATTCCTCACACAGTAGAGTATGTTATAAATATAGCAATTCAAAGACTTATGAAGATCATCAATCATATTCTAAGTTCTGAAAAGAAAGTGTTGCTCAAGACCATTTTAACACTCATAGTCAGAAAATCAGTGATGAAGTCATGTAAGAGAGGACATAAAAGAAAACCAAAGGTTTAAGGATTCGTGCACTACAACTGAAGGTATGAATGTAGCACATGGAGGGCTAGTTTTAACTACAGAGCCAGAGTATCTATTCAAATGAAGCCCATGTTACATTCACTTCACTGTCAAAAATGCAGATGTTCCTAAGCAAACTACAAAGTTTGTGCCAAACTCTTAGTACAGAACTGACATTGCTTCAGGGAACTCCAAAAGCCAGTTTAAAGCTGCCTCAGGCTTGCATCACATATACAGAATATGTACCTCCAGCACATCCTTATGTTAAAAAGGTAAGAGAAACAAATAAAGTACTATAAAGAAATTATTTAGCATCTTTTCATGTATTTTCTGAACTAGACTACACCATACTTATAAATTCAGAGACAAAAAAACACATATCTTTAACATACATTAAAGGAAAAAATATTTTAGCTTCTGTTAGCCTGCTTTTGCAAAAACAAAGCTTTTGCAATAATATAAAGCCTTCATAATGTAACACCTTCACCTTACTAGAATTTGATTGCTAGAAGATGATTTTGCAGAAAGTGGTCATGCAATATCAATACAGATTTGCAGACATGAACAGAAAAGTACCCTTCTATAACAGGATTTGCATGTCTAGAAGCAATTCAGAAAGGAAGCATGAGTCCAGCTACATCAGACAGTCTGTCTTTCTGCAAGGAGAAAATGAGAAAGTTTTGTACGGTATGGTATCACTATATGGAGGAATAATACTTTTTACAACTCTGTTAACATGCATCTCTGATCCTCCAGGCTACTGAACTCATATACACATAAACAGCAAGAATATTTTTTAGAGACAGTCCACAATTACAAGCATATGATATTTAGACTAACTGATGAGAATTTTCTTTGGATTGGATAAATTTTCTAGCTTCAGCAAGACAACTCTTGCCATTTTCTCTAAATAAGTAAAATACTTGCCATTTTCAGGTAATTGCAAGTGGTACAAGCCTAATGGATCATTCACCCTTTACTCTTCAGGGAAGTCAGATGAGCAATAACCTCACATTTGCAAACAATTTATCCTTATTTTACTCTGCCCTTTGTATTTTTCCAAAGATCATAAATGCACAATAAAGCATCCAAGAGAGACCTGTATGCCACCAGCTAGTGTATTGCACATGCCATTTTATGTAAAACCACTTCCAAAAGATCCTTTTGCTAACCTAGTATATCAGGTGTCTCTGAGAAGGACTAACAGCAGGGCCCAAACACCAACATAGTCACAATTTATGCCACTGAAAAGATGATATGCAATGGTGTTGTCTTCAGAAACCTACTGGTATACTGATTTGGGCTTCACTCCCCAGAGCTGCCATTGCTCACCTTATTTCACATGCTAATGTACGATTTTATTTATTCACATATAATTTATTACTTCTTTCACACATGAAGCTCAAGTTTTTATCACTAGATCATTTAATATTTTTTCCTGTCTCTCTTTAATACAAAATCTTCTTATAGAGTCATGTTTCATGCAAGATCAAGAAGCCTTACACAGGCTGAAGAAACCTTCACAGCTGTAAAATGAAAAGTGACATTTGAAACTTTTAAGTCACTCCAATATCTCTAGCTTCAGAGAAGTTTCCCAGTTGCCAGCCTTTTTAAAACTGTCTAAGTTTTAAAACTGCAAAACTTTTAAAACTGTCTGTGGTCTTCTCAAGGGTCTTTGGCAATGCTGTACACAGATATACTCTTTTAACATAATTTGCTCAATCAGCATTGCATCAAAAGCAAATGTTCAGTTTGAAATCCAGCACGATGGGTATGCTGCTTTCCACAACAGTCTTATTCTCAGTGTTATTCAGGATCAGTATGCAGCCAGAACTGTCACTTTACCTTTTTTAAAAATTTAACCCTTGCCAAACCATCTATACCAGTCTTGGGTATTCTTCAAATTCTTTGGAAAACACAGTAGGCATATGGCAGGGTTAAGGGAAAACAGTAGTTAAAATGCATTTTGCCTTTTATGGAGAACATGAAAACAGTATGAATGGAAATCAAACCTTTAGTAGGGAAGCTTGAAGACTGCACTGAGGCGACTGGCTTCAGTTTAGGCAACATGGCTTTGGTTATAAAGAGTCAGTGGTAGAACAAATTGTGATGCACCTGAGTAATGCTCTCTTGCCCAGTATGGGGATTGGAAACTCATCTGCCCACTAATAAATAAGAGCTGCTTCCCCGACAATTTATCCTAGGTAAACAGTAAGCTAGGTCAGGATACTTGATGAAAACCACTTTCTAGTCTCTTCACTCAGTTTTTGGAAGGGGTTTTGGATGCCAGTTATGTCTGAGTCTGTATTCTCGTTTGAACTCATTGAGGTGGAAGGTAGAACTGTAAATTTCACAGGCAGAGAACCACATTTCTTAACTGTACTTGGACAACTTGAATTCAAACTTCACATCACATGGGTCTCAAGGCAAAAAAAGAATTTGCACCTCAGGACTCTATTTACTAAAACAAGTTAAATAGAAAGCGTTTTGCCCTAGTTATACATGGAGTTCCTATAGAATGCCTCGATTGTTAATCCCCATGCTGTAATTGCCAAAGAGAAATACATATTTTAAAAAAGAAGAAAACCATAGCAATTTCAGTGAAATGAAATTTTGACTTATATTAAGGTACTGCATTTTTCCAGGGCATAGCAGAAAGTTACAATATGGAAGAGAACAGCTTTTATAAAGAACAACATCTTGATGCCCATTTAATTTATAATTTTATGCCTAAGAATTCCAATGTGTCCCCAGCAGAACGAATTGATTAACTGGTTTCAACACTAGTAGGTGAAGCCAGTAAATTCAATTGCAAAAAACCAAGATAGGAATATCAAGCCTTCATGCCCTCGTGTAAATTAGAATGAACAAAAAAATTAATACATAATAAATTCATAATCTAATCCAGCACTGCAATTAATGGGACATCTGAATCAGCTGGTGATAAACAGTCTACAATAGCTAAGCATACATATCTAGCACACGATGGCTGAAGAATAAAGTAAATATTTTTCATATCTAATCAGTTCTCCTTTTCAGGATTTTAGCAATATCAGTGTCTACAAACTTTGATGGTCCATAATTTTGTTTACTTAATCCACCATAGCACTGCATGAAAAAATTTTATACACATAGAATGTCTAGAACAAATTTGAAATTTGATAATTCGGTACTTACTGAAATTTCTATCTGTGTTAATCTTATCCTTTTATTTCTAGACACCTTAGCTGAAGTCTATTTTATGAAAATCTTGCACAATTAAAAAAAAAACAAACCAAAAACAAACGTCCAAAGTGCCATGGCAGCTGTTCTGTTTGAAACTGGAAGCTTGAAGTTAAGATTATAATATGCCACAAGTAAAGCATTATCTGCACATCAAAGCAACACTGCTGTAAAGAAATATGAAGCAGTGGATGCCAAATGTTGACTACCTCCACTCTGAAGCTGAATAAGACAGCAAAGATTGCTGAGTGAAAATAACAGAGAAGATGTTCAGGATTTGTGGGGAGTCGGGTGGTCTTGTTGCTTCTGCTGTTGCTTGTTGGGTTTTTTTATACAGCATATTAACATGTTGTTAATCTCTTGCTGGTTTCAATTTAAATTTATACAATTTGGATTTGTAGTATCAGAATTATGAAGTTAGCTTCTGAGAACATTATTCCTACAGAAGATTAATTTAAAATATGGGCATTATATGCAATTCTTATTAGGGTGCACAAAAAAAAAATCAAGCAAGGTTCAGAGACGTTTTTTAAATCCAGAGATGTGTTTAGTTCATTTTGCCTCAGTTAGGTGTAGGTCTTCAGCAAGCCTTAGGGCTTGAAAGGGTGAAGAACAGAAAGAGGAAGAGGATTGGTACTTCATGGTACTACCTATTTACATAGAACAAAATGTCACTGAAACAGCTGATTTCACTGCAAGTGTAATAGGTCTTCTCCAATGAGAAGTTTTCAAAATAAATTTTAAGTGTTACTGTTCAAAGAATAAAGGCTGGACCACAAGTGATTTAAAAAAACATATTTCACTTTTAAACAGTCTTCTCTTCTAAAGGTTGCAAATACAAACTTGCTAACAGATGCACTTTCCTTCATATGGTCATACTTTATTCTGGTTTCATATTCATTATTTTACATATTTTAGAGAGAACATTATTTTAGAGAGAACTGAAGTTCACCATCCTTTAAAAGTAATTAGACTAACTTTTTTTAGACCATCAGCAGGATACGCATGATGATACACAAAGAGCTGATGCTTTTAAATATTATTAAACTCCACAAAGTGGAAAAAAATCCCTATGTACAGAATTTTCACCTAAACTATTTAAAAATTCTTGGATGAAGAATAGAAGGTATTATAAGCTGTATTGCTGCCAAGACAATCCATGTGCATTCATATACAGGCACTTCTTGCAGAACTGGTGAAAAAAATAAGTTCTTCCATCACTTCAGAATATTTGTTACTTCACAGTTCAGCAGAAGTAGTTCTGTGATCTGTGATTTAAAAAAAAGAAAAAAGATTTCTTGGAACAGGATATCATCCTAATCTTTTCAGTTTTTATGGTATGCCTAATTACAGCTAAGTGCACTTCTGGAAGTAACATCAAATCTACTTGCAATATCCAGGGAGTTCACAAGTGAAAGTGAGAAAGTTACTAAAAATAAAAACAATAAAATAAGTCATCATCTCGTTCTGAAATTGGCAAAATTTGATGAAGGCCACACTCTCAGTGATTCCACACTCTCAGCTCATGGGAATGCACATTTGCTTCTGGAAGATTCTTGCTGTACCAAATTGGAAGAAAAGAACAGAAACTATTTCTGCTATCTTTGAAGACCAGCTGGAGGCCTAAAACTGATAAAGATGAAAGTCTTTGTGCCCACTTCAGAAGAGATAGATGTGAAATACATTAAATATTAGAGGCATACATGAAATCAACAATGTCAACAGCTGTGTTAAAATGAGTACATATCATTAGAATCATTAGAAGCAGAAAAAATGATTGAGGGTAGAAATTAAAAATGTGCCAGATTCAGAATGATACATTCCCTAGAATTTTTTGAATTGCAACCCAAGGATGTCCTCAGATCAGAATTAACCAGTCTTGGTGTGGAACCATAAAAAACATGTTCCAATTCAGCAGGGACTTTGAGGGATGTTAAACAGACTTTAGGAGTGACAGAAAGAATGGGAAAAGATCTCACTGCCAGCAGCTCAAGTGATTCCATACATCAGGAACACAGAAAGTGTCCCACTCTCCTCCCCCAAGTTGTATTTCCCATTTGATCCACTATTCCACCATGGCTTACTGCAGCTCTGAGAATCCTCACAGTGTGGCCTTTCCCTGGGGGTAAGGGAAGGGAGGCAAACCCCAAGACAATATTGCTCATGCTGCTTTCTTGTATCATTAGAGTCAAGCCTGGCACCAACCGCACTCTATGGCACTTCTGGCTTTAAAGTAGTTCCCATCTCTTAGCAGTACCATCTATGTACACCATCAGGGAGCCACTAACATTCTGCTCAATATCCTCCTTTTCATACATTGGTAAAAAGCAATTTCTTTAGGTTTGTTGGTTGGAGTAAAGAGAACCTGCCCTTGATAAAGGTATTCATTCTCCCAAGCTCAGAGTCCATCAGTTATTCTGGGTGCAGTTTTCCACATCATAGTAGTCGTCTAACGTACTAAAATAATGGTACTTAACTGTGAGAGAACAGACAGAAGAATTAATGTGCATCAGGGCATTTCAGACATTTGCTGTACTGATAGGATTCCCTTTAGGACTGGAAGTTTCCAAAGGGGTCTGCATTTGCACTTCGTCCAGTGTTGCTTATTATCCTTACTACTTCTAGAGACTGGTCTAGGAAAACGTTAAGCAAAACCCCAATTGAAACAAAGTAACCTTTGTAAAGTAAAAATAGTATAGATTAATAAAGGGTCTAGAACCACAGTTTATTTCTTTGTTTTGGCAATTTTTCATATACAACTCCCTCCAACCCCAACAGCTGGAAAACTGGGGTTTCATTCTGTTTTCTGGTACATCCTACAGACGACAGTAAACCCGCTTTATCCATTTAAAAAAGTCACTTGCTTGCCTTGTGATTGCTGTTAGAATTCAAGCTGATAACAAAACCATCCCCTTACTCCAAGAGACACGCACTGTTCCCCAGCACATGTCCCTCAAGCGCTAATGCCTAGTGCAGGATGGGATTACTAGGGATCAGAAGCTCGCAAAAGTGGTTATCCACTCACAGCTTAGCCCAAAATCATTCATAAAGACAATATTCTGGGACTCACTGAAGGCATTTAGTTGTTCTAGTTTCCAATTCTAATAATTCCCTTCACAGGACAACTTTCTTTTTGTGTTAGCGCTACTGGAAATTAATGCCACATGAATACTGAGCAACACCATTATTTATCAGCCATTCCCAATCAAAAAGTCCAAGGACTTACTCAATTCACCTCCTAAAGCTTTAACTTTTACTGTAAGAAGAGATCAAAAGCCACTTCCTCATTTGTGTTATAATTTTTATTTTAATAATATTTATTCAAATTCTGGTTACAAGCCAAAATAATTATGTATCAATGTGAAAAGGAGTTAAAATAACAAGTATAAATGAAAAAAGCAACATATAATACTTGCTGTGTCTATCTACTCATGGAGATAAATCCTGAAAGATGATAGGAACCATCCCCTTTTTTAGCAGAGCATGTAATTATCTTTTTACCAGGCTCATATTACCAGCTAGTCTGGGCTGGAAGACCAGTCTTAGATTATTAACATAACAAAATCTTACACCTTTAGTACAGTGGAATTTATCTTAAGTCAAAGCAAAAAAAAATAACCTAAAACATTTAATGACCTCCAAAGCTGAAAAAAAAACCCCATTAAACAGCTTTTCTATTTTTTAAAGTGCACAAAACATTTTACCACTGAAGTCTAGATTTTACTATAACCTTAACATGAGAACACCAGAAATTCATTGCATTCTTGTCATTTATTACTACTATTATTGGGGGTTGAGAGCAGCTTTGCTTTTTTTTTTTCCTTTAAATTCAGAGTTCTCTACCACTACTAATACCTGAATGTTTAAATTAGTCGTAGTCACTTGATGACACATTCTGCTGGAATCCTTCTCTTCTTCTCTTTCCCTCTTTTATTCCATGTACATTGCAGCTGGTAACATGGATGAAATCCAGATGTTATGTAAAACAGCTGCAAATGTGTGCTTCTATTTAAGCCTCCAGTACTTTTACTCATACGCAGAAAATGCTTATACTGTCAATGTCTGTGAGATCAGTTCACTGGAAAAAAAAAAATGAAGTCAGCTGCTATCCTTCAGTAACAAAAGTCAAAAAGAACCCTCAGTCAAGCTCAGTTCTTGATTTAAAGTTGAATACCAGTTGGCTTATCAAGCTATTCATTCAATGACAAACTAAAATATTTTGTGTATCAGCTTTGTGGCTTTTTTTCTCCCATATAAATTCACTATTCATTGCATTTTACTTTTTCATTTTGATCCACACATACATAACAGCACTATACAAAAGCTGATTATCTGTTCTCTTCCAAGATTTGGCAAAGTCCTATCTAAATCTGCAGTCCAAGTTCATTAAGGAAAATGAAAGCTCTAATTTTTCTCCCATTCTGTTGCTTTAACACAGAATCATGTTATTTCTATTCATAACATACTTTTTTAGGTAAATTAAGTGAGGAAGTAAGGAAATATTAATTGATCATAGCAGAAAAATCATACAAAATAAAACCTAATGAAACTCCACTACTAAGTGCATAGAATATCACCACATTAACCACAGTTTATAGAAAAGGAAAAAAAAAAAAACAAACAATGAAATAAAAAGACATTGATGAGTTTTATTTTAGTCTCATGTAAACACAGATTTGTGAAGTTGAATATGAAGTTATCAAATATCAGTGTTTGTATATTTACAAATATTTCAGCAACAAAAGGAGGGCTAAGGAGAATCTCCATTCTTTATGGGATACTTGGGAAAACTTAATTACAAAGGATGAGGAAAAGTCCAATGTAATAAATGCCTTCTTTGACTCAGACTTCGGTAGCAAGAGCAGTTGTTTGCTGGGTACCCAGGTCCTGAGCTGGCAGACAGTCACTAGTGGTGTTTCCCAGGGCTCAGTCTTGGGACAGCCCTGTTTAATACCTCTATCAGTGACACAGACAAGGGGATCAAGTGCTCCCTCAGTCAGTTTGCAGGTGACATGAAGTTGGGCAATGTCCACTTTTGATTAAGCAATTTCATCTTGAATGGGATTATCTTTAATTACCACTTCTTATCTACCTTAGAGGTATGCTATCAAATTTTAATCAATAGTTATCATACACAGACTTTTACCAAGGTTGTTTTCTTTAATAAAAAAAGGAGAGGAAGGGACCAGGAAACATTTTCTCCCATTTATGATACAGAACCCAGTAAAATACTATGACCAAATTAAGAGATTACTTTCATTTATCCATACACACACACCAAACACTGGACCCCACTCCCTCCACACAATTCTAACTAATCATGCTTGTGAGGATGCCTGTGGTG
>JAYRBT010000139.1:31277755-31355318 GCA_036023395.1 Myiotriccus ornatus
GCAGTGAGGTCCTCAGGACGTAGATGGATTGCCTTACAGGGCTAACGAGCTCCATCTGCCCGGGGAGTGGCCCTGACATAATTCAGTGTCAACTGCACTCAGTCACTGGCAGCAGTGCCAGTGGTGAAACTTTTCAGTACATGCATTTTAAATAAAAAGTCTTTTTTCTTCCTAAATTATACTATTTCATATCCCATCTCTCATTCTTTCCAATTCCATTTCCAAAAGCAGAGTTTAAATTTCCAGCATAACAAAGATGAAGCTTTACCCTTTCTTCTTATTTAATATTTTTATGATTTCCCTCTTCTTTCAGTTTTGAAAGATGTTTAAGTGAATGAGAAGGAAAAAAAAAAAAAGTCAGTTGTGAAAAAATAATCTCTGCTTTCTTTTTTTGAGAAAAAAATAAGTTAGAAAATGTTTTCAAACACTTTCTACTCTTCCCTTCCTTTCCCAATAAATCAATAAGAAAAAAATACAGATATTTTATTCAGTAATTAACAATTTTTAAAAGTCGAAACATTTTTGATTTGTAGGACTATAGCTTTAAAATTTAGTCATAAAACTCATTATATTTTCTATTTTCCACTTACATGTGCAAACTAATTTTTCTGCATGGAAAGAATGCAAGGAAATCACAGATATACTCGTTTAAGAACAGAGGTTAAAGAGTTTTTTAATTTAACCAAACTTATGCAAATAAAAGGAGAGTTCTACTCTCTTACTCTCTGCAGATTAACCCTATTTTCCAAAATAAGACCGTCCTCAAGGAGCTTTCCATTTTTTTAGCAGATTCATTTAAGCTACTTTCATCTCTCTAGAAAGATAAAAATCTAGTCAACAGCAGAATATAGATCAAAAAGCCTTGGCCTTCAGAGGCAAACAACTTCAAATTATGGCTCATAAAACAATAACACTCCAAAGCTTATTCACTGTGTCTTTGTTTCAGAAAAGTTTTTAGATATTTTTCCTACAATTTCACCTGTTTTCCTCCTTGTAGGTAACTACCCTTGTTACTGAAAAGTCTAAAAACACAGTGAAACCAAACTATCTCTGAGACTTAGAAATATTAGAATAGATATCTTACAGTATTAGAGTGGAGGATTACTAGACACATGCAAGTGTAGAGGTGTTAAGTATTAATTTAAATCAATAAATATTATCTGGATGCTTCTGCAGCCACCATGACAGTGCTGCAAGTGCTTTTTGGAGAGATACAAAGATGAAACATTTTCATACCAGGTGCCACCTAGAAGAATGACATGTGTGTAGTTAGGAAACAGACAAGCTAAACAAATTATTTTTAAAGCTTATTCTTGCAGCTGTCTTCATTCTCTTAATACAGCTGTGCAAGCCATGGAGAACCTATGTCATAATTAACTATTTTGCTTTCACTTTTCATCTCCTCTATAAGAGACATATAATCAGTCACTTTCATGCTGAAGCTTGTAATATACATCAGTATAATTACTACTACAGTATTTAAACCAAACTTAAGTGCTATTTAGTCAGAATCATAGTGGGGCTTACAGTGTTAACTAATGTCTGCTGCTAGTGACAAATTACTCTCAGTAGATACTTCACACAGCACGTGTCATTTTTCTTTTGGCTGCATTACTGTCAAATAAAGAGATTGCTTGTGCTTTGGGGGTTTTGCCTATTTTTATTTTTTTTTTTCAGTAGCTCCAGCAGAAAAACTCCCAAAATTTCAAGACTAATTATAGGATGCTTAGGTCCCATACTTGCACTGGTGCTGTTCCTATGCTTGAATAGGAGTAACCTGACAGGATTCTGACATCCTGCTGTTACCTCCTTTTCTCTGTCAGACTATCAGTTCATATTCATAATTTTTGGTATCTGTATTATGTAAATGTGCCTTTTTTAAAAAGTCTGTATAAAGAGACCTTCTTCAGTTTAATATTACCCTAGTATTTATTCTCACTACTATATTTGTGAGGTCTCCAATTTCTATCACTCTTGCAACTTACAACTCTCACCAAGATGCACAGAGTCAACTTCTGTCATCTCCCTGTGGAATGCTCTCAGAAAAACACATTTTTCAATTATTAAATCTAGTGGGATACACTCCTTGGGAATATCAGACAGGCTAAATTAGCAGCATCTTCAAAGAAAAAAAGTCTTCAGAGTAAAACTATTTTTTCAGACTATGTCTGCCCAAAGCCCAGCATAAGTCTAATAAAAAAATAGTTCTGTGTTCGCAAAGCTCATAAATGGCAAGAGTCAACCTTTGTCTCACAGGATCCAAGTTACAGTCAGGAATATTATTTTAGCACACTTGCCATCTGTACTCAAACGCTAATGGCGCAACTGGATTGACTGTATATGGACAGAAATGGTCTCAGAAAGATTTGGATTACAAAACAGATAAAATATAACAGATGTGCCCATCAGCAGGCAGGCTGGCATTCGCTCCACAGCAGCTGAAGCTTCCAAGAGTAAGCATACTGGAGCAATTCATCTCTTTTGAGCTTTCAAGTCACAGAAAGCACAAGTTCAAAAGTACCCTAAATATATGGGGTGGGGGGAAGAAAAAAAGAAAAAGACTTGTTTCTTGGAGCATGGATTATAAACAAGCTTTAGCTCCAAGCCCTGTAGTATTGTTCTGCTCTGGATCCAGCCTTAGCCAACTCATTCTGCAATTCCTGAGTGCGCCCCAGCTGTCTGGCGAGCTGGGCAGACCAGCTCTCTGCCCACAGGGACTCCAGGCGCAGCAGAAATGGCGTAAAATAAGAGCAGACACCATGATGCAAACCTGCAACGAGCAATTCTGCATTGCCCACTTGACTTGTGTAGGCTTGAGCATTGCAATGCCCGCAGTTCCCAGTACACTCATGCTAAGCACCAGACTGGAGAGAAAAGCAGACACTTCTGAAGAGTGGTTCTGCCCTGCGGGGAGGGCACTGCTCAAAGCCTGCTAAGGGACGCAGCAAGCACAGCACTACACTTGGGCTTCTGCTTGAACCAAAGGTCAGCATTTACACACTTCTACCAGCACCAAAGGGCCACTTTCCTCATGGGAAACTGGAGATGTTTGAAAATTCTGGGAAAATCTCTTTGGGCTAGAAACTAATCAGTCTCCTGAATCCCATGCAAGTTTGTTAAGGGAAAGCAAAGGGATCAGCCACCACCTCTTCTTGTAATCTTGTTTCTAAATTACCAAAGCCAGTAACAGATTTCCATTAAAATTTTTTTGACAGTATGTTCAGATGGTGTTCCACTTGTAAAGACCATAATTTATCGTGTACGTCACCATACTCAAGGGTAAAAAGAATTTTAAAAAAAAATCCATCTTTAAATATTTGCCAAGCTTCTACAAGAGTGGCAGGCACATCTGTCAAAGTTTTATCCTACTTTACTAGTTCTGGAAAAAAATGCAACAGATAGAAATACTATTTCCAAATTGAAAGACAGAGTTTTGGAAGAATCCCAATTTTCTTCCACTCTACTGATCTGAGAATGACATAATGACCTGATGAAGTCAACTGCCAAATACTTCTGAGGCAGACTTCAGGAGCTCCAGGTGGCATTATTCAGAAGTTCTTATAGTCCTGGTCCTACCGGATGGCTCAACAGCATTAAAAAATTATTATTTTTCCATATGAAATCCTACTTCTGACCACAGTAATATTTCCACAACAAAAAGGCTACATGCTTAAAGATGACATAAAGCAGATTGGGTTTGCACTAATATGTTTCCAGCCTTCAAGTAAAATTAATATATAGGTAGATAGCATTATTAGTTAGTATTAAAATTGATAATGTATCTATATTAAAATTCTAAACAAATACATTACTGAAAATCAGATATTCCAGATTATATGCATCCCAACCCTGTCTTGCCAGTTCCAAACCTGGAAAATTCAAGTTCTTGAATCATTCAGATTAATGCCAATGTACTTCTAGTCTTATATAAGAATATGTTACTATACGTCCTTTTTTTTTTTTTTTATTCTCTTGTAAGCATAATTTTAACGGAAAAACATTCAATTCTCTACAAAGGATTCTCCAAAGATTATCAGAATTAGTTTGGAGAGGACCTGGATGTCAGAGTCTAAGGCCTGAATTTACATAGTGTAGAAATTTGCATTAAAAGCAGCACAGGTCTCAGTTTTCAACATATCAGGACAAAACTGAATGAATGTTAATATCCTATGTAGGAGGAGTCACTGTCAAAGTTTTTCTTCTCTCAAAACCAAATGAAATAACAGGATAATTAATTTTGCCAGAACTGAATCTGGGCTGGCAAAATGAATGCCACATATAAGAGCTGCAGTACTTTATGTTGTTTTCTTGGGAGGTGCGATCAACTGCTTAAAAAAAAAGTTAAGACTACCAGCTAATAATGGTGCTGGCCAGTACTACTCCATCCCAAGGACTGATGTCATGCTGGATGTTATCTTTGAGAATCAATATGGAAATATACAGAATATATACAGAAAAAGAACGCAAGTTTGCAAAAGTCATTAATTAGCAATTTTTTTAAATGAACCTATTATATGAAAAGAAAGATGAAAGAAAATACTGTGGTTGTGAAATAGTTTACCTCCCATTCCTCCTTCAACTTGATTGAAAATTTTAGTTCAACCTTCCAGCAATTCTACTCTTACTGCTACAAAATCCTCTGATCTTATTTCAACACTCCTACCTCTAATTTGCTCAGATTTCTGGTGGGCATTTATAAAACAGCACAGATCAACAGTAACGGTCAGAATTAGCAAGCTAGCTGAACAACATGAAAATATCCTCTAACATATGGTCTCCAGGAGGCTGCACGTGAACACAACTGCCATTTCCCGGGGGGGCCAGTGGTACACGACACAGATTACACTTCCATCGGCAGCCTAACACCAGACTCTTCAGAGGTAAATCAGAAATGCAACTGCTCCAGTACAAGATAACAATGAAGAGGAGACCAAAACACTGACAGAGAGCAGTTTTACCAAAAATATCAAACATTCCTGAAAGTATTTCAATTATTCGAATGAAACATCCAACAATGCCTTTGAGAGTTACTGAAATAAATTAATATTGAGGCATGTGGCAGCTGGGAAGTTTGGTATTTGGTAAGGGATCCTCATTTGCAGGTCTTATTTCTCTGAAGTCAGCATAAGCAAAAAAGTAGTGCAAGTTTTTGTTCTTTGAAGATTATTCTGTGCCCTTAATTTTGATCATTCTGAAATAAGAAAACATTGTTGCAATGCCTTGGTATGTTAATGGCAACCTTAATAAGGTATTTATGTGAACTGTAAATTTACAAAATCCCTCATAACAAACAAACAAAAAAACCACATCAATGAGACACATTTCTCCCTGTGCAACAGCTTATTATTTACAACCTCAATTTTGAAAACATTTATTCATGTTAAACTTAATGTTTAAGTCTGCAGTTAGTACCACAAAGGTCAAGGAAATCATGAAAGTAAATTTAGATCTTCACAAAAAAAAGCAGGCACATAAAGGAATAATGTGGTTTAAGTGGAAATTTGTTTTGATAGAATTTATGAAGAAACCTTCATTTTTTATTATTTTTAGATGACATTTATGAGAGTGCCTTAGGTTAGAAGTGGTTTCCCCAAAGATTAATAACTAGAAAAATACAGAAAATGAAGGGCAGGTATTTTTAGAGGGTTGATTTTTTGTTTCTTTTTCTTTTTTGGCGGGGGGGGAGGTGTTTGGTTATGTTTAGGCTTTGTTGTTTGTTTTTTTCAATTAAGAGAAAACCATGTTTTTCTCCCAAGAAACAGTGCTGGGACTACTTTTGCTGGTGTATTAGTGATTTTTTAAGTATCAAAAAAATGAAACCTCAAAAAAGTTGATTAGAATATTTCTCTCAAGAAAGAAAACAAAGCACACGAGAAACTGAGAAAAGAGTTCACAACAGCGACTGATAAAGCTGCATCTGCAGCAAGCACCTAGGCACACTCAGGACCAAAGCAGTGGTATCACTACAGAGACCCTCAAACTATCAGACCAAACACCAGCTGTGATCAGAAACAAAACTAAGATTACTATGCTGAAAACAGTAAGGCTCTGAGCAACCTCACCTAACTTTGCTTTGCTGCGAGGATGAGGCTGGATGAGGCGACCTGCAGAGTTCCCTGAGTAAGATACTGGTATGACTCCCTGATAACTGGCATGGAACAGCTTCATTTTGCTTCTGTGAAGCTGGAAAGCAGTCAAATTGCAAGTCCAAAGACTACAGATGGACTTGCTAAAAGTGATTTCTTTAAACTCCAAGTACTCCAAACAAAAAACCTCAAGCATCGTTGCACTTGAAGTCGGTTCTTGATCTACATTGTGCAGCACATCTTACCTCCGTGCAGATGCAGGCTGGCTCCCAGCAAACTCAGTGATACGGGCACAGGGACAAAGATCTGCAACATTTGGTGGTTAGGTGATCCTTAAGTAAGGCCAGATCTTTCTTGTGTACTCCTTTATGATAACTACTTGGAACACTGAGGGCAATTCAGAAATGTTACTTTTGTGTGTGTGCAGAGGTTTAAGGTTAACATAGCTTTTACAGAGCTAGATTATCTTTGACATTAATCCTGTGAATTTTAAAACTGTTTCAACTTCAAACGATATAATTGCTTCACACAACATAATAAAACAAAAAAACAGATCTGCCTGGTAAGTTCTGATGTTTGCTATTCTGAAACATCAAGATAACTTCACTACAAAGAGAACAACACATTTTCTGATTCTAAAACCGTCAGAAAATTCAAGTAGCCAATCCAAAAAGCCAAGCACAAGACAGTCATTCCCATTTAAGATGATGTTATTTCATCATGCATGAATGTCCTGCAAGATAATTTGTAAAGTTTTGAATAGTAAAGAAATTGCTAAAACAATTCTTACTGAAAAGCAAGAGCTTTGAAATCTGCTTCAGAAACTGAACTAAGTAGAAAAGAATTTACATACAGAGAAGTAAAAGAAGAGCAAGAAAGTGTGTTCCCATGGAATTTCTCCTTTATAAACTCTAGAATACATTTCTGGAATTTCACACGCAGGTTTTGCTATGCACATTAAATGTTAAAGGGAACAGAAGCCTCATGATTAAACTTAATAGAGTTTTTAAGTGAACAAAATTCTTTGATTCAAAATTGAGACCAATTCTGCCAATCAACACACTCATCAGCATTATAAAGTTACTCTGAAAGTGTGCCAAAAAGACATCCTTTAAGAATACAACTCCTTCTCTGAAAATTATAAACTTACTGAAAGTTGCAAGAAATGAGTGTTCCTTGCATCAACAGTGTCCCAGAGCATGCTGCTTAAAACTGATAAACGGACATTCATGGGATGTTTACAGCTAGGACAAGTTCCACGTTGTACAGAATTCATAAATGTATGTTCTATAGAAGTGTTTTAATGAAAAAAAGGGACGACTATATTGATTCCACCAGCCAAAAGACTTCTACCTACTACTAAATCATTCCCTAAATACTGGTTGCATAAATGGAGATACAGTAAGACTTCAGAAGAGACAAATACACCTCATTTAGCCTTACGTGCCATCACTCCAACTCCACTCAAGAGAACAAATAAGTGATTTTTTAAAAAAATGTAATGTGCTCTAATTATGGTATTGTTTATATTTAAATTATGATACTTTTCTACTTACCCAATACATAGCTTTTGTGTTTAACTGGGTCCAAATACAAAAAGAGATCATTTGTCAGCATCCAAAAGCATATAAGAGGAAAAAAAATAGCTCTATTTCTTTCTGTTGCCTCATTAGGCATGCCATTTCTTGAGTTGAAATAAGGCAGGGGGAATCTTGGTTTGCACAAGCTGTCCTCTTTCTATGCTCTGTTTTTTATTGGGAAATTAGAAGGTGACATTACAGGCAGATACTAACTTCTTATTTCACATGGCCTCTAGCAATGACCAAAGTGTCTGAGCAAATTAAGTAGATTCCAAGTGAAACATCTACAACACTCAATTTTTCGATCAGAGCTTGAACTTACCTTATCTCGCTCATTCCATTTATCTTATTTCCTCCAGTCACTGATACAGTATCTAATTTAACACCTACCACCACAAACATTTACTGCCAGCAATTGTTACAACATGATAATTGTAAAGTAATTGTAGAGTGCCACAAACTTTATGGCTCTCTAGGCAACGGTAGGGGAAAAAAAAATTAATCAATACATTAGTAATCACGAGACTTATCAAAGGCACTGAAAATACATAGAACTGGGTTGAAGAAAGATTAAAATTGCTATAAGAGTACTGAGTAACAAAGATTCTCTTTGCTAATTCAGAGAACTTGGTGGTGACAGTGGCTGGGGAAGTTCTCTAGATTGGCCACACTAAATTAAATCGCATGCAATCCCAACCAGAAAATTGTATCACTCTTTGGATTTGTCTCTTTTCCTATGCCAAGCCAAGCTAGCTGGCAGTAAAGTAGATTTATAGAATGAAGACAAATCTATATTATTTCTTCCCAACTCTTGTTTTCTTCTGATTATCTTCTGAAAGCTTTGTAATAGAGCCAAAGGTAATTTATAGTCAAAGTTAAATGAAATGAATACCGGGCAACTGTGAAGTGTTAGGTTTCTTTACAGGGTAGCACTCCAAAGGGTAGACAAAACAAACTGGCCTAAGGAGGCAGCTACAGTAAACTACGCTTCATTAAACACATGAAGAGTTAATTCCATTCAATAAGCTTTTGTTAAATGTCTACTTCCTTGAAATCAAAACAGTCATAAAAAAGTGAGGTAGCTCTAAAGGATTGTATCAGGAAGGCATCTGTCGCCCCACAGACATTCAGTACATTCATACTGTGTTAGTGAAAGGGCTGAGAAAAGTGACAGAAATGCCAATTTTTCAGCACTGCCAGGTGTAGAGTTCTTCAAGCTGCCCTTTGGTGGGATGTTCAAAGGAGTTTAATAATTCTAACTTTGAACATGTTTCCCCAAAATCCATACTGTGATCGCTGCTCCTGGGATCAGCACCAGAAAAAAAAAAAAAAAAAAAAAAAGGGCATTTCCACCAAATTTTCTGCTTTGAATGACTGAAGAAATGGACCAGCCAACACATCCATACAACAGTCCACAAAAAAGTTCACAGTCTCCACTTTCTAGTACATGTGTATTGCAAACACAGGAATTTCCCTCTGGAAAATTACCTCTACAGCGATTCAGCCATTTTTACCCAAGGTAAGCATGAAGCTTTCAAGGACATTTATTCTTGTGCTCACTCTTCACAGCATCTCCAGTTGTTGTTCCACAAATCAGATTTCTTAAATTAACATATACTTTCAGTAACCTCACATTCCTTCCTAATGAGTCACAAAATAAAAATTCACTTATAACTTCATGTGCAACCAGACTGACAAATAAGACCTGAGATGGAAAAAAAAAAAATTCACAAAAAAACCACGACAAAACAAATGCTAGGAATGTTTGTTTGTTTGGGGTTTTTTTCCTCTTAAGGGCCACAGTAGGTCAGTCACTTGTAAGGTTAAGCTGGAATTGACCAAAATTCTGCCGAGCAGGGTCAGACAAAGGAACTTCTTATTGGCAACTAAGAGAATGGCACGGTTTGTGTCCTTCAAGTATTTCCATTTCTTTTGAGTAGGACAGATGTAGAAAGTGGACGTGCCTCTGTCATAGCACAGAGTTCACAAAGAAAGGTGGGTGGGAAGAGGTTCAGTCACCAAGGAACTGCAAGTGCAACAAGCAGGTAGTAGGTTCAAAACAAAAGTAATTCTTTACAACCGTCTTTACAACAGAGTACTGTGGATGCTGAAAATATACACGGATTGAAGTAAAAGTTGAACATGTTACCAGAATGGAAGTCCACTATGCACAGAAACTGCCTCTGGCTCATGAACTGCAATCTGGGAAAGAATTCATGGACAATATATGCTTATTCTCTTTAATATTTACCAATTTGTTTACCTTTGGTCACTTCTCAGAGAGGGAACACTGGCATATACAGGCCTCTGAACATGCCTAGGCTCATGTTTTACAGAAAAGGAAGTTACATGCATATTCACAGACTTTTCTTTTAATTTATTCCAATATTCCACATTTTCATCATTTAAAATAATGCAATGGATAAGAATGGTGTTGATTTTTACATTGATAATTGTTGCAGATCAAGTTGTAATTAAAGAGTATCTTTTCCTTTTTCAGTATAATTTGGTACATGGGAAGATTCAAAAAAAAGATAAATACTGGATTAGTAAACAATGTCTTCTAAACTATATCACAGTTAGACAAAACTATCTAGTCATGTTGCAATTCCTCCAAGGCACACAAATCAATCTAGTCTTCAATTACCAAAATATTTATTTTCCCAATCTGAACATAATTTTTTTTTTTTTTTTTTTACAATAATAGCATCAAAGAATGATTTGGTTGGAAGGGATCTCCAAGATCCCCTATTTCCAACCCCTCTGCCATGTGCAAAGACACCATTCACTAGACCAGGTGGCTCAGAGCTACATCCAACCTGGCCTTGAATACTTTCAGGGATGGAACATCCACAGCTTCTCAGGGCAACCTGTTCCAGTGCCTCACCACTCTCATAGTAAAGAATTTTTTCTTACTATCTAATCTAAACCTACTCTCTTTCAGTTTGAACCCAAACCCCCTTGTCCTGTCACTACATGCCCTCTCCAGCGTTCTTGTAGGCTCCCTTCAGGCATTGAAAGGCTTCAATAAGGTCACCCCAGAGCATTCTCTTCTCCAGGCTGAACATCCCCAACTCCCTCAGTCTGTCTTTATAGGAGAGGTGCTTCAGCCCTCTGGCCATCTTGGTGGCCCTCTGGGCTCGCTCCAGCATGTCCATGTCCTTCCTGTGCTGAGGATTCTAGAGCTGGACCCAGCACTCCGCGTGGGGAGTGAACAATAAATGCAGCAAAGTAATTTAAATATTTAAAACACAACAAAATACTATGTTGCTATCAGTAAGAAACCAAGAATTTGCATTGATACTCTGACACCCACAGCAGCTCAGCCTACCCAAACTATACAACCAGACTCCAAAAGTATATTTTGAAAGGAATATCTTGCAATATCGCTGGATGTTTAAACAGCTGAGGAGGGCTCATCCCTCATGCTTGGATGAATACTCCTAACACTAGGCAACCATGGCAAAATATGAGAGTCAGGAGCACCATTTCTTCCAGCCCTCTCCCTTTCAGGAAAAAGTAAGGTACCTGGCATATAAGACTGCCTCACATGCCAAAGCAGGCATCCAAACATTGCTAAATTTTATGTAGGATATCATTCTTGGAAGGTCAAAGAACTAAGTTTTTTCCTATGGTGAGAAAGGACATCAGGAACAGCAAAGAAATAATTGTTTGGTCCTATTTTTATCCAGGCAGGGCAAACACTGTGCCTGTTCTTTTTCAATTTGATTAAGATAACTAGCTACATCTTTTCTGCTGCCTATGATGAAAAAAACACATTATTTAACCGTAAAAATACATCCAGCGTTGACAAGAAATTGAGATACAATTTACAAATAAAATGCAATACACATGACTGGCTTCCTTCACTGACATTTAGCTGCCATATATGAAAAGGACCTGAAAATCAACTAGAGAGACTGTAGGCTACAAAATATCTGTTTAAAGAACCACTTTATTTATTGCCTATTAATTTCAGGCAGATGTCCCTGGATCAATATTTATAGTATTTTCGACCTACAGTTGTTCTAAAAAAAATATTTGATTCAAAACCTATTAAAAATAAATCCCATAGGCTTGTAACCTCTGGAGTTTTACTACTGCAGCACCAAGCGATTGATAGCAATGAGAGGAATGCAGGTATTGAAGAAGAGCACAGATGGAAGTATAGCCCTTCAGAGAGTTTGCCTCAAATCTATTCCAAGCTTTGAAGATAAGGATATTTCAGTCCTCCTCCAAATGGGGGAAGGGGAACAACAAACAATCTTAACTCTTCTCTTTCAACAAGTGTTTGACTAATAGGGGTGGTGGTCTCCTGTGTAAACTTAATATTTGAGCCTGGGTTCAAAGTATTCTCAGGAATACACAGGCTCCTTTTATACAGGACAGACTAGATCTGCTCTGGTAGCTGAGCATACAGAACACTGTATTAACTTCTCAGAAGGGCAAACTAGCCCATGCAGAAAATCCTGGTCCTGAGACTCGCAGATAACAGTGCACAAGGTGGAAATAGAGCCCCTGTAATCCTGCTGAAGTCCACCATAGGTTCACATGACTCTAAAACAAAAAGACCCCCTAAAACTCCTCTGCCATCCAACTACACTGAAGAGATTTAACTGTGCCAACGTGCATGGGGAGTAGTGGTTTCTCATTTTTAATTTTCTCCTTAAAAGGAGATTTCGCCTCAAAGAACATTATCTACATGTACCCAAGAAGTCAAAGAAACCAGAGAAAGCAAAATGTTATTTTGGATGTTAATGTGTTATTTTACTTTCTAATTTAAACAGTTATAAGAAGCACCAATTTCAGATTTGGTATAAACACATTCAATGTCACTTAACATAAACATCTTCCTTACAGCCAGTAAGAATTGGCATGTTGGTTTCAAATGTATCAGGCCTATGCACTCTGACCACAAAAATCCATTCTTAGCCTAAACTACTGAAGTCCTTTCCAATGTAGCAATGACTACATTACCACACACTCTTCGAATAGTAAACTCACCCATCTCAGATACTTCTAATTAGAGGACAAAACTAAGCTGTCGTCTAAATTTAACAGGGAAGGACGGAACTGGGGATCATAATTCAGGCCTTAAGGGCATTCCAGCCATGTCCACCACCTCCAGCCAGAGCCCACAACTCTCACACCCACCAGCTATGGCAGTAACACAACTGCAGAAAGCTCTGTCTGCAAGGCACCACTCCGCAGAAAAACTGTTCTCATTAGCTCTTCTAAAGACAAACCATAGAAAACCAAGTCACTAGACTACTTATTTTCCTCATCATCTCCAAATATCTGTGAATTCCTGAGAGAATCTCTGCAGAAGAAAGTCTCAAGAAGTTCGGCTTTGTTCTGTGCACAATGAATACATACATGTAATTCAGAAAACATTGAGTGTCAAGTATTGTGATCCCATCCCCACCCCCTTTATTCTCAGTTACAGCAAAAAATTTGTAGAACCTGAAGAAAAAAAAAAATAGTTTTGTCACAAAAAAATTAGTTAGTGGCAATCACTCCATCTTATTTTACACGGTTTGCAACATACCTGCAAGGCAGTTTTCAAATTTCTCAGAGTTCTTTGTGGGTGTGTTAAAACATGTGCTTATGTCCCTAGCATAACCCATCAGCACAATTTTTGATGTACAACTTTTAATTTAAGAATGGTGGTCTCACTGCCACTGTATCACTTACCACACATCAGATAAAAAGTATTACGTAGAAAAAAAAATGAATTTATATCACAGAACTTTCCAAAATAGGAAATAAAAAACATATATGCAAAACATTTACCTCTGAAGGAAAAACAAATATGCTTGAAAGAGACTGACTGCTTGGGTCAGGCACAGTAGTTGAAACATGGTTGTTACAGACAAATCAAAGAACAAAAACACAGTCTCACTAGAATTTTTAGAGTTGATTATCACTGCTGAACTATATAACATCACATAAAGTCCTTAAATCACTGCCTTTTAAACTGCTTGTTTCCACATTAAGGTTTTAATCTGCTTATAGCCCAGACTCATTTTGCTGTTATCAGCCACTTTGTTTATCAATTTTATTTCATCTACATTTGAAGAAATGCTCCTCAAAAGATGCAATTTTGCAAGGGAAGGATGTGTTCCCCATCCCTTTAACCTGGCAACGTGCCTCAAATTCTCTGAGGCCAATGATCATTTGGTCTTACTGTTCAAACTGATGTCAATTCCAGTATTACCCAAAGAACATATCTTAAGCAGTATCTGAAGTCTGCTGCCTCCTGTGCTTAGCTTAATATCTATAAATATGTTCAGGAATTAGTTTTAAAACCCATACAAAAATCAAGAAGCCCAAAAACTTATAGGAAATACTTTATAAAACCAACTAGTCTTTTGGGAAACTGAAAACACTAATTCCTCCCTCTCTCCCCCACAAACAACTTGAGGCACAGTTTAAAAATTACTGCCAGGCTCATGCACAGAAAGTAAAATACAGTTGTTCTACAGACTTATTGATGAGAATTACAGAATTACCAGGAGACTTAAGTGTCCAGAAGACACTGTTTTCCCACAAAAGTATCAGCTCATTCCTCTAACAATTTCTGTTAAAAAAAAAAAACATTTTCAAGAGTACAAAAATTTTCCTTAGAATCACAAACACATTGAGAGTAAAAATTTTTTACTTTTCAGTGTTACACTTATTTTTCAAAATATTTTTTCAAATTCTACATATTTTATATATATATATATATGCATATTAAATAGAAGGATCCATTCACAACATCCCAGGTTTTGCCCAAAGTGCACACAATGATCACACATTTCTAAATGGGAAACGTAAGAAGCAAGGTAAATTTCTTAAACTCAGCTGCATCATAATTAAACATGGTGAGCAGTTGTGAGAAAAATATTGGAAAGACAGATTGATTCATAGTTATTAAAGCTTGAGAGGAACACAAAGGTTTTCCTTTGAAGTTTTAGGAATGCAGATGTCATTTCAGTGTTGACTTCAGTAAGTCCTGCTTTGCTATTAGAAGTCATATATTTCTTACAAGTCACTCTTAGCGTATCTAAGCATTTTACTGATAAAAAGTAGGATAACCTGAAATTGTTCAAATTAAATTTGAATGGTCCACTGAACCCTTAATGATGTCTAATCCCTTCCTTTTTGAGATTGTGGATGTATTTTCCAAAAGGCTGTTGAAAAGACTGTCTTCAAATAAGCCTGAGAAGCTTCTTAAGTCTCAAAGAGATTTAGAACAAGAGAGTAACCAGATCCAATGTAAAAACAAAAAAAAAAATTGGAGTGAATAAACCTACTTAAAGCTGGTATAAAACACACAAAAATTATGTCTTGAAAATTAAACAGTATGGTTTACACACCTGAATTTTGTGTCATGATTTTCAATACCTATTTCACAACATGTTCTCTTGCAATAACATCTTTACAATTATTAATTAGTGTTACCAGAATTTGAACATCCGGTAAAAGTATTAATTTTTTTTTGTATTGAAAATCTTTGGAATACTTTTGTTGATTTTGCTGACTGCTATGTCAAAATAGTTCTAGTCACAAACCATCTTAGCAGTAATTATTAACCAGCCTGCTTAGAAAACTTCACATTTCAAAAATAGAAACCCACCATTTTGTAGTGGGTTTGTAGATAGATTTGTAGATAGATTTTAATCCATGGATGTGCTTGCATATGTACCATAAGCAATAAGTTAAACACAGCTTTAAAGGCAAAATTAAATGTCTTTTCTCCACCAGTTCCATAGACTGAAAAGCACACCACTAAATTTATCCAACATACATATTTTACTATTTAATAATATTACATGATAGCATCCAAGAAACTCTTATTTTAATGTTCTTGGACAGGCAATTAAAAGGTAGCAAGGTTCAAAAGAGGAAAATATAATTATTTCCTGTTTCTATTTGGGTGCTGAAAAAATTAAAACGACCACATCAGAATATATTTAGATATATATCCAAATGATTGGGAACTCAATTATTTTTGAAAAAGAAAACGGGGAAAAAACAAAAAGACAATCTAAATATCAACTGTTGCTATTATAGGTATAGGCTTTGCAATGAAGTTTCCAACAAAGGGAATCTTCACTACAATATTGACACAAATCCCGTTATCAAAAGCTTCAGCTTTCTTAGCAGACAGTAAGAGAATCATATTATACTTCAGATAATACAGTCTAAATTCTAATGCACACGCACCTATCTTAGATTTCTCTGCTAACTGAACTTTGCTGTGTTACTTAATTCACTGTTTTTTAAAGACTGTGCTTTTAATAGCTGTATATAATTTTCTACATACAATAATGCAGATGTTTATAATTTTAAGTTATTTTTTGCTGTAGGAAAATAGGCTAAGCCCTTCTTAACCAGATTTTAAATGTGCAGCAATTTATCCTATCATTTTCCAAAATGTGTTTGTACAAGTCTGTTCAGCTACTGATGAACTTTCACAAATAAGCATATATTGAAAATTCAAACATTACTAAAATAATCTTACAGGTTAGAGAATACTAGCCAGTAGCTAACTTCTCTATGGAAGATTTCTCATGATGTGAATTTTAGTACAATTACATTCAGTAAGTTGTTCAAATGCACCTTACGCTTTGTTCAGAGCACAAGGAGAATAGTTGGACATACATCAATATATTCTCCCTGCTGCCAGTTTCCTAAGAAAAAGACAATTTCCAGGTTGGTGAGATCATGCGTATGTCCCAATCCTATCAGCTGATGACTTCTGAAATTGCAGAAAAAACTATAATGGGTCAATCTTACATTATTTTTATGAAAACTCAATGACTTATCATGAAACCAGGGTGAATACTTACCAAAAGCATCAGCACAGTATTTTGCATTTTTCTAACTAACTGTGGTTTAACACTAAGAGTGGCATAACCTTAAAGTAAAACAAAAATGTGTAATTCTTCCATAGTGCCCTAGGAACCAAGGCCTCAACAGACATGACTTACCACAAAGTTGTTGATTCTTCAGATACAGTGACTTGTTGCTACTATTTTTGTTTGTGTTTGTTCGGTTGGGTTTTTTTTTTAAATATTTGGCCATGTTATATTCTACAATATCTTTTGCCAGACTCTGAAAGTGATGGCTAAACAGATGCTTAGCTCCCAGTACTGCCTATGCTGTGTGTGCAAACACCATTCTGAACTGTGTTTAGGAAATGTGATAGATTTTCTCCCCTCTAGGAAGATAATACTTCAGACAACTATCTTAGAATAGATTCAGCAGTATTGCTGTGCAAAGGACTCGGAATAGTTGTGTGTGGTTTTGCTTTCACAGACACTGTCTCACACTCTGCATATTAAAAATTTATACCAATGTAGAAAGCTAGGTAATTTCAACTGTTAATGGGAATCTCAAGGGAATCACACAAACCACTAGTCTCTCAGATGACATACTGCTTTCCTACTATGAGATCCTTAAAGGATTATCAGCATCTTCACTGAAAGCAACAGCAGATAAAAAGGAAAAGCTGATGTATGTTCTACTACTTTACAAGGGGAAGAAAATCTCTGTTAAGTCACATTACAGTCTTCATTTTAAAAAAGTGACATTCATATCTTTCCCTATCTCCTAATATGCTTTAAACACACAAGTAGGGATCACTTAAAGCTTTCACAGAGCTACTGCTCCAGAATTTGGAAAAATACATGAAACTATATGGCAGTTTTCTGAGTGAAGTGGAACATGCATCTTCAGCTTGTCACTCACCAATCTCAGTTCTTCCCAGGTGGACTCAGCAGACTAACTGAACAACCTGTCCCTTTTCAAGCTGCTGTACACTGATAGCATGAACTACTTTAATTTAAGATCTCTTAAGTTCTTTAGACCTTTATAAATAGCTATGCATTATTCTGCAGACTTAGAAAGTGAAGTGTCAAGTATCAATACATTATTACATTTTGAGATAGACAACTGAACTTGTCCATCTGCAAGTTCAGAAGGTAGAACAATAGTTGTCATCATTTATTTTCAGGCAAAATGGGAGCAAGAAGAAAAAGCAGGAGATGAAAAGCATGTGCAGTTGAAAATTCCTACAGTAAATAGTTTTTCCACTTCACTCAGAAAACTAGCATATAATTCCACGTATTTTTTTTTAAACCACACTTTATTCCTCATAATAATTTTTTTCCGTTTTCCTGTCTGTCCAGCTACCATTTATTCTCACACCTACCTAAATAAGTTTCTTTTGTCCTTAGAACTGAAGCAACTTCAATTGTATAAAGGTTTATTACATTTGCCTTAGGTATTGCTTAGCTAAAATACACATATTCAGCTCATAAGTCACTATAAATAACTCTACAATTTTCCTTTGAGTGTTATCCAAGTCATAACAGTACCTAGTTCCAAAAACAAGCTCATTGGAGTCCTATACTTTAGAGGAGGGAAGTTACAACTGCCCAGCACCTCTGGAAGTTGAAAGAGTCTTTGCTACCATAAAGCCTCACAGTCTTCTCTGACAACACTATTTTCACTAGTTCTTCCTTGGATTGAATTTCCATGTCCCAGTGATATCAAAGTAATGTTGTTATCTTCTATTCATATTTCTTGGTTCTTAGCTTTTTGGTATTCATTTTTCTTTATCTACCTATGAACAAATATCCAGAGCGGTTCTTCACTGTTGATTCTACTGTAAATTTTGCTTTTGTCGTCTTCACATTTTGCAGCACACATTTTCCACTTCTTTTTCTGATAACAATATCGATAAACCAGTGTTATCATGGTGCTTCAGCCTTACCCTTCTCAGATCTAAGTGAATTGAAGTCAGCCTCCTAATTCAATATCGCATAAATTCAAGTCAGCTCAACAGCAAACTTCTATTCTACTGCCCCATGCTCCTACTCACCTCCTCTACACTTTCCATCTCCCTCTGGTCTTCTAATAGGAATTTCAGAGACACCTCCCCCCCCGCCTCCAAAATAAACAAAAAAACTCTGGTGTCCTTAAAGATTTATCAAACAGACTGTTTTTCCTAAATTGCAATATCTGAGGCACCAAATTCCTTGCTTCTATATAAATAAGCTACTTTTCAACCACTAAACTGTAGAGGATTCAATATTGAGACACAGAATATCCAGCCACAGAGACAGTGAGGAGCTGTCTGACTAAAAACACATTTTCTACTGCTCTATACAACAATGAGAATTAAGGATCCATTCTAAAGGCATCATGGACAACCCCTGCCTCAAGTAAGCTTTAATTGAAAGTAAAGGCTTTGAGAATACACGTGGACACCGCATACTTAAAACTCAAGAAATCACAACACAAAGAACAAAAAAAATGTGTTCCCTTTTGCCCTGCTTGTATTCTTCCTCTTCCAGTCAACATCTATAAAATTAAATGAAACTTTTAAGGGATACAGATTTAAGGGGCTGTTTGACTTATCCTTCCAATAGAGACCCACTGCAAAATAAACGTGCACATGGGACTGTATGGAATTAAGACTGAGCAATACATCAATGATCACAGTTTTAAAACTGTGTATTTAAAATTCTGTTCTGACTGATAGTGTTCCACCAGAAAACTGGAAGAAGGCATCATAATTTCAATCCTGTTTAATATCTTTATTGCTGATCTGGATGAGGGCATAGAGTGCACCCTCATTCTGTTTGCAGATGAGACTAGGTCAGTCAGGAGTGTTGATCTGCTAGAGGGCAGTAAGGCTCTGCAGAGAGATCCAGACAAGCTGGGTCAATGGGACAAGGCCAATTGTGTGAGGTTCAAAAAGGCAAAGTGCCAGGTCCTGCTCCCTGGGTCACAACAACCCCAGGCAGCGCCACAGGCTGGGAGAAGAGTGACTGGAAAGCTGCCTGATGGAAAAGGACCTGGTGGTGCTGGTCAACAGAAGCTGAACATGAACCAGCAGTGTGTCCAGATGGCAAAGAAGGCCAATGGCATCTCGGCTTGTATCAGCAACAGCGTGGCCAGCAGGGCTAGGGAAGGCATCATCCCCCTCTACTCAACACTGGTGAGGCCGCACCTCAAATCCTGTGTCCAGTTCTGAGCCCCTCACTACAAGAAAGACATTGAGGTGCTGAAGCATGTCCAGAGAAGGGCCACAAAGCTGGTGAGGGGTCTGGAACAAAAGTCTTATGATGAGCAGGTCTTACGATGAGGGAGCAGAGACTTATTTCACCAGGAGAAAAGGAAGCTCAAGGGGGGACCTTGTAGCTCTCTACAACTACCTGAAAGGAGGTTGTAACCAGATGAGTATTGGCATCTTCTCCTAGACAGCTAGTGACAGGATGAGAGGACATAGCCTCAAGCTGCACCAGGGGAGGTTAGGCTGGTCATCAGGAAGAATTTCTTTATGAAAAAAGTTATTAAGCATTGGAACGGACTATCCAGGGAGGTGGTAAAATCACCATTCCTGAAGGTGCTTAAGAAACAGCTGGATGCAACACGTAGTGACATGGTCTAGTTGACAAAGTGGTGATCAGTCAATGGTTGGACTCCATCTTAGAGGTCTTTTCCAACCTAAATGATTCTGTAATTGCTTCTTAAACATAAGAAGTATATACAGAATTTCTTCTTATACATATTGTATGAACATACAGCAACAACATGACATCCTCAAAAGAAATTAGTGCTTTGAAGTAAAGTCATCTTATGGAAAAATAACTTTTTTAAGGAAGATTTTAGACATAAATATATATATCTTCCAAATCCTTCTTTTGTATATACATGCTACAGTGAAAAGTTTTGTACTAGTACAGATGTTTGGTTTACATTAGTTGAACTTTGGAACCTTTCAAGGCTAAGAACACATGTAAACGTAACTCTGAGGTAACATTTTCCCATAATCCAAGATTAGGACTTGTAACTGGAAGATACAATCTTGAATATCTCAGAAATTTGCTCATGTCTCCACATCCTTACTTTACTGCAGTGTTCACTATCCTTGTCTTCCAGTTGTTACTTTTGTGATCTCTGAAGTGTAGAGCTAACCCACAGAAAAAAAAATAATTATCAACATGGTAGAAAAAAGTTAAAATCACACAAATCCCACCCAGTGCAAATATATTTGTAGGGTTTCCAAAAGAAAAAAATAATTTTTGTTAAAATAATGTCAGCACTGGAAAAGAGCTAACCTGACAAGAAATATCACTGCTATTTCAAGGGTGTTTCCCAGGATCCCATGTTGCTGGAGACATAAAAAAAAAAAAAAAAAATAGATTCATTCAGAAGTTGCCAAGAAACAACTGCGCCTCAAACAGCAGCTATGAAAGAAAGGAAGCTCAAGTTTACAATGTCATACAATACTACACAAGCACATTTCCACTGCATACCAGGTGTATCTAACAAAAATGCAGATATATCAGAATAGCAGGTGGCCCGCATTAGAGAAACTTCAACAGACTTGTTCCAGTGCCAAAAAAACACATTTTCTTCTGACTGAAAATAACTGGTTCGTATTTGGCATTCTGAGGAAATTATAAACTCTTCCAATTTAAAAATCCATGTTATTCAGGAAATTCCTACATATGTACCACAACACGGAGAAAATAACATTGTTTAAAAATATTGAATAGCGCAATAATAATAATATAATATCTGAATTACATTTCAAACCACTTATAGCTCTTGGCTGGTATTTCATTTCTGCAAAAAGGTCTACACAAAAGAAAAAAAAGCACTCTTAATGGTGTTTGCAATATGAAGATATTGAAGTATTAAGCAACGCAAGCCTTTTCAGCACAGCAAAGGCTATTTTACCTTCTCAGAATTGGTCCTGACAATGAGTTGCTTCACATTACAGTGGCATATCTACTTTATCCAGATTAAATGTTTTGGCTTACAGTAACCACAGGTTTAGGCTGAATGACACCAAATTATTTTGATCAGCTGCAATTTTATCCTAGCCACCCCAGTTTATCCAGTATTTTGCCTTTCCCACACAGATGTATTTATCATCTTTGAATCTGTGCTTCTGTATCTCACATTTATTTTCCTCTTATGTCCACATGCTCTATGATCAATTCTTGCATTTCTTTACATCTCAGTTTCTCACATATTCCCTGTCTACATCCTTTCATACATGAAGGCATAGGGGCCACACTCAACCCCACAGTACCACTTGCTAATACACTTCTGTTCAGAAATTTTTCCTGCTGTGAATTCAGCTGAGTCCTTTTTAAGCACTTTGTGATTCAGAACCAAACCTCTAGTAAGTAACCTCATAAACCAACCTAAAAACCTACTAACCTACAATAAATAGTGACTATCCTACTGTACACTAAAACTTTCCAGAATATTACTTAGAAAAAAGTAATTTTTTGGACAGCTTTTTGTCTGTTTTTGAACTTTCATCTACCATTACAAAGAGAAAAAGATACCCTCCAAATTCTGTTATTGGCTGTCGGAAAAGAGAAATGAGCAGCTGGAACAAGGATGAATGAAAATACAGTGTTATGAAGAAACTGAACACATTATTTTGCAGCTTAACACTGGACCTGCAACCACACTAATGAGGAACACTGCAAACATACGCCTCATGAAGCAGAGTGAGAGAATCCTCTGTTTGTAGGAGGAGAACACAGAGTTGGAGCTGAGCATACTCTTTAGCTGAAATGTTTATCTACAGACCTTCAGATTTATGCAGAGATTAAATCCATTACTTAAGAGCACTCAACCACTGCTTCTCCACAGGAGGCCTGTTACTAAGATGTACGTGGTGGGTCTCTGCTGTGGAAACAGCTGATTACAATACTAAGGTCAAAAAAGTCACCTCCAACACACTAACAGGGTTGCTGAGCACCACTATCTATCTAAAGCTACCCGATATATGAAGAGATTAAATGCCAACTTCTATCCTTCCAGCTTTGTTTAATAAAAAAGACCCCTCAGGATTTTTAAGGGGAAAATGTTTTCAAGAAACATATTCTTTGTCTCTGTTCTCTGAGGCATATACCAGCAGGGACTCCTCAGTCAGAGTTCCATTCCTTCACTGGGTCAAGGAGAAGATTCCCAATGACTTCAGCAGACACCAAAGTGGATTTTCTCTGTTCACAGCCATTGTACACAGCTGGTGGCTTAACCTGTCTTTTCTTTTTTATTTATTTTTTTTTAAACTACTTGTCTGAGGTTATCTATAGCTTTAAAAACTAAAACAAACAAAACCAAAACAACCAAAACCCACAAAACAAAGACTAACAAACAACAAAAAAACCAAACAACAAAAAAACCTGGTCTTTCAAAGGTCTAAGGAAAGGAAGAAAAGACACATAGCCCAGTGAAGT
Organism: Myiotriccus ornatus; assembly: GCA_036023395.1. NCBI lineage: Eukaryota > Metazoa > Chordata > Aves > Passeriformes > Tyrannidae > Myiotriccus > Myiotriccus ornatus. The sequence continues at coordinate 31,300,688 of JAYRBT010000139.1, forward strand.
AAAATACAGTTTTTCAGGCTGACTTAATGGTGTGTTACCATATCTTCCCATAAGAGAATTAACTCCAATTTCACACGAACATGTGAACTACTAGGTGAAATACAACTTAAAATCAAGAGAGGTATATATTTCAATAGTCAGAAGTTTGTTCATTAATACAGTATTCAAGTATACATAATTCAGAGTATTTTGTCATTAGCAGGAGATACAGTACAGGCACGGTTACAGTGGGTGATACTGAAATTTTCGTGTCACTTCCAAGAAAAAGTAAAATCATTTTAAAAGAAAAAAAAGAAAGAAACCACACAAAGCACTGCAACTTTTTCCTTGTAACAAACCTGAAACTGTGTTGAATCACCTCATTTAACTCTTAAATGGAAAAAAAAAAAAAAAAGCTTAAAAGCAGGATACTCATTTCATGTTTTCTTCTGCAGAGGTGAGAAGGATGTTATTTGTTCCCTGCAAGTTACTGAGACAGCAACGTTAAGCCAGGTCCCCTTGACACTGCTTCTGGCCATTGTCACTTAAACCCTTTAGGAAAGGGCTGTTAGGAACTAGAGCAGGGTACAATAGTATCAGCTCAAAAAAGATAAATACCCATTATTTTAAGTCACAGACACTAATTAGGAGACCCATACTTTTTAAGGCATCTCATTAAGCCTGAAAATTTACAAGTCCATCCTGATGACTATCTGACAATCAAGCAGGTATTCCGAAGTCATTAGGATGATTTTGACGGAGAGAGGAGATCCTTATGCAGAACTCACATGGAACACACTGCAACTACAAAGAGTGAAAGAACTGATCTTTTCAGCCATTGATGAGAGAATTGGCTTTATGAATACCTGGCACAGACTGACACTCTTTTTTGCTTGAAACAGCTAGTGAAACTACTTGTGTCAGGCCAGACACAGCCACAAAGCTACAAGATTTGTTAGGAAAACGGTGAAACAACTTCGCAACTGCAGCAATCGTACACAAGCATAGTAGCAGACAAGGAAAAAATCTCTACCCTCTTATTTCCTGGGAAAGAGTTATCTCTATGTTTTCCACATCAAATCAGTACTGGATCTAAATCCTAAGCACTTTACTGAAAGCTGAGATTAATGCAGACATATAAAACTTTAAAACCAGTTCAAAATATGCTTAACAAACCTTTCACTATTCTGCTGGATTTTGTGGGTTCAGTTTTCAGTGTTTTGGTTTTTTTTCCTTTTTTTTTTTCTTATTAAAAAAATAAAAGGCAGTAAGCCTTCTCATATATTAGCTTTTGGGAAAAAACGTTTATAGGATTCAATGTTTGCTGTCCAGTGTGAAGTTTTGAATAGAGTAACGTTAAGCTGATAAATGTGTGACTAATTCGTGGATTATTTAAATAGCATGCACAGTATTACACGGACACTGCTCAGATTTCTACTGCTAAAGATTTCTTCATGTCCTCTCAGTAAATTCCTGCTTTTACAGGGATAGAGATTAGTATTTTGTAACCAACCTGGAATGGAATGGTTTACAATGTTCAATTTCAAAAGCATTGCTTGTATTATGTGTTTATGTACTTGTAGGACTAAAGATTCAACCATATGCATAACTTTATGTGTCCCAAAATTTGTAGGACATTGTACATAACCTGTCATTTCACCATATTTGTTATTTCTAAAAACTTTGCTTGGTTCTAGACAAGTTCAAAGGCTTTCCTTCAAAAGCATTATCTAAACCCAAAGTTCTGCTGTTACAGCATTTCCCATAAAAATATCTTATATACATGCGTGTGTATTTTTTTAATATATACATATGCAGACGTACATATACACGCACACACCCTCCTCTCAAGGTGGGGGGTGAGGTGGGAAGAGGCTTTGTGTTATTACTTTTTTGACCAAAACCCAAATCTGATTCATATGAACAAACTAAAAATGGATTTTTTTTTTAAAAGGACAGAATGCCTCTTACTTTATTTTCTGTTGGATGTCACCTTCAAAACTAATCTCTATCTCTCAAGCTCTACCACAGTCAGGCAACTGCAACAGTGCCTATTCTACAGTGCAAGACAACTCCATCAGCACAGTTTCTTAATTTCCCATTATTTTTCAGCATTTATGAAGAACAGTTTTCAGAACATGTCCATTTTAAGAAATACAAACTTTACTGACAGTAAAAAGTAGAAACAAAAAAAAACCAGATTTTAACACAAGTTTATAGGCCAGAATATACATAAGTTAAGCATGTTATTAATTAAAGCAACAGTGTAGGGCAAATGTATGGGACAAATTTATATCTCCACAAGTTTCAATTTTTCTTTTTTTTTTAAGCCAGGAAAGCTATGATCTGGAAATAAAACTCCATCAGCCACTGGTTACATGATCCTGGGGACTATTCAACAGGCTTTACCTAAAGAAATAATTTATAAAGTAAACTATCACTGTTATTAAAGGGTAAACAGGAAAGATTGATGAACAAATTTGCCAGATACCTTAGAAACATACCACTCATGGGAAAATTTTTGCTGTTGACTGATCTTGTATCCCATGTGTACCCCAGAATGTTTAACAAGTTAAATATAATTTATTGCTCTCTTGCATGCATCCTATCTAAGCATTTTTAAGCCAGATCAGTCCTAAATGTAAAAACCAGCATTATTCAGGCAGTGCCTTTATATTGGTCAAGAAACTAGTTTTATAGGCTGACAGGACCACCTCTGTGAGCTTTTAGTAATAAAAGTAGCATTAAAAAAATATGGGGAAAGAAAAATAAGAAACAAGAACAGGTGATAGGACAGACACAGAAGGGAAGATAACAGGCCTAAGATTAATTTGGTAGATGCAAAACCATCATGCAATTTGCAAATCAGCTCTAATTATTCAAGGGTTTCCCACCAAAGCAAAGGATAGAATTTCAAGACTCTGGTCACCCTGTAAAGCCTACTAACTTGGAAAAGGTACCAATAATGTCAATAAGAAGCACTAAACATAACAGTTCAGTTCTATTCACCTTCATGCAGAGAAAAACTCATCTCACATATATCACACCTTTTAAGATCTGTAAGTGTTCTGAACTATTTTTTCACATGCCGCCTAAACTTGCCGAGTAAACATGATGTTACAGAGCACAGCATACAAGATATCTTCTAGATTCACAGACATAGAACATGATCACAATTTACCAATTTAGTAATTACATTTTAAGACTGGTCCTATAAGCTCTTAGCCAGAATGGTATTTGGTATTGAATCCCAGTTGTTGTGAACAACCCTCCTACTTTTGTAAAGCTGTCCTCAAGAGATCAGGGGCTGCTTCTGCCTAAATAGGCATGTGCAACAGGGTCTCATTCCTGTTTTATGATAGAGGAGAACAAAGGTTGAATAGAACAGTGCTCCACTGCTTCGCACGCAGGGGACAACATTGACCTTTCTCTCATGCCAATGCAACATTTAAGTGCTGACAGCACATCTTTGATGATAAGCTAAAAAGCTTTTCAATTTTACATCTCTTTGTCTCTCTGGTTTAATATTTCCTCATTTTAAAGCAAGAGAACTTTCCTTCTACGGTATGATATAATGGGTTTATGTAATAGATGGCTTTCATGAGAACTCAGCAATAATGGTCTTCAACAAGCTGGTTACATGAAATCCATTTTTTCTCATATACTTGTCATGTAATTAGAATTTTGTGGTCACTGAAAATCTACAAGTTTATTCACATTTCAGTTATTATTAGGACCATCATACTAACAATACACTTTTCTACTTACAAAACAGACCAAACAAGACAACAGTATTGGTACAGATTTGCATGTGGAAAAAAAGGAGCTAAAAAAAAAGTCCATGTAAAACACCTCTGAAGTCAGTGAGATGTTCATCAAGGGAAACTGGATAATTTGAAAGCAGCATCTAGAAACTGGAGCTACCACCACCTTCATGAGAAATTGTAACTCTCTTATTTGTATATACACCGAGCCTTCAAAATTTATGGCAACTAATTTCACCTTTAAGTTGGGATAACACTATGACAGTCAACCCCAACCCTGAGTTCAGTTGAACTGGGTGCATTTCTAACTTCACATTAACTTCAAAATCAGAATCTTCAAAGCCACAATTCACAACTGCCTCAATTGGCTTTCCTCACACTTACGTAAGGCCAAAAATGCTTTTTTCTCAGAATTAAAACAGGGTACCACAAAAGCCACCAACTCACAGTTTCTAGGACATATTTTTTGTAGATCTGTCCTACAGCTGCTACGAATATTGATAAAGTATAACACTGTTTATCCACATTTACATTTGTGATTTTACAAGACAAACCTGAAACATGAAAGGAAAGCTACAAAAAAAATTAAAATCTCATGGGCTTTTCCTTACCTAAATATTTGGCAGATGGTTTCCAAGCAAATCTGGAAACCTATGTTAGGCTCCTGGAAAGAAAAATTTTATTTAAACAACAACAAACCACACACTCCCCCCAGTTCAAATCAGTATGCATACCATGAAAAGACTTAAAGCAGACTCAAGAAAATAAACACCATGGTGGAGGAATACATGCTTTTTTGGGGGGAATTTGTTTTGAAAGAAGCCCCACCTCTTTCAAAGACCTCAGTGCTCCACTCAAAGCTGACATACTCAAATCTGTAAGTCAGAATCTCCTCCAGAAGGTCCTAAGGTGTTTAAACCTCAGGACTATATAAGCCTTGCTTTAGTTCTACTCAGAGATGAGTTCAAATTTATGAAATTACATACTCCTAGAGGGATCCTTAAATGCCACACTATAGCTTTTCTCTGAGAATGTCAGACACAAGGTTTGAAATCCCTCAGAAAAAGGAAAAATCCCATGTTAGTCCCATCATGAGCTAAGCTTGAGGAAAGAACATCAGATTTCTTTACTGCAAGCATGAGGCACTACCATTGTGGGTTTTTTGGGATCATATGTATGTAAACTGAATAAAGTACAGTCTGATACTCAACTAGAAGCCATCTGGGAAGTTCAGCAGAAAAATGCCATCTTCATTTGGAGACAGCTCACATGATGAAAAAGCATCACCTCAGCTTGCCAGGAGCAGAATATTTCTGGATGTACACAAGAGCCAAGCTCCTTAGGTAGTCAGCAACTACTAATAGGAAGAGTATCAAGAGATCTTAGCTCTTTCCTGCTCTTCTCTCTCAGCAAGTGAATGAAGGAAGGTCATTTTGTGATGGTGATATTCAAATGACAGTAAGTACCTAGGCCAGAGCTGCAGGATAAAAACCCTGAGAAACTTAGAGACTGAAGTAAACTTTCCAGCCAAGGTCAAAGGCCCTAAAATACAACAAAATCTCCCCATTCTGTGAACTGCACCTGCTTTAGTAAAAAAAGACAAAGAAAATGCCTCCATCAATTACTTCAGCTTTGAATTATGTCAACTCCAAAATATTCATCTGTTTCATTACAGTTTTAATAAATTAATAACCTTAGCCCTGAACTTCAGCAGTAACTAAGGATACTATTACAAATATAAAATTGGCAATAAAATCTACTTTAGTTGAGTCTAACTTACTAATAACCAAACTCAGTGTCACATTCCCGACCTCATCAGTTTAAAAACAGTACTTAAATTTTCATGTCCAAAAGCTATAAAATCCTATTTTCATGCCATCTTTCTGTATCCCACTAAAAACGCCCCACATACCAAAAAAGTCCGCCCAACACCACAAAACCCAAAAGCAGTCGCTATCTGGTGGGAATGCAAAAGAGGTTGACTCTAAACAGACAAAACTGAAAGGAGTTGTGAAAGAAAGGGATGCAACAGCTCCACAGTTCTGACCTTTAAAAGGACACAGCTTTTCAGCAAACATGAATTCCTTTGTATTGGAGGTGAAATGGCAAATATTTCCTGTTATTAAGCAAGGTTTTGGATTACCTTCTCCTCACTCAAATACAAGACTTCTGATAACTGACAACAATGACAATAAAAAGACTGTTAAGACTATCCTGAAGCTGTGCTGAAAAGCAGATCACATAGCTATTGGAAAGAACAATAGCATTGCATACATGGTCATCACAAAAATTGCATTAAGCTTTTTTGATGGTGCAAACAATTTCGGGGCTCTGACAGCTTGGAATTATTCCTCTGCTAATTTCAGATAAAAAACCAACAACCATGGAACACAAAAACTAATGACCTGCTGCTTTAGAAGTGAAGAGATCTGAAAATAAAGACTGAACTTTAACCCTTCGGTGCCATCACAACCACAGCTCCCACAGATATCCCAGGCTTACAAATACAACCTTCCTTATCAACTTAGGTTGGAAAGAGCCACTGGAATTTTTGACAAGACTTTGAATCACAGAAACATTTTGTCTTTGGAGCTTTTCACTGATGGCTCCACAACTGCAGAGTTTTACTCCTTTACTCCCTATGTGTCATGTTTTCAGCTTAAGCAGTAATAGAGGATGCCGTCTGCTTAATTAGCATTCAAAGCAAGAGGTTGTCTTCAAGTAACCAAACACTTTTGTGTAGTTCAGTGCAACAGCTGAAGTTACATGCAGAAAGACTATAAAAAAGCACAGACGATAAGATACAAAAGCAACAGGGCCCTCCAGTTTAATAAGAAATCTGACACTTTACACAGGTAGTCAGGTTCAAACTACTATTTTATAGCCCCAATTTGCAATGCATTTGACTTTGCAGTAATAATGCAAAGGTTGTTACAGGTTGTTATCTCAAGACAACTTATTTAATCCTGCCCTTACATTTGAACCATCAATAGCCACTGGGGCAGAAGAAGTAGACCTGAACCTACAGAATACTAAACACTTTGACCCTGATCTAGCAAAGCACCTGAGTAGTAGTTGAGCTTTCAGCACAGTCTCTCTGAAGAGTTTCCTGATCAGGATCAAAGTCCTATACTTTATGTCAAATGTAAGAGAATCCGCTCCTGTCTAGTAAGTCATGGATGTGATTCACACCTAAAACATGAATCAGCTCCATAATACTGTGTATGGCTAACTGAGGAACAAGTTGAATGTGGAATCCCAGGAAAGAGAGGTCAGTAAGACCTTTTGAGAAGTCGCCTAGTTCATCCTCCTGTCTTCAGCAATGACATTACCAACAGTTCAAAATCACACAAAAGAGAAGATAATTCATATATCATGCTATCGATAACAACCATAAAAGATTAGAAATGGGAAAAGAGTAAAAAAGGTAATTAAACTCAAATGAGGATGCAGGAGAAATAAAAACTAAAGAAAAGAAAATAACAATTCCATGATTTCTAGAGTAAGACTTCACAGAAGAAATAGATTAGTCTAACATCAAAAGGCAGCTTTAACCCAAAAATCTGCAGATTAGTTATTTGTAACTCCAGATAATTGCACACGGCATACCCTGTGAATCAAGAGATAATTAAACACATTAAGTGACAACAATTGAGTTCTAAGAATACACTTGATCCCCTTGAGGCCCAATTTTCTGTTTTAATCCTGCTCACTTATTTCCACTTAAGTAATAGCTTTGCTTGCCTCTGGCTGAGCACACTTCAGGATTACACCACTAATTAACTACTGGCACTGGGATTTCTAGGCCTACACAAAGTAGTGAAGAGTTAAGTTGAGAAAGTGCCCTAGAAAGTCTATTATGCCACTGATTTTTACTTCTTTGGAACAAGAATTACTTTCTTGGCTCATCTGTGACATAGGTACATATTTTCAAAGATTACATAACACCGGTTAATACAAGAACATAACCTTGGAGAGAAAGTCCCCTGTATTATGAAAGCATCTGCAAAGTAATCTTAATTCTTGTCTGAATTCCTACTTGTATGGACTGCCTCAGACAATTTACACACATTGCCCCCATAAATTTTTAAGCCAAATCCTTTATGGATGACTCAATTGACTGCAAATTTAGACTTCTGAGATCCAAACTGCACCAATTCTGCCTTTGCAGAATGGTATGATGAAAGGCAACCTAAGTGAAAGGGAACTGGATATTGTATGCAGTTAATCTTTTCTGAGTAGAAAAACCACAAGCTTCCCAAACAATTCAAGCTTCTCTTGATTTGTAATTGAATATATAGGCTGTATAAAAGCACTATAATTCAAAATACATTCTCATCACATATGACACATACTGTTATTGCAATGTTCAGCTTGTTGTCATTTTATGTTCACCTAATTAAACAGTCCAGAAATGAAAAACAGTTCAATGGCAAGTCTCACATCTCACTGCACCAAGATGCATGTGGTGCAATGCATCTTTGGGAAACCAAGCAGAAATTTTGAAATCTATCCCTTTTAGTAATCAGCAAGTGGTTACCCTTCTTCCTGTAGGAATTTTTCTTTTTAGCACGTATTAAACTTTTTTTTTTCTGCCTAATCTGTGACTGCAAGTAACTGTTTTAAAGAAAAGCTATTTAAAACCTTTTAGTACAAAAGCCAGAGTGGAGTATCGTGTGCGTCATGGCATAAGCAGTAAAAGCATTGTTTAATAGCTAAAAATACTATAGCTCTTGTAGCATATTTCAAGTATTTCCAACTGTCAACTTCAGACTATTTCCAGTTTCCAAAACAATCGCTGGAAAATTAAACCCCACCTGGACACCTATTTTGTATTGCACACTACAGTTTCCCTAAAACAGTTCACTATTTCACATAAAAGAAAGAGAAAGGATTTATTATGCTCTCTGCAGCTGAATTGCTACTTAAGTAAATTATTTTATCTGTGCTTTTTATATTACAATGCAACAGCACTTTTTGACAGGGGTATTTAAAGTGTTCTGCATCCATCTTACAGGACTAGATCAGTCAAATTGAACCAGTTTTCTTTGATAAGTGAAATAGACCTGAGAGAAGCTACTATTTTTGAAATATTTCCATGTCACCCAGTTGAGTTTTTGTTGGTTTGTGATGTTTAGTTTGTCTTTAAAAACAAACAAACAAAAACAACCACATAAAATCAATTATTCTAAGAATATTATTGTTAGAGTATGTTGATCTATTATGATCAACAGACACTGAGTAACCAGAAAGAGTTTTAGATATCCTAATAAGCCCTTATCAATCGAATCTCACTCGAAAAATAGATATTTTGAAAAGAAGACACTGTCACGAGAGCTTGATCTAAGAGTTATTTTTGGAAGTAAACCTGAATGAGGCAACTTATCTTAGCAAAAACATCAATTTCAAAACCTATTTGTTTATCAGAAAGCATTTTTCTACTGGAAAAAGAAAAAAGTTACTTTTTTTTTCCTTTAATTCCTCAAACTTCTTTATTTAAACTCAAGTTTACAAAGTACTAGCTCTAAGTTTCTTAACTGCATACTTGGAAACGTGTAGTTCTCTGAGTAGCTCACAGACAGAGGGAAACACCCCTTCCTGACCATAAAAGGTCTGAGTGCATGTTCTCAAGTGGAAAATGTGTGGGATCTTATTTACAAACGTATAAATACATGCCATTCCTTTGCGCTCACAGGCACAGTTGAAAGCCAGCCAGAAAAGGAAGTACTGGCAACTTGATCTGAGATTTCTATTACATTTCACCTAGCGTGGTACCACTTCAGCCTCTGTTTTCATAAATGCCTAATTATTTTAGTGAATAAAGCCAGACAATATTCTCCACATATGAACTGCATTTTATAAGCTTTTTTCAGTTTCTGCACCAAACATTAATTTCTCTTCATACCTCCCCAATACCTTTAGATCCTCCTAAGGCAGAAACAGGAGAATAGGGAGAAAGGCCCAGGAGATCAGTGCTGGATCCCAGCAGCAACCAATAATCTCATAGCAAGCACCTTTTTCCTCAGAAAGGATTTCCCTTCAGACAACAACCACTGTAGAGCACCAAGCCACTGACAGCATCCTCAGGGACACCAGACCCTGCTGTTAGAGCTGCCCACAAAGAACCAGGCTTAGATCCCCATTGGCTTTACTTAACAGGTTTGTTACTGCTGAAGACGAAGAAACAACTTCAGCAGAGCATGCATTAGGTCGTTTATGATTCCAGAATTCATTCCTTCTCTCAGAATCCATTAAAGAAAAAAAACTAAACAAAACAAATAATAGTTCAGTTGCTAGACTATCTTTAAACATAGAAGGCAATCTTGAAAATTATTCCTCTAAATAATCTCAAACCAAATAACTAACAGTAACTTCCCAAGGTAAACTTAAAGCTGACCTTTCAATTGTACAATTAAATGTAATAGTGCCACATCATCAACATGAACTCTAGAACTGCAGAATTTAAAAATACTACCAGAAAACAAGCAGCTGCTACTAACTAGTTCTTATCTTGTCATCTCTACCTGATGATGTTAGCAAGGACTATCAACTAAGTAGATGTTATTTACTGCATGCATAAGAACCAGAACTTCAGAGTACAGAAGAAATCAAAGGTACACAAGTTCACCCTTTAATCTACTTTTCTAAGAACAAATATTCTTTTTATTTTGATTGCAATCAAAAAACACATTCCTAAATGCAGAATGGCATCCAAGCTGACACAAGAAACTAGAAAGATAGTTAGATGAAGCACCTGGTACTATGGAATGTTTTTCTTCATTCAAAAAACCCTAGAAAGGGGGGAGTGGAAATCAATCACTATCACACACATGGTGGACAAAGATGGTGGTTACCTGTGAAACTCAATGGTAAACTTCCTTACAAATAAAACTCAAGTCTGAAAGAGAGCAAGGAAAAGGATGGGAGACCAGCCACTTTGCAATATCTTAACATTGCTGGCCACACTGAAGAACCCCTAGGGGCAGGTTGCCCTACAAATAGGGATCTAAAATAATCAGCAAGGACAAAAAAAAAAAAAAGTATCTGCTCCTTTTAGGCAGAGGCATAATGGAGGAGTAGATTCTGGTCATGAAGGTTTACAATCCAGGAAAAAAGTCTATGGGAAGAAAACCAAGGCCAAAACAAACAGAACACCACTTGACACCACAACCTAATGCTAAGGAAAGAACACTTGAGAAAGTTTACTTTCCATTTTTACAATTAGCACCTGAATTACAACATCTTTTACCCATATTAACAATTATATGCTTGAAGTAGAACATTGAAATGGTTTGATCCTGTGAAATTTATGACTTCAACTCACTGAAGTACCTATCACTTCCAGATCTGAGTACAACACAAAGCAATTTCTCAGCATCTTTCCCATGTGCAGGGCTGCTGCCTCTCCTACTGGGAAAAGGATTACACTGCTAAGAAGAAAGCCTGAATATTAAGAACCTGTTGCAAAACCACAGAGAACCAGAGAAAATACTATTAGTGAGTAAATCCATGGCATACTCATATCTTGAATACTGTTTGCCAATACTTTTTGATACTTGAAATACCAGAGGATACATAATTTATGTGCATTTTTGCTCATATCTCCTATGCCCAGACACACACACATGCATATTTACTACAGACATACACACAAACACTACACAGGAAAACAAAGTATAGTTAAATCCAAAGCAATCGAAAGCCTGGAACAGCTCCCTGGTGAGCCTCCAAAATAGCAAGTCAAATCTGAAAATCATAGGCAAAACTAAAGAACTAGATGATACTGAGTAAAATGATACAACAGTGTGCATGAAGCAACCAAAAGAAGATATTTATCTGTTACATGGTTAAACTTTCTCAGTAGAAACTGTAGATAGCAAAAGTTTACAAGATTTCAAAAATTCACTGGACTACCAATTCCCAAAACTCCGCTTGCACCTTAAAAAAAATTTCTCACTTCTAAAATGCTAGAAGGCAGGAGAATAAATCAGAGAATCATTGTTACATTCTTTAATGGATACTGCCAGACACAACACCTTGAGCCAACTAGACCTTGAATTTGGCCTGGACTGGCTGCTCTTACCTTCTAGATATTTCTCAGGGAGCTGTCTTGGCACACAGGTTTTATTACTAGCACTTTCTTTTAATCTTCAGTCTTGAGATCACAGCATAATACTTAACCTTATCTCTTCCTTTTGGCCTCATTACCATTTGATGATATTCAAAATGCACATATTATTCCATATCTTTAATTACCTTGCCTACCTTTAATAAAATTGTTTCATCTCAAATACAAAGCACTTCTTTCTGAGTACAATCAACAATATTTTTCTTGAATTCTCCTCAGCCTACTGTTTATATAAGCTAATTAACACTAAGCTTTACTTCTTCAAAAATTTCCATATTTGGATGGTAAATTGATAATTCTTAACTATTTTTTTCTTGGTAAACAGGATTCATGTCTGAGTGAGCTTTGCAATTTTTCTGCCCATAACTCTATTCTGTTCTCATCTCTTTCTTAAAGATTTTAACTCTGTTCTCAAGCCCCAGTGCAGCAACTGCTACAGCTTCTCTTCCTACAGTATACACAAGTTTAAAATGAAGCACAAGAAATGGACATTTAGTCCCATCTTTCATGTCAAGATCTCAAACAGATTCAAAGTTGTATAAAGCTGGGCAACAGAATGACAATTACATTCTTACAGATCCAAATGGGGGATAAACAACTCAAGTAGTTAATAAGGGGTCACAAACTGAAGGGATTACTGTAGAACAAGAAAGTTAAGTGTTCAGAAAGGAATTTACGGGGACCAGAAGCAATTCTCCAGTTTTAATTTGGTCAAAGCAGTGTATTATCATGCAGCAAGTAATAGGTGATTTGATCACCATCTCAACCCTCCAGCATGAATAGGGGGAAAAGAAGAAAAACCAGAACAAATCAAACAACAAAACCCTCCACAAACAAATACAGAAGGACCATCATGTCACATTCAGAATATAGAAGACTACCACACAATCTTCAAACACTCTTCATCTGACACTTCAAATTTCTTTGAAAGCCTACTCAAGTAGTAGCTAAATCGAATTTCAACTAAGTTACAAGAGCAGAACAGGGTAAATATTCAACCTTGTGCTTTCAACTGCTCACACTTTATTACTAACTGAATGATGCCACGATACTAAGAAATATAACTGAAGTGTTACACTGAGAAATTGTCATTAAGTGAAGTCCCTGGCAATATTTTTTGCATCAAGGAAGTGATAAAAGGGTCATCATGATCCTGGAAGATTTCTGCAAGTGCTTCAAGAAAATTGTTAACACTATCTAAACCCAAAAATATTGCTACAGGTTGAAGAGTTATAAAAAAATTGCTGAAGGTGACATTTTCATCATTAAATAACCTTCTGCAGATAGATTAAGATGGTAAAATTTTAAAGCAAAATCTTTAAATAATTAATGTGTTTATGAGAAAACTATGAAAAGAAAGCAGAATCATATCTAGCCTGAGAAATTAAAACCAGAATTAGTTTTTTTCCACTGTAAGAATGACATTAAGTTTTCTAAAGCTATTCAGAGTTATTTTCTGGACATGATCTCTTTGAATGCAACATTGTTTATCTGAACTGGTAATTGTAAATAGACATCTGATGAAGTAGGATCCAGAACCAATGTACCAGATTCTGTATAAAGGAATAAAATTCAGAAAAGATGAGTTACATACAGAATACTTCAGTTCTAGAACAGAAGGAAATTCAGAGCCCAAGAATTATAAGAGAAGGGTACCCACCTTAAAAGCAAAACACAAACATAATTGTCAGAGAATGAAAGTAGATTCTTTGAGTTTGATCTTCTTTGCCTAAAGACATTCTTAAAATCTGTATAATATTATTACTTTTGCCTTACTACAGTCATGTCTATTTAAACAGAGAACATATGGAACTGCAGAAGAACAGCATCTTAGTAGCAACTCTTCCTATACTGCGGAGAGAGTACTTATTTACATTGCCTAGGTAAAAAACATCAGTATCTTTCATGGAAAAGACTGGGAAAAACAATATATACCAAAGATGGCATTTGATTTTTTTATTTGTTTGTTTTTTGGTTTTTGTTCATTTTTTTAAGACCATCTCTCTTACCGTGTTTCTCTACTGTTTGCTACCAAAGGTAGCACTAACATAAACAGCTTGGTCCTTTGAGCCAATAATTCCATTAAGTTTATGGAGTGTTATCAAGTGATCTTCAACAGAAGGACTGATCTGATTTTTATTTTGTTCAGCCTTCAGGAACTGCACCCCAGATGACTCCAGATAGATGCAAGATCATTCTCTTTAGCCCTTCTCTAACTGTGACAGGAAGCAGATGCTAGCCAAGCATTCAAAGCCTGATGTTGACCATAATAACTTATTTCTGCAAAAGGTGATTCCAGAGGCTCCAAGGCTATTACAGACAGAAATTACCAAAGCTTCTCTTCCTCCTGTTTTCCCTGTCAATATATAAGTGCACATCTCACCATTTCTGAACCATTTCTGATCAAAATCTTTTTGGCAGGTGCAAGCTGCTGACCTTTCCATCCAAAAATCAACCCTTTAACCAGTGTCTGGATCACACACTTTTCCCTTAGGGCTTGGATTATTGGGGGAAAAAAAAAAAAAAAAAAAATAAAAAAAAGTATCAAAACCACAAAACGCATTAAGGCTAAAGCCACTGTTTTTCCAACAGCCACGAAATGGTTCCCCCTGCATTTCAGTTACTTCATTTTCCTTCTCCCATCATCTTACCACAGGAATGCTCTTGTTTTCCACTACTCCCTCTTTAACCAAACCACCCACTGACTTTTATAGTCATTTGGTTCATCATAAGCAGGAGACGGCCTTCAATCACAAAGTAAGTTGGGCTCAATTGGCCCTTCTTTTGAGAGATGATAATTCAAAACCTCATTAGATATTCTTATTACTTTCAAAAAAAGCTGCTTTTAAGATAAAATACAGCGAGTTAGACCAACTGGCTGCCTATGTATGCAGAAACTGTTGTTTACAGTGCCTATCAGGATACCAATGCTCATTTCAACAAAATAACCACTGTTAAAATTCAGTAAGTAATTAGTTCTCATGAGATTCTGTGCACCCTTCAAATAGCAATTAGTTATTTCCACAAAGATTGCCACTCCATGGTTTATAAACACAGGCACTCTTAACTGAAATCTAAAAATACTGTTTCCTAGTACGATGTATAACATAAGCTCTAAGCAGAGCTCCTCAACCCATATGAATAATGAAAAGTTATGGAAAGAGGGAAGGAGGGAGCAAGCCTTGGTTGCAATCTTGTTTCTCCTCAGAAACATTTCAGGCATTATGAAATCATTCTTTCCAAAAGTGCCAGGAATAACAAAAAACAAAAAAAATAGAAAAATGGTTGCACTGAATCTGTCTTGGCACCAAGGTGCCACTGCGCAGTTTGTTACATTCTCTCCTCTTTCTTTAAGGATTGAGTTCCTAGTGGCAGCATAAGCATGTGACAGAAAAGAAATTATATCAAGAACTTTCAGAGAGACATGATTTTCATATCGACATTAAGTTTCATTTTTTAAATACTTCAGTCTTGATTTTTAAAAGTATTATCATTTCCTCTTGTTTAAGATAATGACAATTACTGGTACAAAGCTGTCTCTTCAAACAACACTTATGGGTTTCTTTTCACTCTCTATGTATGAGCTCTAATTAAGGTGAAGTGAGAACAAAAATGCCACAATATTCATGTTTTTCTCTGAAAAAGTAAACCTCCACTCACTTTGATCATTATGGGCTAAAAACATAAATACAAAGCAAATGACTTACCAATATTGCTTTGTAACAAGCAAGCCTCAGGACATAGTACATGAAGCATTAGAAGCTTGCCTACCAGTTTAGCTGAACGACAGTAAAGATCTACCTTTTCAAAACACCACCACCAGCATACACATCCTATATTTTGAGGAACAGTACTTCCAAGAGAGGTCTCACTAATGCTGAGGACTGAAGACAAATCAAGTGACTATATTGCAGTGTTTATGAAAATTTGTCTTTGCTGTTTCCAGCTTCATGTCCTGACTTCTACAGTGAAAAATCTTCCAAACTCCCCTTTTAAACAGCTTTACATGACAAAAAAAAAAAATAAAAAATCAGGTGATATCCATCCAGCAGTATAAAACAAGTTCTTTACACACAACAGTATGAAAGAAATAATTAATCCCATTTGGTAATCATCAAAGTTGTTACTGTGCTGGAGCCCTTTTATTCATCCTTCTACTACAAAAAGGAAAAAGATACACAGAAAACCAGTTTCTACTCAGCATTGTCACAGCATCTTGTTATTTCCTATTGATGGCTTTCAACACAGACTTACTTTTCACATTTCTGTCTTTACCTCTCAACATATACAACTTCCTTTTATTTTAATATATTCAGCATTGTTCAACCAACCTGCGAACTATACAAAAAAAACATTTATCCCTTAGCATAACAGGAGAAGTATGTTTTTTTATTACAGTTCTTATCAAAATATTTTAAAATTCTTATTTACAGCAGAAGATTTTCATATCTTTCCCTCAATATTTTATTGTAAATGGGGTAGAAGTCCTGCTGTTTCAACATACAGCTTGGATTCCTTAGGTTACTGACTAAAAGAGAACCATAAAAGAAAATAAAGCTCAAAATATGAAAGCATGATTAGTTTTATCTTTCAAATACTATTTTACATAAATAAACTTCATTACACTTCAACCATTATTAGCTGGTCTTTTTTTTCAGATAAGAAGCAATTCAGATACAGTAAACGATTTTTTATAGCTAGATAGGCCCACCCACCATAGCAAACACGAATACAATTGCTCAACTTAATTTCACATTTAATGGACATAATCAAAAACCTGAAAAAGAAGCCAGCTAGATATTTCCTTTTCCCAGGCTTTGAATTAAGGGCAATAGCTTGATCTCGTAAATGTGCATCATGTAATTTTTTTCCTTGTAACTAGATCAATTTAAGAGCAGCTGACATGTAGGAGAGCAGGGAAGATTCCATTCTTCCCAAATCTAAGAAAAAGAAAGTGAAATATAAATATTGTTGTTACCTAGCAGTAGTTGATCTTCATATAGACATACAAGATTACTATTTAAAATACACATTATTTACTGAATGCTTTATGACCCACTTAACATACTGATAACCCACTTTTAATTCAGTCAAAATAATTTTTACTTCAATATTCATTATTGTCGGCCCAAGCCAATTTAAAACAAGAGATTTTCACTTTTTAACAAACTACATTCTCATCTGAAATGCAAACACTGAACATAAAGTTTACCAAATATTTCCTAAAAGTGAAGAAATCTGAACAAGTCAATCTCATCCATGAACAAACTTCAAGAAACAGAACGAGAACAAACACACATTAAGCATCCACATTCATAAAAATCATCATAAAAATGTCAGAATAAACCACACACAAGTGCACATAACTATAAATTTGAATAATTAATGATCATCTACTAAGCAACTATTACTAGAAATAAATGTTGGGCTGTTAAAATCGGCTCTAAGAAAACTAAGCCTCCCTTCTATGATGACATAGTTTAAACTGTTTCAGATGAATCACCATTAAAAAGATTTGGGGGGGGTTTGGTTGGTTTTTTTCCCCCATAACTAGCAAGAGAAATCAGCTTTATGCAAGGGCATTGATCCCACCTGGAAACAGTATTTTTAATGATAACATCATAGATCCTCAAACAATCTCAAAGAGAAGCTAAAGATCCTGTAAAACTGTTGGTCAGTGTTAAATATACTACAGACACATCATCGTATTCTTTCCCTAATGTAAGGGACTAACTGTGCCCAAATTTTGGTAATGTAACAATATGGAAATATTTCACAACTAATTCATCAAGTATTATCACTACACTGTACCTCCAAATGCATCTTGACTAATGAGGTCAAACAGTTTTGTAAGATTCCTGCTGATAAGGCAAGCACATGCTTTAGAAACATGTTTATCTTTCTACTTGACAGCTATACAGAACCATCTTTTACCCTACAAGCAATATGATAACTTTGCAAATAAGGTAGATATTTCAGTAACAGAGCTCACTTTACTGGCACACTCACTTTACCAAGATGTGGCATTCTTGAGGTGTGGGGTAAAACCAAAGATGGTCTTGATCTCTCTTGAGATGAAAATTAACAAGCTCAAAAACTCTATGTGAGTCCTGTTTGGACTCAGCCTAGGACATCCACTTTCCCAAACACGATACTTCTTGCAGGTACAACAGGTATAAAAATCAAGATTCCACATGAAGAAACCAAAAAAACGGCTGTTCAACATTTTATGCCAATCTATACAAAGGATCTTAGGAAGATAGGTAAAAATTGCTGAAGGAGTCAACTGCCATGAATTCATTCTCTATTTCAGAAGGAATACCTACAAGGCTGCATTAGCACTACACGTAAGTACTTTCTGACTTCTGATAACAGCTAGTACTACGAGAAATAGAGTGAATGCTTAGAGGAAATTTTTAGAATATTTCAAGTTTCAAACTCTAGTCTGCCTATAGATATTCAGTGCACTTGGGGCCTGGTATTTTTGAATGACACAAGGAAAAGAAGGAAAGGTCATCAAGAATCCTCAGTCATATTTTAAAACAGTAGGCAAAGTCATATACAACAGTTTCATCTCCTTTTTTAGAAATAATGCTTATTTTGGAACCATTAGTTGCTAGCTGTCAGTTAAGAGGTTTTACCTTACTTTCAGGTCCACTATAATTTCACAAGTAACAGAAATGTTGGTAGGTATGAACATCCCTGTGTAACAACAGACTAACTAAGTAGTAAGACATGGAAGCCTTGACAGACCACTTCCCAAAACTCTATGTTTAAAACACAAATTTTCAATAATATAAATGCAAATCTTTTATGCTTGACATTGTATAATGCAACATTCATTTGAGAATCACTTTCTGAAGGGCTTCTTCAAATGCCATATAAGCACATATATACACTTCCCAGGTAACAACTATTATTTTCACACGCACATTATCAAGCATCTAAAAGATACATCAACAGCTCATTATTTAGCACTGTATGTACAAACAGGCAGCTCTACCCCTGTACAGTTAACATAACTAACTGCAAACTTGTGCTGAGTAAGGTTGTTTTTGCTCTGAAATGATCTGCAGATTTTAGTGCATGAAGGGTTATGCAAAGTGGCTGAAGTTGCATTGGTAACAGCAGAGCTGAGCATCTCAGCATCTCACATCATGAGGTCTCATATCTCATGAGAAGGAAAGCACCCCACAGCAGTTAACACCACTACCCCTTCCCAAATGTGAGAAAATTATCCATGCATAAGGTTACATTTACATCAAAGCAAATAAATTACCTGCAGAATGCATCTTAACACGCAGAAGGCTTAGTTATCTTATTTTCCACTCTATTTTTTCAGTACTTTCTAGCAAATGATGAAGTGAGTCACGAGGGCCTCGTGAGTTGACGCACCATAATATTCAGTGTTCAGTTAGATCCAACATAAGTTTCTGTGACTAGCACAGTTTAACTTGGAGCACAGTCACTGATGTTCTGTGCAAACCTATTTATACTAACAGAGCAGAGAGCCAAAACGGTTGCTTTTGTTGCTAATTAGTTCAGGCATGTTTGAATCCAGAGGGGAAACACTTTCAGTTTATTTTCCCTAGGAATGCTACAAAGTTCCACTACAGCTTCACAATGTAACCATGTGGATCAAGAGAGGCCTCTGACTCACTCAGAAATATCAAATCATA
The DNA here is from genome assembly GCA_036023395.1 of Myiotriccus ornatus. NCBI lineage: Eukaryota > Metazoa > Chordata > Aves > Passeriformes > Tyrannidae > Myiotriccus > Myiotriccus ornatus. Next base: position 31,320,238 of record JAYRBT010000139.1, read on the forward strand.
CTACTGAATTGTTCTCCTGTTTCTTGGCTTTAATCTGAATCCTCTGAAGTGTTCGAAAACATAGTTTCTGAGAATTTGTCAACTGTAGTGTCAAAGGCATTCATGGCAGAAAAAGAAAACCTTTTTGAGGGCAAAATTCAGTCAAGATGACTGTAAAACCTAATCCACACCTTTGAATTTGGACTGAATATCCATCACTTTAACATCTTGTAAATGACCCAATTTGTTTACATGGCCCTGTAGCTTTTTATGACTTTTCCATAAAGAAGTTATTACATCCATTCCTTTTATTTTGTTTTAGAGCATTTGAATGAGCCCCAGAACCACAAGCAAGTGAAACAGACTCTCTGCAGATGGAATTGGCCTCATATAACTCTCCACTACCGGTGAAATAGTCAGAACAACACTTTCGGTTTGGAAATGCCATACCTTCACACACAGCAAAAGAATTTCCTGGGCCATATGTCTTTTTTAACGTTTAACTATTTCATAAAATGAGTGCTGGTTTCCTGTCAATCCAAGGAGGAACATGGAGCCCCTCTCCTGGCTCCAATTGTTTGGAACAAGGGTGAAGGCAGTCAGATGGTTACATGGAGAAGTACACTGAGGGAGAAAAAGTAAAAAACTAATAATCAAACGTAGATATTCTAGCTGCTATCATGCAATAGGTCATCCAGTGAGGGCCCCAAATAATAGTTTAATAAAAGACTGGACAACTGAGTGTTTTGAAAAGACTACAGCTAAATATAACAACTGAAACAAACAATATTATGCGCTAGTTCACAAATCAGTATCTTTGCCAAGAAAGTCATTTTCCCACTTCATGTGCTTTTAAACAAATAATGCTTAAAAAGAGGCATAGAGAAACTGAGAGCTATGGATTGATATGGAAGGTGTGCTAAGAACATCTTCAAAACCATTTTTCCAGGGTAAGCTACTCTTCGAACATGACACTCCCTGGTATTTTACACACCAGCTTTTTGTTCACAGAACCTTACAACTTCGCTGATATGTGCCAAACTGAGTAATGCTTTAAAGATGTAAAATATCAAAACTACAAAAAGGGCACCACTCATTTACCCTTTACTGCCTGAACCTAGTTTGAAGCCCATTTATCAGATTACAGGGCCAATTCCCTAATTCACTGCAGCATCTAACCTCCTGCCCGCCCACCTTACATGATTTATTGCCAATTCATAATAAGAATATTACAGCAGCAGCAATGCAAAAAGGAATTAAATGTACAGAAAACACAAGGAGCATTGTTTCCTTTTCCCAAGACATTCTTTACTTTTTCTGAGACAGACAGACTTAACATTTCAAGAAAAGCCACATAAGGGCGATAAGGGAATTTAAATCCAGCACTGAAAATTATCACTGGCTATGCCAGACATTTGCTGAAAGCTAGGAAGACCTCCCTTACTTTCCTTTAACAGAACTGTAGGATTATAGGGAACGTAATAGGATAGGTATCCAACCAATAGCTCTATTAATCTAGAAAACCAACCGCTAAAAAAATTAAAACCAAAGATTTTTAATTCCAGCCACAATGCTGGCAAGGTGCATGACCAGAGGACCTTGGCCTCCCTGCCTTTATCTTGCTTTAATCAGGACCAGTGGTACCCTCCATTTCGTGTTAAGAAATCATTGCGACAGTGATCAAACTGAGCCATGCCTACTTACTATTTTAATGCAGTTAGCAATCAATTTTAACTAACTCAGGGAGAAGTTTCAGTGTTTTGGGCTTTCAGGGAGTAGAGGAACAGAGGTGTCCTTTACCCTAGAAGAATATCCTTAAAACAACTGTGTTTATAATGATACCTTGAATGAATGTTCCATGAAGTGCAAGATTAATGAATGATTTATGAGCATTAATTCATAAAAAGGCACATTGACACTGAAAAAAGTATGTTATTTATTATTCCCTTACAACTCTCTCATTCGCACTACTACAAAAGGATGCCACTACATGGGAGGCAGCCTTTGAACACTTTCTTATTTCATTTCTGTTTCTGCCTGTAGTGTTGGGTTGCACGGAGGTTAATTCATATTCACTTTCCCCAGCTCCAAACACCCGCATATGAAAATGGCAGTAAGAAAACAATATTTAAAAAAATAGAAAAAAGCAGTGACTATCACTGTGAAGACCTTCACTGCAGAGTTAACCTGCCTAAGTCTCAAATTAGCCCAGTGTAAGAACAGCCACACAGTGAAATAATCCAGCAGCTCAAAGAGCTAACTAAACAGCTGATGAGTTCTTTTAACTTCAGTTGCAGCCAGCTCACCTGATGGTCAGCATATATAAGAGCCCATTGACATGGGTTGGGGGTGGCACACACTGACAGGACTGCAGAGGCATCCACAGCAACAAGAAGCCAAGCAGGCTACGAGCGCAGGGCAAAAGTATGGTCATGCCTATGCAAGGTGAATGCTGAAATCCAAAACTGTGGGCATACTCAAAAAGGTGTAATATTTGGAATAAAACTAGTAAACTCAGAAAAAAAAGAGACAGTCCTTGCTGACCCTAATACAAGAAGGCCTGGAGGAGACCAGTGAATTAGCTGGGCTCTCTCCTTTTGTTTACATTGATTTTTTTTTTTTTTTTTTTAGTAATTCTTATACTCTCTGTATATAAGAATTTATCCCTGAGCATCTAGAGTCCGGCTTTGTGTCACCCAACCACCCAAATTCTGTGGAAACTGATTAAGTTATGAAAATGTATAGGGTTGCTGTTGTACACGTGTTTGTAAAGATGAGGCATCTTCCCCTATTAGAAGACTGCTCAGTATGCTGTAGGATCACGAAACTAAACACAAATAGCCAAATGTAACACTGGAGATATGTTTTTAAAATCTCAGTAGAAGGATGTCAGGAAGAGAAGATCAGAAGACAGATGAACCCTTAGGCTAGGATATCTACAGACAGAGCAATGAACAAATTTTCCAGTCATTGCCACCTTAAAATAACATCTTACAATCTAAGAAAACCTCTTGAAAACACCACTTCATATTTTAGCTTCACAATAACACATTATGAATTTTCACTTACCTACTTGAATAAAAGCATTTCACATTCAAACACAAGCTGCAAAAGTTTTCCCCAAAAGGGAATGGCAGACAATTGTAAGTTTTAACATACAATTAATTTCTCAGAAACTCTGAAACAACAAAGCACTCATACAGATGCCTAAGTGCTACTAAAATAAGCTGTGTGTCTCTTTTCTGTTCTTTAACTTTTTCTAAGTCCCACTGTTCTCTGCTAAAAGACAACATACACACAGGCCGATTCCTAAAACACATACCAGGAAGTGCATTTTTCATGGTATGTACTTTGTGACTAAAAAGCAGAGGCATGGCTTTCTGATAAAACCAAGAACAATCTATAAAGCAATTGAAGAGTTTCATTTCCAGCTAAGGGAAGTGGACTTGTTCAGCACATCCTCTTTCTAGTAATCAGGAACTGCCAAACACAGGAAAAAAAAAAAAAAAAAAAAAAAAAAAAAAAAGGCAACTACCCAACAGAAACAAAAAAAAAACCCAAGAGCACTCTGCTACAGTGCACAACCACTTCTGTATGATGCTAACCAGTACCTTTCTATTACTTGTTGTCTATGTAACAAGACTCAAAGGGTTTGGACAAAGTTATAAGATTAAAAAGACTTTACGTTTATGTAAAGACAAAGTTCAACATAAGCACTTTGTCTATATAGCTGTCACTGTCTCAAGGTCTGCCCCATGTTTCTTCTTCATTATAAAACTCTATCTGACTGACAGACAAACTAAAAAACCCCAAACAACATGACATGGCACTTTAAAGTCTGATCAGCCAACCTAGTAAGAACTAGTTAATGCAAAAACACATCAAATTCCATTCAAGATATTTAACAAACATACAAGAAGGTTGGAATGACTATGTATTTGGGACAACTAGCAAATGGTCTGTGCTTTTAGAATCCTACATTTACCTAATAGAATAAACTCAGAGAACCTGCAGGACTAACACGTCCCAAGCAGCACTCTGCTGAATGGCAGACAATACATTAGAAGTCAACTAAAAAGGCAAAAACCCCCCAGTTTTAAAAGTTTTCTTCCTCTGCAATTTACTGTAGTGTTGAACAATTTCTCTAATTTGCCACAATCTTTTGCTTAAAGTCAAAAGAGGGCATGCTGTAATCCATCACTTTCCAGGAAAAGGGCTTTAAAACATTTCAAAACCAGTCTTGAACTAAATAGAAAGAGACTAAACTTGAGAAAAATTGCATCACTATCAAGTTTCCTTTTACATGACATGCTTACATTTTATACTTCCTTATCTTCTCAAAATGCAGAGAATTTCTGCTACCCAGCAGTAGTCAACAGGCTATGCTGACACTCTTCAATCCAACAAGAGTCAGTAGAAGTGGCATCCCACCACTACGAACTATGTTCACTTACAAGAGATAATTTTGCAGTCAAATGACTGCATTCAAGAAAAAGCACTGACACATGCATCTGCAAGGATTCAATGTGCTGCATCACTTGGACATCCCCAGCTTTTCCAAGTGTTCGGTCCAGTTTAAATCAACTTAATCAGAAACTCTGTTGAGATGCTGTCCCCTCTCTGAATAAGCTGGAAGCTCCCTTTGGAGACACACAAATCAGAGAATCTTTTAGGTGGTTCTGAGGAGGCGTGTCAGGCCACGTGCAGGTCAAGGGGATGAGAAAAGCTCCCTCTGGCACTTCAGTTACACACTCAGTTCCAGCTGCATTCACCAGCATTTCCCAAGGATGGTCTGAGATATGCAAGTCTCAAACTCTGTCTCAAGGGCACCTCTTGGGTTTTTTTTTTGAGCTACATAAATCATGCCTGTGATTAAGAAGCAGTCAGCTACCAAAACTGATTATTAACAGTTTTCATTTATGTGGGGGAAGAAAAAACAAAACAAAACCAAACAAACAAAAAACAGCCACCACTCAACACCTTAAAAGAAGATCGGTAAAAAGACAGATCATGACTGGTACGTTACCCGCAGGATTAATGCAGGTGCTTCAGGATGGACAGAAATCAAGTAAGCACTTTAGTTTTCTAAGATTTACTTCAGCAACTCTATTTACTGCTGTTCATTCATACTTGAAACTAACTGGAGGAAAGTTAGTATTTCTCACTGGCCCTGGTGAGTTGCTAACTGATCTCAGGTTCTTGGCCTTCTGAAGTCACTCATTACTACACTTTAAACATACATGCCACATAAGCTACACACGTCGTTGCTTATGGCACCCAGCAGTAGTTTTTTCTATAGAGACATCCTCATATTTCTCATAGAAAACATAACAGTTGATAGCTTAGCAGAGTTCCTTTAAACATTTATTGCATCTTCTTCTAAACAGCCAAGAAAACAGTTTAGATTCTCCTGCCATCTCATGTTGTCTCAAATCTATATTACACTAATAATATCACATAAGCAGGTGCACTCAGACCATCAGGGTTAAATCATTCACACTACTCACTCTACCAACAGCTCCCTCAGATGCTGCTGAAACTACAGAAACAAGACGAAGATACTATATCAAAAACAGCCATCAGAAGTAGATGAAAACAAAGCAAGAAATATAATAGAAAGAAGAAATAAGTAAACCATCCAGGTAATCAAATTCAATACACAAGGGATTCAGTTTTGTTCTTCAAGAGAAACTGAGCAATCAAGTTTTCTTGACTTTTTTACTTCAGTATGGAAAAATATTAATAAATACATCAGGCAACCATAAGTGAAATGATAAAGCCACCTAAGTATGAAAAACCCTTCAAAGCATAATCTGCTCTTCGATATGACATGAATTACAGAAAAAAAATCCATCCAGACAAATGGCAGCCATCACTACATGCATCATTTACTGCTACTTTGCTTTCCAGAAAACTTGCATAAACTCCTTTGATCCTCCAGATGAATATTTACTCAGTTGAATAAAATAAAAACATTAAAGATAAACGGGAATTTTTCAAGGAAATCACATAAAACCCCTTACTGTCAAGTAGAGTTACAAATAAAACCTGTTCCTAAAGAAAATATCACTATAACAGAGGAGAGGCAAATCAAAACATGGAGGTAGTTTTAAGTGGTTTTAAATGGAGCTAGGCTTGCCTCACAACCACCAACACACTGAATTCCAGGAGGTAACAGCAAAACACTGTGTTCTAAAAATATTTAATTTACAAAGAAATATTTACACTAGGAAATTGCCATCTAATACAACATTCACCATACAGTAGAAACAAGAGAGGTCCTTATGTCTACCATTAGCAAATAAATTGAGTTAAATTGTAATTTCGAAGTTAATAATAATTTAGCTGATAGATATGTAAATACTAGTTGTGAACAAATTAATTCTTAAGCACTGTAATACAAGTACTCCCACTGAATTAATAACTGGTCACAGAAATCTTCAGTATCACCTTGAATCAGTAACTATAGCACCCATGTGTGCAGCTGAGTAACATTGTAATCCATTCTACTCCAAAACTTCTTGGCCATTTCGCAGTTTTACAAGTTGAGGACAGAACTTTTATTCGTAGACTGTGTGAGTAAAAAAAAAAAATCTCCCTCTCTCCTGACCAGAGATTATTTGGCATGTGAACAGCAATATCTCATTCTCATACTCCAGGGAGTTTTAACCTGCCTCTAGCTAAAAGCTATACAATCTTTAGACTGCAGCAGAGTGTAAAAATCACTCTAATTAAATGAAGTAAGAACTGGTTTGACCAGTGTTACTGATCCCCCAAATAATTAAAATCAGTTAAAAAAAGTCAGGGGTTGGTACTTAGCTATACCTAAACTTGTTCGATTGCAAAAAATTACTTTAAGAATTAGCACAACTGTAAAGTAAACCAATAGTTCTAAGTATTACCACATAATGCAGTTTCAGGGCACTTATAAAAAACAAAACAAAAAAACCAAAACAAATTCTCCAGGCTTTGCATTTGTTCTAAGATGTAGTGACTATCTTAGAGCATGCCAAATCGCATTGCAAACCAGTTGAAGCCTGACCTAAGCCAGCTGCATTTCTGATACATGTGAACAAAATCTAGTTTGTACTGTCACGTATACTTACACCTATTTACATATTACACTTACTTATTTACATAGGTTTTGCTTCTATGCTGTATTATCTACCTTTTACACTGTTGTGCTCCCATTGTTGGACCCTGCAGGCCCTTCAGGGCCCAGCTGCATTATCCTGTAACAAAACTTTTAGAGCAGACTGACAGCATAGCAGGTTTCCTTGCACTTCTGACAAAGTTAAAGCACAGCAATGACAATACTCTGTGTTGATATGCTCCATATGCACACCATGCAAATTTAAGAGAAGGCAGCTTAACAGCACAAGACATTACTATAAAATTGCCAAGCCCATTTTGTCACAAACTGGTGCCCTAAAGCCTCTAAACACCAGGTAAGATGGGAAGGGGTAGAAAGTGAGTGATTTCTCACACAGAGCAGATAATTTCCTGTACTGTGCACAAAGTCTGATTGGTTTCCTGTCAGAATAGCCGGGTCTCTGAGTCTTTTGATCACTTTCCTCTGGCCCTTCACAGTTGCTCTGATTAGAGATTGATCCCCATGCTGCTCTTTGATCAGTAGCTCCGGCAGTCTGCAGGTGCCATATATCATCACATTAACAGGCCACTGCAGTATTAATCTCCCCCTTCTAAATTTGTTAGTGCACTTCATATTCTACCCATTCACAGAGCACTTGCAGAGGTCTCTGAAACTTTGCTTTCTATTACAAAATACAACGTAGAATACTTTTATCTGGGGAGTCCCAAGTTCAAAGTTGAGAGAATTGAATTAGCCTTGAATCTGCGTTTCTGCTTTATTTCATTACAGTACAGAGAGTTTTGAGAGCTCCCAGATTGTCCTTTTGTGTTGGTTTGTGCCCATGGAGCAAGCTTGTTCTAGATGACATGCAAAATACCAAATTTTTCAAACACCCCCTACCCCCCCCCCCGCTGGCCCCGTACATTAAACACCAGGGTTTCCATGCATGTATGCTAACAGCTTTAATTTTAGATATTCTACACTAAGTGTGGTTTCATGCAGTACATAACGTTACAGTTTGTAAAATATTCTTTAAAATGACTTCATAATAGCAGATCAAGAGGAAAGGCACTTAAAAATCTGAATAATGTAAATCATATGGAGTTCAGAGGCTAAGCAAATTACACACCCCGAAGCTGCCCTTGCTGTATGAAAGGAGTCTTTCTCCAGTTCAGCACAGCCCCAGCCCAGGGGAACTTGCATTTGAGAGTTTTCTAAACATTTCAGGTACACTTGAAAGTTGAAAGTAATTCTCATTTCCTATGCAGGATTAGCTCGTTTCCAGCCCGTACAAAACACCACTCATTCACGCGCAGACACAAAAACCCACAATCCCCCCCCTCCCCGAGAGCATTTAGGGTACAAAGGTGCGCGGGTCATTGTTGGGTTTGTTTGGATATTTTTCTTAGCGGGGCGGGGAGGCTGGAGGGGAACGGGACACTTTTTGCACCTCAAATACCGCAGGGGAGGGAGCCTCCGAGCCGGCGCCGGGCTCTCCCCCCGCCCGCCGAGCCGCTGCCCTTTTACCCACAGCGCTGCCCGAGCCGGCGGGCAGAGCCCCTGCTGCCGCCCCGCTCTGCCGGCCACCACCCCGCGGGGCCGCGTCCCTCCGCAGCGAGGGGCTGCCCCGCAGGCGGCGGGGGAGGAGAGGCAGAGGCGAGGGAGAGGAGAGCTCCGCGCCGCGCCGGCCGGGCGCCCGCCCCCGCCCTGCCCCGGGCTGCGCGGCGGCGGGTGCTGCGGCTCCTTACCGTTCTGCTCCTTGGCGCCGGAGAAGGCGAACTTGCTGCTGAGGTCGGACTCGGCGACGGCCCCCTGCCTCCGGCCGGCCAGGGCAGATGTCAGCAGGAGCAGCCCGAGGAGGAGCATTGGGCCGGCGAGGCGAGGGGCTCCGGCACAGCAGGCACTGGCGGCGAGGCACCGAGGCCCGGGCGTCTCTCAGCAGCGCCCGGCGCGGGCTGCGCCGCTGGGGAGAAGGCAGCACTGAGCCTGCTCTGGCAGCGGAGAATTGCAGGGTACTTTCCACATAATCCCATCCAAAACTTTTTCCTAGAGCGCTCCGCTGTGTCTCCAGGTTTTGTTTTCCTTTGCCTTTTTACCCCTCTCTCTCTCTTAAAAAGAAGAAGGAAAAAAAAAAAAAAAAGAAAGAAGAGGGAAAAAAAAATAAAAAAAAAAGAGGATCAAAGCAAAATCTGGACCCAGACCAGCTTCCCAAGGACTAAACAATCCGTGGTGCCGTGGCGGGCGGGGGCCGGAGGGGCCGGGGCCGGTGCTGCCGCCGCGGAGGAGCGCGCACCTGTCAGCGGCACCGGCGGGCGGGCCGCGCTCGCACACGACCCGCACAGCCTCCCTCCCCGCCCGCCGCTCGGCCGCCGCGCTGCCAGCCTGGGCCGTGTCTCTCGCCTCCCCCCCCGCTCCCTCCCACGCCCGCCGTCCCATCACGGCGAGGGCGGCACCTGGCGCGGCCGTTTACGCCCCGGGAAGTTGTCGGTGGGAAGAAGGAGGCGAACGGGGCGGCCCCGGCCGCTGCCCCCCTAGATCGTGGCCGAGCGGCGGCGCAACAAGTGGCTGGGGCGGCCTCTGCCCCCGGCGGGGAGGGGACCGGGGGGCCTCCTGCCCTCCCTCCTTTCCCCGGTGAGGAACCGAGGTCACCGCGCTCCGGAGCCAGGTTCTGGGTTTGGTAGTTAGAGCGAGGTGAGTTTGTTTATTGGGTTGTCGTTATGGCAATTGGGTTCGTGCTTCAAAATTTGGTGCTTGGTTAAACATTTCATCTGAAGGATGCCCTTTATACTGGCAAATAAAACACGGAGAGGAAGTTTTAAAACATACTCTGGATGCTTACTTTTTGGTTTTTTTTTTTGGGTTTTTGTTTGGGGTTTTTTGTTTGTTTGTTTGTTTGTTTTGGTTTTTTTCTTTTTTTTTTTTTTTTTGGTAGAGCTTGCTGTTTTGGTTACCCTGAACTGGACCTCTAACATTGACATAAGCAGATAGAAACACAGGTTCAACTCTTTTTAACTGGTTCTCCCTTGCTGAAATACCATGCAGTACTCAGTGAGGTGGCATCCGTAAAGCAGACAGGATTGAGTGGGTTCCCTTCTGCTGTTTCATCAAAAATCAGAGCTGAGTTTATGGGAAGGAGTATTCCCCCATTAACACTGGTGAGGACTAAAAGGAATGATGATGTTCAGCACCCATATAGATCTCCGTTAGAGATGGCATTTCCAGTTTGCCAAAGGGGTTGAACTGTGGCTTTGTTATGGGTCTGGGTAACAAGACTGAACGCTAACTACATACCAGGAGGCTGAAAAAAGCAGTAGGAAGGACAAATCTTTTTCTCTTGACTGAGAAGTTTTGGGAGAGTTTCTTAATTGTGACTTTAGCCCCCATATCTCTGAGGTGTTTTTGGGGATGGATGGGAAGAGCAATATAACCATGGTATCACTCACTGTCTGTGCAAGATACACAAGAGAGAAACTGAGTCTGCTCTGCCAGAGTCTCGAGCACACACTACACAAATTTCTTATCCTTTGACCCAGCTCTTTCCATTATATAACTGAGCTGTTTCTTCGCCTCAGCCAAAGCAACCCTTGAGACAGTGATAAACAACCCCTCTGTTTCTAATAAGTGACATATTTCCAGTAGCAACTGAAGCTGTCCAGCCAAGTTGGGCTGTCTTCTGAAAAGCAGACTTGGAGCACATCGTAAATAGCAACCCTTCACTTACAGAGCATGAAGAAAGAAATGCACTGCACAAAGCAGACTATGTAGTTACTTTTATTATTGTTAGCATTACTGTTTCTTTGGTTTCACTATTGTCATTTTTAAATGGAAATAAAAATAACATGTATTACTTCACAGGTCTCCTACCCTGATAATTACAAGCAGTGGGTTTTTTAAATCAAATAAACAAAGTATTATGCTGTGGCTTAACCTTCATTGCCTGAGGATTTTGTGGGATTCTTTGTATTTTGGACAACTGACGGCAAGTTCACTCTGAGAAACATGGACATAATGTATTACACTGTGTACATTAAAAATAAAGAATCCATCGAAAAATCATAAATCTAGGCTGCATAAGGCCAGTGTTTCATCTGCAGGTGCTGGACCATACCCAGAGAAGGGCAGTGGGGCTGGTGAAGAGGCTGAGCACAAGTCTTATGAGGAGAGGCTGAGGGAGCTGGGATTGTTTAGCCTGGAGAAGAGGAAGTGTGGGGGGTACTTTATCACTCTTTACAATTACCCAAAAGGAGGTTGTAGCAAGGTTGGGGTAGGTCTATTCTCCCAAGTAACAAGCGACAGGGCAAGAAGAAACAGCCTCAGGTTGGAACAGGAGAGGTTTAGATTTGATATTAGGGGAAAATTCTTCACAGGAAGGATTGGAACAGGCTACCCAGGGAAGTGGTAGTCACCATTCCTAAAGGTATTTAAAAGACATACAGATGTGGCATGTGGGAACATGGTTTATTGGTGAACATGGCAGTGCTAGGTTTGTGGTTGTAGTCAGTGATCTTAGAGATCTTTTTCAACCTAAATAATTCTGATTCCATGGTCCTGGCTCAGATTTTCAAAGGAAAATGCAAGAACCCACATAGTGGATGAATATGGAATAACACTGCCTGGGGAGGAAGCTTTAATTCTAAACCTCCTGTAACTAAAAATCAGGGTATATTTCCAATTCTTAAGGCTCTACTTCTTTACAAAAATGCTTTTGTTGCTAATCCTACCCAAAATATCATGTGCAGTAATTTCTATCCTTGTAAGTGTCCAATCTTCTCTGAAATTCATGCTAAACATTTACCACAAGCTATGTTTATTTTTAATGTTATTACTCTCCAGTTTCAGCAGGTATATATGTATGTGTTTGAGTTATGAAAACAGATAAATATAAATTATTTACTTTCTCTACTCTGTAGAGGTATCACAGCCATTTCACATGCTTTCCCAGCTAGGCATTTTTACTATGGTTGCCACATGAACATCATCTCCATAACTCTAAGCTTCTCGGAATCCCATCTAGTTTTGTTGTGTTTTGTTTGGGGTGGGACAAACAGAACATGACATTCCAAGTGAAGGCCTAATCTAACATTATACAGTGAATGAAGATAGAATGTTTCCTTGTATATAGTATTTCATGTGCATGTCATTTATATGATCTACTCATGTAATCAGAAGTATTGGCATAAAAAAAATATATTCTAAATTGTTAGATAATTGCAACAAACTAACGTATATGTAGTTCAGACCACTCCTTCCAGTGCATGTTGTGCTGCCTACATTTAACTTCACTGGGGACCATGATGCCAATGCAGCTAAGAGTTCTGATGACTCCCGTGCCAAGTACAAATTTCTCTGGATATCATTCTTTTCTATGTACATAATAAAAACTTTTAATTACATAAAACTTTATGTTCATGACTTTTCTCCATTATTAGAATTGCATGCCAGTTTTTGCCTATTTTTATCTGTTTTTTTTGCCATATCTCATCTCAAAATTACTTAGTTTACACTCTGTAGTCTTTCAAAGACTTTTTTCCCCCATAGGTTGTTTTATGTTGTTTTATAATCCTCATTTAGAACATTTTTGAAGCAATATTTCTTGTACTTGAATAAAATTTTAATTATCTGGATTATGCCACAGGAATTTATTGTTATTGAGACTTAGCCACGAGAGAAAGCAAAGGAAATTTGGCCTGTTAGGACATCAGAGACTTACTGTGATGGTGTATAGACATGGTACTCCTGAGCTATAAATATCCTTGGAATGAAAAGACTTTCTCTGTGATTATTTTTACCTGAAAGAGTTACCATTAAAATATACATTCATCACACAATCTTCAAAACCTTCCCTTACATCAACAAATAGACTTTCCCACACCAGGGTCAAAATAAAATGATCACAGTGCCAACAGAGGTGGATGGTTACAAGTGCTCCAGCCCTTGTTCCTTCACCACTTTACAACAACAAAGATATCCCTGTTACAAGTCAAGGTGCATAGGTGTTCCCAGACTGCCCTTTATGATTTGTACTGATGCCAAGACATCTTGACTGACTTCAAGGGGTTCTAAATATCCCAAGCAAGTTCTGTGAGGAAGTGTACTCTTTCCTTTTCCCATATACTGTCTTCAGCAAGACTTTTTTCCCCCTCCATAAATTATACAATGAGATAAGCATTTCTCTCCTGAGAAGGAATAGAGTGAGAAATACAATGTTTTGGGGGAAAATAGTAAAAGGCTGAGATATTAATCCATTTTTAGCCATGGTGTACAACAAAAGAGAAATGCTTCTGGAGGTGGGTAGCTCTGCAAATGCATTTATTTCTTGCAACTTCATGCCTCACAAGAGTTAGAGCTAGGCATTTACATACCTTTGCAATATTAGGACCCACTGTTAAGAAAAGCAGATTGATTCCCTTTTCTCTGCACAGCTTATTTCACTTCTTAATATGAATGGGGGGAAAAAAGGAATTAATACATATATACTTTTATATTTCCATATATTTCAAATGTACCTGTATAATCCCTGTAAGATCATATGAAAGGCAAAACTTAAAATCTAATTTAGAACTAATGAATATCTGCTCATCCAGACACACAGGCAAATGTCTGCTTTTGTGCAAGGTGCTCCTGATTTCAGTGTAGCTACACATTAATTAGTTGCTGGTATAGAATTGTTGAGGTTTAAGTGCTTGTGCTTACATTATGGAATTATTTTTAATTAATAAATTAGTTATTAAATATTTTGTTTGAACAAAATCTTTTCTGAATGAGTGATAAATATGAAAACAGAAATTGCATTAGAAACACTAATACTCTTTCAGAAAAGCAAAACCACAATATTCTGCTCTCATGATCACTGAGCAATAGAAAAAGAGGCATTTGACTCATAATCTTACTCATGTGGGGTGAAATGACTGTGTATAGAATTGAATAGAAAATCATTCCTGCGTTAGAAAGTACTCCTGTAAATGAGTTAGTGCTGAATTTTAGTGTTTCAGTCTCGTTGTCCATGCCTGCTGAATTTGTAAACAAGTTGAAGATTCGTTCTCCCATTTCCATGCTACATTCAGAAATATAATGAAGAAAAAGTGTGAAGTCCAGACAGGCTTCAATTATGCTGATGTTTATGCGGTGTGGACCGCTCAGACATAACCAGAGAAGAAGGAACTCCAAATGTTCTTTGGTCACTTGAATTACACCTCTAAATAAAAGGTGCCATTTCTATTTTGCAAATCCTAAAATGAGACTTTGGTCTTAAAGATGCACTTAAAGGTAAGCATTTGAACATAGACTTCTAAGCATATAGATGTTGTTCTGCTCAACATTGAGTAGCTTAATCATTTTTCAAAGTCCTTGTACTTTTGTGTGATTTCTACTTATAAACATCACTTTAGAGCAGTCACATTTAATAATTCCAGTTATTTAATCAACTGGATACACATATATTGTCCAAGCTACATGACAATGCAACTTTCTTTACATAAGCTGTGGGAGCTACAACAGGAGACAAGGAAGGAGGCCCACTAGAGGTCTCCCAAACTATTTAAAAGAACACTACCCACTTCTGGCATTTGGTAGCTCATTTGGGTCTTGATGGGCTTTCAAAAGTCAGCATGCAAAATGCAGAACGTGGCTGTCACTTACACCTTGTAACATGTTTGCTGAACTTATACATGGACTACACCAAGCCTGAAAGAGCAGCAGTTGCCAGTGTTAAAGTCAGCATTTCCCCACAGGGTAGGTAGGTGTGTTCTGGGTATGAGGGTCTCTCCCTCAAAGCATTCATTTTCTTCTGTATGCTTTCAGAGCAGAATGTTCCTATCATCTTACACGCCAGTTTAGAGGCATCTCCGTATTCAAATGCTCTCCTGCACATACTTGAGTAAGTGCATAAGAACTGTGCTCAGATGATAGGCTTGCTCAGGTACACATGAATATTTACTTACTTATGACTTTGTTTGTGATGATTTTGCTTATTTGTGTCAGAAGTCAGGTAAGTTTTCTGCTTCTTAATCAGATGACATCAGTTATTGATCACTAACGTCTTTGGTCCTATCAGCATGCATGAAATTCTGTCATGATCACAACTGAGGATGGCATGTCTCTGTGTCAGCTCTAAAGAACTCTTGAATTCTGGATGAATGTTAAGTCTTCTTGTTAAGTCTCCCTTTCACTGAGCATTGCAAGATACAGATTTCCCATCAGAATACAAATTTTGATTATTATTTCCAAGCATTAGTAACCACTGTTCTTTGAAAAAATAGTATGTACCATGTAGTTTATATATAAAGTTGCATCATTGTATCCAGATTCAGTAAAATTAAGAGTAAGCTATTATTAGAAACACACATAGGTATAAACCGATTATTTCAAACACTGATAAAACCCACTTAGAGCGTTACAAGATTATTTTTTGTACTGAAATATTTCCAAGCTATTTATATATAAATATTCTATTGCTTTGAAACTGCTCTTCAGAGAAATGAAACACAGCTGAGAGTATTTACGGCACAGCAGCATAATTTTGCTACCAATATTTGCAGTGTATCTAGCACTTAACAGTCTGAATGCAGACTATCAAACAGAGATACTAAGATCCATTACAATTAGTTATTTGAGTGGAATATTTACATCTATTGAGTTTGAAGTAGAAAAATAACATTTGTTGGTTTACTTTGATGTCATAGGTATTTTACGCTTATGTTATTTAGACTATTATTGATATTAAGAATTTTGGTTCTTAAGCATGTTTAATTGAAACAGGTTTTTTTTATATAGCTGTAGCTCTTCAGCTTTAGTTTCTGGCCCTTAAATCCACACAGAGCAGGAGTGATGTTGAGAAAACTACATAGCTATGAGCCTTCATTTAAGTTCAAATTCAGCAGAAGAGAACGGGAATCATATTGACAGCATCAGTCTCCAAACTGTTTAAAGGCTAAACTGAGATTACTGTTTAATTGGTTAATGAGATCCATCTAAGAAAATATTGCAAACAAGCCCATAGGTAAGAGGAACATTAGGAATCTAACAGGAGTAGAGGAGTAATGGAGAACTGAAGAGCAGACGCAACCACCCAGGAATGATGAGGCACTGGAGCATAACTTATGCTATGTATGAAGTATCTGTCCTCCCTAACCCTGACTCACCACTTTACATTTCCTCTTATTTATCCTCTTCCTGTCTGTTCCCTAGTCTTCCTCTCTTTCATCTCCTCCTTTTCAGCTTTCTCAATTAATTAGTTACTACTTCTACTGCACTTATTATTTAATTAAAGTCTTGGCCTCCTAATTTTACCTCTCCACACTTGATTTAAGTACAAGCTTTCCTAATCCAACTCCTTCCCTTCATAACTGATCCTTTGAAACTTTGTAGCACTCAGATTTGTTTCCTCTTTGCACTTTGCCCCATCTTATTTCCTGTCAGTCTTCAGTACAGATTTGCTTGCCACTGCAAATCTTTTTTTCCATTTCATAGAATGACTATTCCACAACTTTACTCAGGGTTTCATTGCAGTGATTTGTTTGACATAGGCTAGAGGAGTGAACCAGTTTGTGCTACAGTTCCAGCAGCCACAGTATGGATATGTTGGAGAAGGTCTTTGAGTATACTTCCATAAGAAAGTTCTAATTCTGCAAGACAGCTATGAGATGATAATCAATGGTAAAATATGTGTTTCAAAAGGTGTCTTTTTGATCCAAACTAAACTCACAATGTAAACACACCTGCTGTCTTGTCTGCCCCATTAGTTATGACACTTTTCCCAGATCTCTCTTTTCTAATCTACAGTACGTACCTCTCTTTATTGACAGAGTATCTCTGCCTCCGAATGAGGCAGCGTCCCTGTTCCATATTGCATGGAGTCTACTGGAGAGAATGTATGCTAACAATTCATCTGAATCCAGGCTTGGCATAATCTACAGAAGAACACCAAAGTTTTATTCAGGCCATCAGGAGCTTTTCCAGAGAAGAGATGAAGAGCTTCCAAGGAACTGATCTGTAAAATTTAAACTATTCATGTTAAAAAAAAAAAAAAAGGCATCAGGCACATATTCAACAAAATAGTTGATATCACTTTCTAAAACATGGATTCATGAGGAATTTGGAAAAAAGCTTTAACACTGGGCACATAAAAAATCATAAGCACTGAGTTTCTCATCAGTTGCCTCATTCACAGAACTAAGTTATTTTGGCAGAAATAAGGTTCAAAATGGAACATGGAGGCTTTCATCCCATGTATTTTTCCAAACTCAGAAATAAGAAAAGTTTTTTAAAATATCAGTTCACCTTAGTAGATGGCAGCAGTTCTAATATTTTTAGAATTTTTAAGCAGATCTCATTTAACCCCTTCATTCAGTAATATGTTTTAAAAGCAGATATAAATTTTATATGATTTTTTTAATAAGGTAAAATATTATTGTTCAGAGATTAGCAGCTTAATTCTACCAATTTTTTGCAACCTCTTCTTACATAAATATAGGTAGAATTTCTGCAGATTATAAATATATTGAAATAATCTGAGATACTGAAAAGCAGTTAATTTTTTATGTAGGTACACTACAGAAGAACATAGGCAAAAGCCTACTTTAGTGTTAATATTTCAAATCATACATTAGTTTTTGTATCTGGAAATCCAGGTAATGCTGCAGCAACTGCACTGCCAGTTGGACAAGAGTAAAAGAATGTACGAATGATGCGTTATTCATACCAGTAAATTTTCATTGTTATTTCCTTGCCAATTCACTGAATGGAAATATACTACAAGGGAAAATAATTTTAAAGCTTTTTCCAGTAATTTTTTCAAAGCTATCCCACTATTAATCACTAGAGTTCATGTCATCCAGTTAAGAATGCACAATATTCCAAAGCACAGCCAACATTTTTCTTCATTGATCAAATACTGGCATCAAATCACAGTGTCTCATTCCCACAGCACTGTGAAAAAATAAGAATTTCTGCTTCACTGCCATGTGGATCACAGAACATCCCATAAAGTGTGTTTAGGTTGACAGTAGGTCTTTGAACTACTTATTTTGTATTATGTTTCTAATACTGTTGTGTGTTGTGCCCTGTCATAATCCATTTTGAAAAGAATACCACTCCATTAATGTTCAAATTTATAAGAAATATACTCTTTTCTCCTTAGACAATGACCTATGTCTATTTAGGTATTTAGAGTGTATTTGTAGACATACACAGTGATGTTGTCATTTCCTAGTGCTTCTTCAACATGCTGGTTACGGCCAAAAGCCCAAAATTTAACATTTAATTAGAGATGAAGGAGCTGAAGATGTTGAAGTTGTCAGCATCTTTTTGGGTGGAACTCAGTACCTCCCAGGATTATTCCTCCATTCAGAAAGCGCATCATCAATGCCCAGAATGAATGGTGTGACTAAGGATGTACCTGAAGAAGCCCTTAATCAATGCAAAATATGAATGTTATTAAAAGGATATATTTTGAAAGTGTAAACCAGTTTTGAGATGATAGTTCTTAATCCTCACAAAGGTTCCTAATCTAAATGGATTTGTAGGACCATATTCCTAATCCTGCCCACTACACTATTGGATGAGAGCCTAAAAACTCTTCTGCACGAGGAGTCCTATCACACACATAGAATGAGTAAACCTGTTCATGCCTAAATAAAGGAAATCTGACTTGATCTCCTGTAGCTCAGCACATTTCTGCTCAATCCTGTGAACGACTGAACCGAGTAATGTTAATTCCATTATATTCATTAAAAAATGAAAAACAAAGCTAAGAAACAGTGCTCAGTTCTTCATGTAATTGGAAATTAATGAAAAAGATAGTTCAATAGTGGGGTGTCAGCATTCAATTCAGCTGTCCTGTTTACAGCCTGATGAATGGATTTTGATCTTTTTTTGATGAAGGAAATAATGAAGGCTCTATTTTCAATGCCATACCTGGTCATGACAAGCTAAGTCATACTAAAGCAGAATGATCACTGTGAGAGATGGGTAAAGGTACAGAAGCTGAGTTATGCCTTTTTTGTTGTGCAGTCTGTATGCCCCTCCTCAGTTTTCAGGACTCATGCGTTTCTATTCTTTTTCACCATCTTCTTATCAACTACTTGTGTACTTATTGTTACCTACAAAAATAGTTTGTCATATAAACTTATTTGCTGTGTTTTGTAAATTTCAAGAAGTGTTGTGTGCGATAAGTTTTAACAAGTGATTATGATACGAGGTTTCCCATGCCTGTTGTATATCTTATGAAAGCAGAAGGAATTTTAGTTCGGAAAGACAGCAGATAGCCAGTAGACTATCGTTTTTTCTCTTGGTGTAGCACAACAGAATTCTGCTGATGGAAAGAGAAATCAGCAATGGTTTTGTAGTGAAGATGAGTTATTATTTTAAGGTAATTATCAATCTCTTCTACCAAATTTATAGTCGTGGATCATATTTATTCTTTCAGTGATTTCCAGCAGAGCTGTTTGTGAGGGCAGTTCAATCAAACTGGGACTACTCTAGCCACTGAAAGATCATTCGGTCACTGTGCTCCTTCTTCTCACGAATGATGAGCAGTCAAATATCCTTGTACTACAAGTACCAAGTTGTTGTAAATGTATTTTTAACATCTGCAGTTTTAGTTGAGACTAATTTATGGCTTCAAGTAACTTAGAGAAATTAATCGCAATTGAAAAGAGAAGAATGTTATTCATTACACAGACTAATTCAAAACTGCTACTGCAGTTATCAGATGGAAGTCAGAACTGTCGTATCAGTTAACTCTTATATGAATATTATGGTATTAAGAATAGATGCTACATGTTGAGGCAGTGAAAAATTCTAAATTCATTTTGCAAACCTGCTCCATTTCTTTTGCCAAGGTTGTTACCTTTGATTTGTAGTTCTTTATCTAATGCCGAGTGAATTTTTTTTTTCAGGACCAAGCTTAGGGAAATATTATGAGTTATTTTAGATAAATCTGCTCATAGAACCATATTTACAGCTGCTAAATAATGACATTTTAGTTCTTAAGATTGTTAAATCGGGTTCTGACTTGTAATGACACTATACAAGGAAAATAAGCAATATAATAAAATATATAATATTTTGGAAATTAATGAGTTTGAGAATCTGTCAGGTATTCAGTGTATAAAATAAACATTCATGCCTCACTTTGCAGATTTTAACTTGTTCATTTTAATGTATAGAAGATTGCAACATCCAGAAGAAAAAAAAAGAAAGAAAAAACCAAAAGAAATCAAACAAACCAAACAAAAAACCCCAACAAACAAGAAACCAAAAATTCTTCCAGCAACACATTCCCTTTCCTGTAGTCATTCATCATTCACCTCTGGTACATCAGGGACAGAAAGCAAAGTGATTGAAGTATAAGAATCACGAAGTGACATCTGACATTTATTCACTAGAACTGCTGAAATAGCTAAAAAAAAAAAAAAAAAGGAAGATGAATGGAAAATTTTGCTACAGAGGAATTGCTATGGGGATTAACCAAGTCTAGCTGATTTGCATGCAAAGCTGTGTTAGCATGTCTGTGCTACTTTTTGGGTGTCAGCTTGTGTATCTTTGCAGTGCTGCATGCTGGCTTCAGGAGGTATCAGTTCCCTAAAATAGCTAGAGAATTTTTTTCATCTGGCCCAGCTCAAGATAAATCCAGACTAATCATGTTCCTGCCCACAACAGGTTCCTCTTCATCCTCAGTTTGGCAGCACTGTTGTAGGGCAGTCTGCAGACCCCATGGTACGTGGCAGCACTGTGTGGACAGCTAACAGCTTATCTGGAACAAAACACAGGATTTTAAAGCATTTTGTTAAGATATTATCCATAATTCTGGGAAACGAATTGAGTCATCCCAGCACTTCATTTGAGATGGAAACCATTCTTTCACTGAGAGTGTTGTGCTTGTAGGATGTACCTAGTAATTTGTATAGCTGACTTTTTTGGCTCTAGTTTATGCTTTCCTACATGATGCTCTGTTAACAGGATTTTAGAATCATACATTTTGTCCATTTTATTGTAAGCTTACTTTGCCATCTTCAAATTATGCTTCAAAATGCTTATGTTCCAGCCTACTAAATTCTCCTGATATTCACACCAGCTGAAAAATAAGTGCTTCTGCAGGTTTGGAAAAGTCTGTTAATACAGCATCTCCTGTGAAGGCTATATACTTTCTATTCCCAAAGTAACTGAGGAGGTTGGTAAGTAGCATCAGCTACTAAAAATAACCATCTAATCTTACTGACTTGCACCCAACCCAAGAAAATTGTCTCAAGGGAATTTCAATATCTGTGTTCGTTTTGGGTAAGCCTGGACTAATAGAGGAGATTTATAAAACTGGAAAAAGCAAGTGGTTATAGTTCCACCTTGATGGGAGTGGGATATAGCACATCATGTACTGTGGCAAATTAAATCTGAAGTTATCTGTAAATCACTCGTCACTTAAAAAAAGGGATTAAAATGATCCAAGTCAGAAGAGATGTGTTAGCTTGAGTTTGATAAATTAATATGGAACTAAGGGTGATTCTATTTCTATCCATTAACTGAAATCATTCAACATTGTTTATGGCAGACAGAATTTGTTGTCTTCTTTTTTTTTTAACAAAATTGCATACTTTGTTGGTAAAAGTAATAATGTTGATAGTGTTGGTGTAAAATTCCTCATTTGAGTGTATGATGTGATACATCACAGCATCTTGATTAAAAGACTGGAATGTAAAACCAACAAGGACTGGAAGGTATATCTGTTTGGTGCCGAGGGGGCTGAAGGCAAGAACAGTTTCTTAGATTAAGTTCTCAGCTTCATGAATCAGCAGATGTGTAAGAACTCAGAGAAGCAACGTTAAATGTTACATGATGCTGTTTAAAATCTTACCCTTGAAAGGATAGGTGAGGAACATGACTAAAAAGCTAGAATCGATTTATTTACAACTCTGAAATGAGGACAGTGTGTCCCTGTGTCCCAGTGTACATTTACAAACAGAACGTAATATGAACATGCAGTGATGAGGGCTCTTATCCAACCAGCTGGCAAATCTTAATTAATTGGAATCACATTATCCCTTCAAATTAGGATTATATTAAAATGCATTGGTTCTCTGTAAAGCAGGAGAGAGAGGCTTCCTACTGAAGGTCTACTTATCAAAAGAGTAGCTTTGCCGCAGGGAAATTCTTCAGACATGACTTTGAGCATGTGACCAACTGTGGTGCTGTGAATCTTGTGGTTTTTGACTCAAAAGTAAGTGGACAAAATAAAAATATGGTTGTCCTAGTCCCCTTTCTTACAATACCTAGAAACCCTTTAGTCCAGAATACTAAGCTGAACCTGCCTCTCGAGGGCATCTTCGTGAGAAAAAATCCCAACTCCTTTGCCCCCCGCCCAAAAAAAAAAAAAAAAAAAAATCTTGCTTACTATTTAAAGCGATGTAGTAGGAGGCATAGATCAAAACACAGTAGGTTGCAAGCATGGTGAACCTGGATCTCCATGTAGTATACGGTAGCAGTAACCACTGGGTTACTGAGTAGAAAGTAGAGGCAACTGCTCTTCCATCTGTCATTTAAATGTATGTGCAGTTAAACAAAGAGATTCTAGGCCCTAAGTAGACTTTCTTTTTATTTTCAGCTATAAACACACCTAGCTGACATGCTATATGCAGGGAGAAAGGAAATCTTATGTGACTCTGTGAATTTACCTCCCAGTTATCTATGGCAGTTTATTTCTCAGGACATGCATTGTTAAGAATCCAAATTTTACATAGCAGTTCTTCTTATGTATCATGCAGGAAAGCCATGGCTACATGTAATGGGGCCCTGCTCTCCTGGAGATGGCTGAACACCTGCCTGCCCATGGGAAGCTGTGTTTTGCTTTGCTTGTGGCTTTTGCTTTCCCTATTAAACTGCCTTTATCTCAACCCACAAGTTTTCTAGCTTTTACCTTGCAACTCTCTCCCCAGGCCTACTGGTGGGACAGTGTGTAAGAGGTGACGTGGGACTTGGTGGTTGCCTGGGGTTAAACCATGACACTGAGCTGTGAAGACCACCAGATGACACAATATTTAAATAAGGTGCTGCAACACTCAATTCTGTTATGAATCTTCTGAAAATAATGCTTTCCTTGATTAGCAGGTCATTTTAAGTTACATCACAATGTGACCATGGAGATCAGACATCATGTACTTATTAAACCTGACATCTGAAGGCTTTTCTAAAAATAAGTTCTCCCTTTGCAGAGAGGATTTCTCAATCACCTTATTCTTTTGTGGTATTTGAGGATAAAAAGACTCTCCAGTGACAGGAAGAATTCCAAAAGGATGTCTGGAAAACTGGAAAAAAAAAAGACCTACGTATGATTCATGAATTAACTATTCATTTGGAAGATTATCCTATCATACTTTCTAGCTGAGGACTGAAGGAAACAGGCACTGCATCATTCAACTTTCAGGCTCTATGTTGCCATATATTAGATCCTTCCCTGATACATCGGGAGGTGTTCTCCTACCATATGAATTACCCATAAGTGATATGCCAGCCTTTCCTGCCCTGTAGGAAACCCCCTATACTGCTGGCTTAGTTGTTTGAGTACTTAGGAGACAGAAAAACTGGGTTTAATTATCTTTTTAAGCTAATGGTAGTCTAATCACACCTCCCCCTCTGAGAGGCTATGAGGAAGAGATGTTCTCTAAACAACTTAATAACATGATTTTTGTGTCTGGTAGCAAATCCAAGTTTCACTGGATAAGAGGGAGACAGCACTGGATCCCTCAGTCTAGCTAATATTGCTTAGTGTGAGCAAGGGAGTACTAAACCCTTACTTGTGTATTTCTTTTTAGTGGAAACTGGGAACACCAAACCAAGATTCCCCAACTCTATTTTTCTCTCTTTGGTGCTGTAACAAATAGATAGTAGAATCATGTTCCTGGTTGTTGTTTGGGTTTTTTTTTTTTTCCTCCCCTATAATCTTGCATCCCTTGCACAGTATCATTTATTCAACAGGAAAGGCTTTGGATATTTCTGTTGTTTTGTATTGGATGAGACTCATATTGTAGGTATAGACTGGGAATTCCAGGAAACTGTCCTATGTACTCTGCCCTTTCCAGTTTTGCTGAAGAAACATTTAATCTCCTAACTGTTCTCCTGGGAGCCTGGCAATCTGCCCAGTTCACCATGGTTCTAAACAGAAACAGTGCTCTGGGCACCTGAAGAAATTCAAAGATGCTTAAAAGGAGACAATAGTAAGTTTAGGTGCCATCAATGCCTACCTTAAAGTTAAAAGTTTTTGTTTTCTTCAGTTGTAGTATCAGGAAGAGTCATGAATCATTGGACAGAAGCAGAGCAAAGTGCTTAATTCATCATTCAGGCTGATGATTATTTAATTAGCTTTATTATGTTTACAAAACTGGGTAAATAAATTCATTGTTTCTCAGATGGGGAAACTGATGCAAAAGGAAAATAAGGTGCTATTTTAATATCAGTGTTCTCTGTTGCTAGCTCAAGTCAGAAAGCCAAATATATTTTTTCTTGTTTTTCTGACAGGCTTTTAGTGAATATTAAATAAGGAAATTATACAGTGAAGTTTGCTAAGAGGCACAGAAATGCATACCTAGAAGAGACTTCCTGCATTATTGAGATCTCCCTTACCTGAAGGCTGTTTTTTAGAACTGTTTTTCTGGAACATTGCCCACAGTATTCCAGATGAGATTTTCACTTGCTTTATTACTTCTTCATCACTGCTTGAAATACTAAATCTAGTTGGAAACCTTATAAACCGCTAGTCCTCAATGCTGCTAATGTATTCTGATGTCTTCTGTGTTGCAAATCCTAATAGGTTCATAACAGAAATTCTTACTAGTATGTGTTTCTCTGAATTTAAGTTTCATGCTGTTTTCCATTTCAGTATTATTTTTCTAAGCATTCCAAACCAAAGGGCTCAGATAAAGGACATTACTGGAAAACTCTCCAGTCTAGTAAGGCCCTCGGTTATTGGCTGTTCAAACTGTCAGCAATGAAATGACAAAGACAAGTCCAAGGACGATCAAAAGAGACTGCAGGACACTGGGATGACTGGAAAAGGGATCTGGAGCACAGATAGTGATTTCCTCAATCCTTCCAGTAACAAGGAATAATATTGATAAGAATAGGCAGATCCATCAGGTCAACATGCGGCTCTGAGGTTGGCCTGACTGTAAAAAATTTGGGGTTTTTGACCATGGGTTGATCTATTCAGCAGCTGGTCAACTGACATCTGATGGGATATGCCTCAGAGGGGAAAAAGAGTTTTAGTTCAGGATCTAGCAGGGCTTGTTGATAGAGCTTTAAACTGTCTTGGAAGGGGAAAAGGAACAAAACCAGGCTCTCCAGTGATGAGCGATGGGATGGTGTGCCAAAACTTGAGAAAACCAATACTTAAAGGTTAAATCTGCTTCACAAAATGTTGGCTACAATGTACCACACCTGGAATGTTTCTACACCAATGCGAGCAGCGTGAGGAGCAAACAAGAGGAGCTCAAAGCTTTGGCCAGTCCCAGAGATTTGAAATTACTGGCATAAGCTAAACCTGGTGGGATGTGTTCTGTGGTTTAAGTGCCCCGTTGGATAGTTACAGGCTCTTCAGGAGGGATAGGCAGGGCAGAAGAGGTGGAGGAGTGGCAGTGTGTGTAACAGGAGGGTTACAATGTGTGAAGCTCAGAGTTGGCAATGAAACAGTTGGGAGTCTCTGGGTAAGAACTAAGAGGCAAACAAATAATGTGGATGCCATCATGGGTGTCTGCTATAGACCTCCCAGCCAGGAT
Organism: Myiotriccus ornatus; assembly: GCA_036023395.1. NCBI lineage: Eukaryota > Metazoa > Chordata > Aves > Passeriformes > Tyrannidae > Myiotriccus > Myiotriccus ornatus. The sequence continues at coordinate 31,346,071 of JAYRBT010000139.1, forward strand.
GATGATGCCAACAAAATATTTTGTGTGGAACTAAGGGATATTTCCAAGTCAACTCTCCTTGTCCTTATGGGGGACTTCAGCTTGCCAGAAATCAACTGGGAGCATCATACAGCTGGTACAACCCAGGCCAGAAGATTCCTAAAAAACCTGGATGACAACTTTATTGAACAGGGAGCCAGCTTAGAAAACTGCTCTCCTTGACCTGCTGCTTGTCAACAGACTGGAATTTGTAAGCGAAGTGGAGATTGGTGGCCATCTTGGCCACAGCAACAATGAAGTTACTGAGTTTAAAATTTCTATTGACAGGAGAAAAAGTGCCAGCAAAACCTCAGTTCTGGACATGAGGAGAGCAGAATTCAGGATGCTCAGGGAATCAGTAAGTAAAGTCCCCTGGGAAAATGTTTTTACAGGTGCTTGCCACTGTAAGGAGAAAATTCGTGAGGACAGAGAGGAGTTGAAGCTCGACAGAAACGTGGGGAACAATAAAAAGAATTTTTTCAAATATATTAATGGCAATAGGCATTCCCTTGTTTGGGAAAAAAACAAAACCAAACACAACAGTATATACCAAATTATTATTATTATATTAAAAACCCCCACACATATAAGTACAAACACAGGAATAACAAAAAATGTTGGTCCTACAGTGCTCTCAGTTTTATTAAGAAGCAAAACTGGGTTAGGCAAACGTCTGGAAAAGTAGTGTCATAACTACCGCATGATCCAGTCATTCTTAAAAAACCAAGCCAATAATGAACTCATCTGCCTAACAGCTCGCTGCTTACGCTACTGAAAAGGTGTTTCAGGGAGAGCTGAAAGAAGCTGAGGGAATGGTTCTGAGAGAGAGAGACCACATTTTTTATGCAGTATTTTGAAGAGAGGCACAAACACGATTTAGGTACTTTACTTTCATTTAAGATGGATTGATATTTTCTCAGCCAAACTAATTAATTTTCCTAACTTCTTCATGAGACTATATACAGAACTATATATATGAAACTATATAAATTTTACTGAACTTTAATCAAATAGGTAGAGTTAACTGAGTTCCTGCAGGGCTTGTCAGGCAGGCAAGTTGGCAATAGCAACGCATATCCCCGATGTTTTCACAAGGGAGTTGGGTTTTCATGGCCCAGAGAGCTGAAGCAGATCTGGCCAGGCTGTGTTTATGTGCTATAGAGCCATAAAACCTGACCATAGATATTAATATCTTGGCTTCAAAGAGGGAATTGGAAAGCTATATCTCACCAATGCAGGCAGGTTGCATTGCAAACTGGTGCCCAAGCTTGGGCTCATCTTCAGTTTTCATCTGCGGCAATTCAGAAGTAGCTCAGCATTAAGGTTCAGACTCTCTGCTTGGTGTGGAACTCAGGGGTAGATGGACACATTATGAGAAAGAGACTCTGTTGTCTTTTCTTCTAAGCAACCACTCTGAAAGCTCAATCCCCCAGGTGGCCTCAGGCAGGGAAGAAAAAACTGAGGGAGTGCAGCTGGCTCGCCATGCATGGTGTTCACTCAAACACTGCAAATGGAGTTTCCAATAGGGAACTTTCCTGGAATTTCTGTTTGCAAGTTACTAGAATAAATTAAAGTTACAAAATATTGGAATTCCCCAGTTTTGCTCACAGTATGAGCCAAAAGAAGATCCCCAAATAAATTGCAGTTTGAAAGAAACCTATTTTGCAGTATTTGTTAGTAAAAGATAACTTTCCACCCCACACCTCTGAGAATGTCAGTAAATAAAAATGCTACACAGAGACCTGGAGCTTAAAGTTTAATGAGAGCTAGGCACTCACATTGTATGTACATGGTGTCTTTTGACCAAGCTCAGCCTAGAAACGGATTGCCTCCTGGCCAGATGGTAGATCACCTATTTCTCATCATTCCTGGCTGACTTACTCTCTAGTTCTGCAGTCCTGCTGCTACTTTCCTACATCTTTATTCTTTTTTAAGATGTTCAACTGAATAACATCAACCTTCAGATTCAGTCACCCTTATGTAAGGTCAGTCTCCATTTGTTCTTTGCTGAACACACCTCTTGATGTTTTCAATGTTTCTTATTTATCTAAAACAAACAAGTTGTTGTTGTTAGGATAATGGGAAAAAAAGCCTGAGTTTTCTAGAAACTGGTTTTGGAACACCAGATTTTGCAGACACCCATAACCTAAGGATCTGGATGCTTCCTTGTGATCTCCAAAACATGGGTACAGGTCCACTGCTGCAGCTCAATAGAACTTGCATGTCTTCCTTCCCAGCAGGGCTTGGAGTTTCCCATGATAAAAATCCATGTTCTCTTCTGAGATTTTCTTCTTCTTAAATAAAAAGGGTGCTCTCCTGATAAAGTGTAATGACAGAATATTCTAGGCTGGTTCTATTTGTGATCACTGATTTGAGATGAGGGAGAGATGACTTCTACAGCTGGGCAGAAAAAGCCCTGACACTATTCCCATTTCATTTTGAAAATGAAACGTGAGTCATTTAGAAAGTTTCTGCTTTGAAATTCAGTAACCCTTAAAAGAAAACTAACAAGAAAATACCTGAGTGATGTCCTTTTTAATTGACAGTGGCAGCGTTGAAGAGTGGATGACTCTGAAGTGTGTGGCCAGCTAGTCATGTACACACCTGAACTGTCTTATCACTGGAGCCATGGCTACGGGGAACTTACTTGCATACTTGCATTTGTGTCATATTGCATCTCCTCATCACAAAATCTAAGTCCAAATTATAGAATCATGATAATAAATTATTTTCCCCAACACCGGTGTTTTACCCAAGCACGTTCAGATGTTTGTTAAACATTGATCAGAGAGGTCTGTTTATGCTGTGAATTTTGCTTCGTCTGTTCATCCTACATTTTCTGTGCATAGCATATTTCTTTGAATTTATTTATCTAGTGACCTGTCTTTTCCAGTTTCTGTATAAAATGGCTCCTGCAAATATTCTGGGCTTAAAATGTGCCTATTTTTTTTGACTGAACAATTACCTCAATCTGGATGTTTTTCCCTGCTGTGGTTTGAAACTGACCTTCCATATACCCGTTTTATAAACCTGCTTTTCTACACCTGTTGTTGTCACACACCTTCTTGCTCATTTTAGAAAGACTAAAAGCAAAAAAGATGTATGTATGGCCAACACTAAATTTTTTAAATAATACTTATATCTCCCTGCTCTTAAAAGCTTTTTTTTGCCTTTTTTTCCCTCCTGTCATTTAACATAACTATATTTCCATCGCCTTTTGAATTGAGATGCAAGTCCATACCAGAGCTGCAAACAGAATGCAGAAATCCTTTATGTTGTTTCTCTGGTGTTGTAGCCAGAAAAAAAAAAATAAAAAAATCAGTAGTTGACTTAAGGGTCATAACATATGTTGCTAATCACATCACTTAAATTCTGAACCCTAAACAGTAAGGATACAAGCATATACTTTAAATAAAAAGCTTTTAAAATGTATTTTTGGTCTCTCTCTGTCACACTGAGACCTTTCCTAAGTTCTTTAAAGTACTTCAGACAAGAGACAATAATTGGATTTCCAGACCTGTGTTTATTGCTTGAACTAGAAAGAGAAGTCCAGAGTGAATAGTCTAAGTTCTTGCCAGAATGGATTCACAACGTATATGAACTGACTCTGGTTTTTGCTCCTCTAGGAAAAAGGTCCTCTCACATTTATGCATTTAAAGGGAGTCTGGTGCTCAGTCTTTAGAGATGCAACAAGGAAAGTATTAGCATCAAATGCATTCTGATCTACAACAATTAGGTACATGCTTATCAAAATTAAAAATAAAAACAACAAAAAGAGAGGATAAAGACTGAGAGTAAAACAAGTAATAATGACTTTTAAAAATGTGTAAATCTTTTTGTTGTTACTCTTAACATGATGTCTTTCTTTGGAAATGTCCTCTCCAAAAGCATACTCAGTCTGACATTCTGGTACATTATTTTTTAGAAAACTTGCTGCTGTGTCAAAGTAGCAGAAATCTCTCTTGTACTTTATCCATTAGAGGTTTATCGATCAGAAAAGATGCCGCCAGCTCCATTACAAAAAAAAAAAAAAAAAGGCATGAAGAAGCATTCTTTTATATGTATACAAAATAAATTACTACCTTATATTTAATGTATACTGGATTGATTCTTTACAGTACACTGTACAGTGATAAATGATGCTTTACAATGCACTGTTGAATGTCCACTATAGGCCAATACCCTCAAGGGGAATGGCCCTGACATTTTTTTGGATTCTGTAAAACTGGACACCTGAATGAACTCCAAAATATGTCAGTGAAGTGGTATGTCAGTGGCTTCACAGTCAAATTCTTTGGTAATACGGGAATTTCCCAATTCAGCCTCCCGTCAGATCCTGCAAGGACTGAAGTTGAGTGGTATTTTTGGTTCAGGCATCATCATTAGAGCACAAAGCAGAAATATGTCCCAGTTTAAAGTGTTAGCAAGCATGATTATACTGTTAAACTAATTCCGTGGAAGGAATAGATGTCAGAGGAAAATCTAATTTACTGTCTCTAATTGGTCTGTTATGCTAACCAGATTAACATGCAGACAGAGAAGCAAATGTATGCGTAGTGGGTTGACCTTGGCTGGACACCAGGTCCCCACCCAGCTGCTCTATCACTCCATTTCCCAGCTGGACAGGGGAGAGAGTAAGATGGAAAACAACTCGTGGGTGCGGATAAGGCAATTTATTGAAGCAGAAGCCAGGTGGAAGCTTGTGCGTGCAAAAGCGAAGCGAAAGATAACACGGTTTATTCTCTATTTCCCATCATTAGTGATGTCCAGCCACTCCCGAGCAGCAGGCACAACGATTCCTCAGCAGGCAACCACTGGAGACAATGAATGCCCCCCCTTCCTGCTCCTTGCCTTAGCTTTTATGTCTGAGCTGATGTCATATGGTGTGGAATATCCCTTTGGTCAGTTTGGGTCAGCTGGCCTACTTGTGTCCCCTCCCAGGACCTTGCCCTCAACTGAGGAAGGAATGTTACAGTGCTGATGCTGTGCTCAGCAGTAACCAAAACACTGGTGTGTTATCAACACCCTTTTAGCTACCAATACAAAGCCTAGCACTGTGAGGGCTGCTATGGGGAAATGAACTCCAGCTCAGCCAGACCCAATGTGGTATGTTTTAATTCTGATTACATCAGGGGGTACATCTTTATACCACACGGTGCCAATTTTATATGACTGTAAATACCCTTTGAAATTCTGGATGGGCATGATTTGGGTTTCAAATCTATTTTTTAGCATATTCTTTGTACCTTGCTTAATTTCCATTCTTAGATTAGGAATATAATTTTTAATCCTGAAAAACCTTAGAAAAGAAGTACTGTAATTGTGGTAGAGAAATGTGACATAAATGTTGGAGAGATAATGAAATAAAAAAAGGCTCTTTTCACAGGCTTCATCAATTCGACGGTCTTTGACTAAATCAAGTAAACTTTAAGTAAGTCCACTTCTTCAAATTAAATGTAAATTTTGAGCCTCCTTAGAATTGCCTAGAAAAAAGTATCCTGGAAATCAATACTACATGATCCTCTGTTTGAGGGTATTATTTTCATTGATCAATATCCAGAGAAACAACTTTTAATCTATTTTGCTCCAAGTCAAACATAACTATGGAGAGAGTATTGCACTCACAACAACCTGAAGTTAGCATGGTAGGTTAAAAATATCTTAAGACTTCCTTCCTTTTTTCCACCCACAGCTATGGACCTGATTATAGACTCCTTAAATCCTTCTGAATCTCTGCTAATTTTGCCAAAAGAACTGATTATAAAGCAATATTGAGTCACTCTTTATATCTAGGGAAGCTATAAAATATGGTCACAATTATGTGCTGACCCCTTGATGAAAGAATATGGTCATATATAAAATGTAAAATGCTATAAAAACTTAAAAACAAAGCACTAACAGAAACAGAGGTGGCAGTCTTCTTTTTTTTTCCTTCTTGGATCAAGATGTTCAAAGGACTAGAAAATTTATTTGCTCCTCTTTGGGATGTGCCTGTAAACCAGTTGTACTGGGAAAGAGAAACTTTACTGGGATACGACAGTCTTCAGATAGTTTACCTAATTTGAACATAAATGTATAAGCGATCTCGATGATGCTTTTCATGCTCTCTTGATCTAGTTGTATTTGTAATCTGTTTCTTATTTTCTAACTTTGCCTGGCAAAAAGCCACTTTGCATTACAAGATAATTTAATCCATGCAGAATGAATGCTTCTGGGGACAGCTGCAGCCAGGTCCACCTACAGAGACAAACTCCCTGCTGACCCTGAGGGTTTTGGTATCAGATCTCAGCTCCAGTGCCCGGTTTCTACATGCCCAAAAAGGGCATCCAAAAGGCAATTAAAGGAAAAAGGAGGATGTTTGTGACTCAGTAGATATTAGCACACATTGTAGGAATCCATGGCTAAGGAAACCAAACCTGTTCAGTCTTTGTCCTGCCCTTGAACTGAAAGAGAGAAGGAGAAGGATGTATTAGTATGAAACCTTGTATTTCTAATGCTGGGCCTGAGCTGAAATTCTCTAAGCAGGAACAAGTTTGTTTTATATGAGAGAAAGACTATGACTCCTCAGCTTCCATACTGGCATTTTTTCTTTTTTTTCCTATATTTGAAGATCATTTTTTCCATTTGCAGTGTTTTATTGTACTCTGTCAGTTTTTGTAATTCAAACCCTTAAAGGGTCTTGGGTCTGCAGTGGAAAATTGTAAAACTACAGAAAACGAATTTCCTGACTAATTGAAACTTTGGCAGGGAATGTTTTACTTAGTTATAGAACAAGGGTTTCCATTCAGTCCATCACTTAAAAGAAAGTCTGGTTCTTTCCCTCATTCATTTTTTGTTACTCAAACCAGGACTGTTCTTTTTGGAATTGTGTGAGCTTTTTGTCCTCTTTTGCATCTTCTGTATTCAGAGATCATCCTTGAACAAATCTCCCTAAGGAAGAGGCACACGTGATAGCAACCTGAAACCGACCCTGGAATTAAATGACATCTAAAATAAATTATGTATTTTTTTTATTTAACTGTTGACTGATTAAATGCCTTAGGACTGCCAAGGTTTTCCTGTGTTTCTAAAACATTTTAGAAAATTGTGGTTGTGTAACATCTATTTACTCCTGTATGTTCGTGTCCAGTCTGGTCCACCTGGAGACTCTCCCTGACCTCCCACAGCCAGTGCTGCCCCTCTGACTTGGGCTGTTCATTTATCTGTCAAGGATGCCCCTATTCTGAATAAACATGCAAGGCAGTTAACATGGGGTAGGAAGGAGCATGACTGCCGGTGACAGACATGGCACTAGAGGAATCTGTGTTGTTCTTGGCTGCAGTCATTTCCAAGCAGGAAAACCATACCTTGTTTTCTTCCTTCTCACAACCCCCAGCTTTCAGGTCAGGAATTCCATTATACTTTGAATAGGTGGAAAAGCTATAATCAAATGCCTGTGGCAGGTAGACAGGAAGCTTGCAATAGGTTGTCAGAGAAGAAGAAACAAGAAAAATGCCTTAAAGCTTCAATGAAAACAAAACTTTTCCGAGTGTGTTTTCATAAGCAGCACCTATTGCAGCTCAAGTCAGCACTCTTGGGGTTGATGAGTCTGCAGCCATTCTGTCAGCAGAGAAATGAGAAATCAGAAAGAGACATTAGCTAAGTCTGTTGTGAAAGAAGAAATTACTCTCTATTCTGAAACTATAATGTCAAACATTTGTTAAAATGAAAATTTAGTAGAAGTGAGTACAGGACTTGCTTCTTTTAAATGATTTACTTTAAGGTCTTCTAAGCATACCTTACAGTTTGTAACTGAGTCAGTGTGAGTCCAAACAGAACATGCATTTTAATAACAATTGCCTTCAATTTGCCTTCAATTCTGTTTGAAAGTTTCTGGTAGGGTCTTGCCTTATGTTTATTTTAAATACTTTCTTTCCTTAGAAACATCCTAACTTTTCTCTCAAGCAAAATAGGATATAGCAAAGTTGAGTACTGAAACAAAAAAGGGAAAAAACCAAACCAAAACAAAACAACAGCAACTGGGAACACTTGGTTGAAAGTGACTCTTTCTGCATGTGCTTATATGTGTTTTTGAGCAGGGAGCCAAGGCCTGGGCTGATGCTCTTTCACATCAGCATTCTCATAGATAAGCCTCTGAAGGAAAAGGTAGTTCTGCATCGTCAGCTTTTTCAGCTTTTCATGAAGCCCACTAGTGAGTCACTGGCTCTCCTGCCAAAAGCCTACTAAAACAGTAAAATATAAGAAAAGATACTTAATCTTCATTAGAGTTCAAGTGCAGTATGATGGTGCATTTTCTATCACACGACTATGTAGCACAGTGGAAGCCTCTTGCATGACTAAAAGTCTGCAAGCCTCCGCTGAAAGAAAATAATGCTCTTGTAGATATTTTGGGTTACAAGCATTTCTAATGGCAAATTTTATGTGATAAACTTCTTTTGAAAAAGTCAAATTTCAGTCGGTTGAATTTAGAGTTTTGAAATCCTGAAAGCAAAACCTGTGAGTTGCCAGTTTTCATTAAAGAATGGGAAAACTTCGAAAAGTAACTTAAATATTTCAAACTAAAGGCAACTTCTGTGTCTTATTCCGTACAGACACCACACCTCACAAAGTTAATCTCATAAGACCTAGGTCCTAAATTATGGATATGATTGGTATCATGTGCCTTAAAATGCTTAAAATAGATTACAACCAGACCAGCTGTCCAAGTTTCTATGTAAACCAAAATATAACAGCATCCTTATTTAGATGGGAGCCCAACTTTCTTATCTAATCCTTAACAATCCTCTGGACACTTCTTTGTGCATTTCTGTCTCTCCTTGAAATCTGAATCACTAACTATAATGAGGTGTGAGATGGGGCTGTGTTTGTTACAGATTCATAACACAGTAGTCCTAAAACTGACATGTGTGTCTGAACTTGCTCATGTAAGTAGTCCCACCAAGGTCACCACTGAAGACAGGAATATGCTAATAGAAGTAAATGCAGAGCAAATGTATTCTCACAAAATATCTTCCCCCTCTGATTTGAATACACTCGCTAAAAATGAACTTTATACTTTTCCATTGAGAATCACTTTTACAAGTTTAAATATTCACAAGTGTAAATATAACATTCAATTAGAGAAGGAATGTTGCCGTCCGGTCGAGGCGGGAGGGACGACACGGTGATCAGGGATACCAGCCCCCTTTATTACAACAGTGCTTCTACTTATACACTTCTGGGTGTCACAC
>JAYRBT010000139.1:31355418-31376761 GCA_036023395.1 Myiotriccus ornatus
AGCAGGAAGTCCACCCTGTGCCACAGTCCTTACTGTCCGTGGTTAACCCTCTGCCAGGTGTAAAGTTCCATCTTCAGCATCCTAGCTTACAGAGAGCCCAGGGCCAGCTGGGCTCCCCCACAAAGGAATAACTATGATCCAAACTTTCATGAAGAATTAACCCTTTTAGTCTGAAATCTTACACCACCTTATAGCCATGAGTTTCTCTGAAGCCTTTACTTAAAATAAAAAAAATAAGGAAAAGGCATTGCAATATCTTTTCTTCCAATACAAAAACAAGTATTCTGTAGATATCTAAATATTCCTTCAGGGTGGTAGTCTAAAGAGGGAGTTTCCAACAAGCTTTCTTGTCTGCTTATTTCCCTTTATTGCTTTACAGTGATAAACTCACTTACTTTTAGTAACTTTTACAATTGTTTAGTCTGACTTCTTATGAAGTAATACGTAATTCACTCTTCAGGAAATTAATTAAAATGTCTTTTTGGTAATTTTGGGGTGTGTTTTTTTGGTTTGGTTTGGTTTGTTGTTTTTTTTCACCACAAAGCTTCTAAAAAGTCTTGTTGACCAGGAAATTTTTGAAGGGTTGGGTAAGGTTATGAAGTCAATAGCCTAAAGAGGAAACTGCAGTTGGCAGTTCTGGGTATATTGAGCAATTGCATTTTCGAGTAATCCTTGTTTGTTTTCAGCTTTTACGGTAACTTTTTATGAGGTTCGTATAGCTGGTGTTTCTTGTGTAAGGGGAAAATGTGGCTGAGAGATTTATTTTTGGTGCTTTCTTCTTTTGGGACCAGAAAGTAAATAACAATTACTATTGTAAGCACAACGATGCAGGAATTCAAAAAAAGCAGGGAAGTGCAGAGTACTCATGTGCATGGATATCAGGAATATATACAATTTAAGTCAGTCATTATGGGAATTTGGCAAACACTGTTTATTTTTGTCACATCCTTTCCTTTTCCTGATGTTCCTTCGGGACTTGTTCATAAACAACTCCAGGCAAAATTTCCCCAAAGCCCCTCAAGGACTTCCCCTGAATTTCAGTTCAGTTTAAAAATTGTGCTTGGCACGAAGGGTGTTCTTGGGAACAAGGTGCTGGAGAGCAGCACCACAGAAAAGGACCTGTGGGCACTGGGTGATGCCAGGTTGAACATGAGTCAGTCTGCCCTGGCAGCCAGGAGGGCCATCCATGTCCTGGGGGGCATCAGGCAAAACATCACCAGCTGGTAGACGGAGGGGATTGTCGTGCTCTGCTCTGCCCTGGTGTGGCCTCACCTTGGACATTGTGGGCAGTTTTGGTCACTGAAATACAGAAAAGATATTTAGCTATCGGAGAGTATCCAAAGGAGTGCAATGACTACAATATATATACATATATACGTATATATGTATGTTTTTCAGAATTCTTAATCTTTTGAATAAAAAAAAATCAAGTCATGTTAAATGCAAATACCATATCACAAGGTATCTATCACAATGTGATCTTTGAAAAAATCAAAAATATGTGGCCAAATTATCTGTGTGACTTTGAAAATCTTACCTCATATCTTAGAAAGCACTAGATACTATTTCCATATGGAAAAATTCTGTCACCAGTGGGGCCTTGCATCATTCATCACCTTCTTTTATTCAGTGGAAAACAAGATATAAGGAGGGTTGATTGGTCTGATTACGAGGAAGGGGTAAGTGTAATGCCCCAAATAAGAAAGAGGTGGGGCATATGTTGATATAATATGTACTTTCTATTAGATATGTGCAGCCAAACTCAGTCCTAGAAGCAAGCAATAAGTTTTTAACTTTAAGGAAAAGAAATAAGTTAAAAATCAAAAAGAAATAGCTGGTGACTCAAAAAAAAAAACCAAAAAAACAACACTGTAGCACTCCAAAAATGTAAATTGTCACTGGAAGAATTAAACTAGCTGGTGAAACACAACTCTTGTATGTGAGAAAAGCCACTAGCCAGCATGACAGGCCAAATAATAATGCTTTCTGCCTGAGTAGGATTTATCTCTAATTGAGGTCTAGTTTCTCTTGAATTCCGTTCAAGAGAGAAGTCAGATAATTTGGTAACTTGAACTGGTAAACTCCCATTTTCGAGGTTAATGACATATCTTATCACCATCATGACAACTGCCTGAGAATGTCTTCCTGAGCCCGCAGTCCTGTAGGTCAGTATTCTTGAAAGTATTTCTAAACTGTGCTTCTGTCAAAGCTTTTGCTCATTCTCTTCCTGGGAAAGGTATGTATTCTGTATTCCTTAGGGCTTATCTAACTAGTCATTAGTACCCAAAGGAGAAAAAAATAATCTCACAACTGATATTTCATACTGATGTTTCTGTCACTTATTTAATTATTATATCCTTTCAAACACAACTAAAAAAATATTTCCAGGAGCCTTGTCAAACACGCTCTGACCCCCTGTAAGTCACTAGCAAGCATTCCATCAGAGTCTCTTGCACAGTCCCATTTTCCAAACTATTAAAATGTGGGTGTGCTTGTCTTTGAAATGTCATAGCTGGGTCCACTGGAGCCTGGAAGTTTTGAACTGAATCCGTGCAGAGAACAGGGACTGCACGCCAGCCACAAGCAGTGCCAGGTGTCATGGGTGGAATTAGGTGAATAGCACTGTGAGCAGTGCTATTTCTTTAACAATATCAGCTCTTCCAAAAGGACTGGTGAGGCTGGGAAAGGTGGTGAAGAATGGGTCTCTGTGTATAGTCTTTCTGGTTGCTACTAGTACAACGCCCACGGAAACCAATAGGAGTTGCCTGTTGGCTCAGAAGCAGGGAACACAGTAGTGAGGGAAGAGTTAGGGGCTTATTTTTATTTTATTTCATTTATTCCTACTTCAAAATGGGACCTCAACACATTGTGTTTTGAGAACACTTTAACAGATAAATGCAGAAGAATACAGGGAGAATCTGTTGATGGTGGTATGTCCTTAAGTATGGAAGGAAGTATTTGCTTGTGCTCTTTGCCAGCTGAAAGGATTACAGGATTAACTAGTGCCTGCCTGCCTTGGAGGCCTGCTCTTCTCTGCCTGTTCATCTGCCACTCTGGTTTGCATTTTTCCTGTGATTGCTATCATATCCTCCTTCCTGTAAGTAGTAATTTCTCTAAACTCTTAACCATTCCTCACTGTATAAGCTGCACATGATGAAAGACACAGTCAGAAAGGATCTCTCTGTCTTAGTATATGGAAGAGATTTTAAAAAAAAGAGCAGATAACTGTCCTGTGAGACACTTTTTTTATGGCAATCACCCACTTTTTCAAGGAGGAGCTCAGAGAATGAAGGACAGGAATTGAAACTACAGTTTACCTGTCTACTGCAAATTATTTAATCTCATAAAGTTTGTAAAGCAGGAAAACTTATTATTAAGCTTTCCAGATTTAAAACATGATGACTAAACATTTCCTAAATATGAGAGACAATTTTTGCAGAGAGCAGAGTAGAAATGAAATTTTACCAGTACTAAACTCTCTTTTCCCATTTTTTGAGGTAGCTGGAGTGAGCTTATTGGCAACTATGTTCTCAGCCACAGAGGGTTTTCTGCCATTTTTATGTGTGAGGAATTGTTTAGAAAACTTCCATTATTTGAAAACTAAGCAGATTGTCATTCGTGCTTTTTAAAGCTGTTTACTGTTTAAGCCATTATCATAATCCACCTGTATGTCAAATTCAGGGAGTGTGTTCTAATATCTTTACATATATGGAGATGTCAGAGACTGACCAAAAATCTCTATACTTTTCCAAAGCAAATAAATGAAGAAAGTCTCTAAGGGTAAGGGGTGAATGGAACAGATGTGATAACTTTACTTTCTATTCACCTCCCTCATATATAAGTGCCACATAAGAAATATAGTTTGAGCGTTGTTATACTCAGACAATAGTCAGCAGCAGAGAAGTGTCTTTTAGTATGTGGGCAGCCACATTTAAGTCATATCAACACTAACACTGCTGCAAATTATTTAACATGCTGAACTCATGGTAGTTTACTAATCTCCTCTTGAGCTGAGGCATACTGATCAAGTGTAACATCACTTGAAAAGGGAATTGCATTTTCATCCCTGTAATCTTGTGCTTCTACCTTTTTAACCCTAATAAAGTTGGGCCTTTTTCTGCTGCAAAACACAGAAGAGAAGGAAAGAAAAAAGAAGTTGTCAATTGGCTGATTTCCAATTTGCATGAGTATAACTGAATACAGAATCAGCCCAGTATTTGGCTTTACTTAGAAACACAGGCCCTGTCTATATCCCATTAAGACTGATGAAAAATGTACTTCATTTATTTTGCTAACAGTGGATTAAGCCCATTAAGAAAAATGAGTTTGTTCTCAGGGTAATGACAGTTTCTATGTAAAACAGAAACAATGTAGACCAAAAGAACATATTTTCACAACTTTAATATGAATTCCAAACAAACTTTTTGAAAATTAATTAAAAATTAAGATAATGCCTGTGCATAATTAGGTTTTTCTTACTGTGAAACACTGCTGCTGGAGTACAGCGTGTCTCTTGGTTATCTATCAAGAAGAAAATTGTTCGCTCTAAGATCATTGAGTCCAACCATTAACCCAGCACTGCCAAGTTCACCACTAAACATCCACAGGTCTTTTAAATACCTCCAGGGACACCACTTCCCTGGGCAGCCTGTTCCAATGCTTTATAACCCTTCCCATGAAAAATGTTTTCCTCATGTCCAATCTAAACCTCTCCTGGCCCAACCTGAGGCCATTTCTTCTTGTCCTGTTATTTGTTACTTGGAAGAAGAGACCGATCCTCACCTTGCTACAACCTCCTTCCAGACAGTTGTAGAGAGCAATAAGATCCCCCTTGAGCCTCCTTTTCTCCAGGCTCAACAACTCCAGCTCCTTCAGCCGCTCCTCACTGGACTTACTCTCCAGACCCTTCACCAGATCCATTGCCCTTCCCTGGACTCATTCCAGCACCTCAATTTCTTTTTTGTAGTGACGGGCCCAAAACCAAACACAGGATTCGAGGTGCGGCCTCACCATTGCCAAGTACAGGGACACAATCACTGCCATAGTCCTGGGGGCCACACTATTGCTGATATAAGCCCAGAATTCACTGTCATTCTTATCTACCAGGGCACACTGCTGGCTCATGTTCAGCTGCTGTTGACCAGCACCCCCAGGTCCTTTTCTGCCGGGCAGCTTTCCAGCCGCTCTGCTCCCAGCCTGTAGCACTGCAGGGGATTGTTCTGACTCAAGGGCAGGAGCTGGTACTTCATTTCATTAAAGATGAATACAATTGCTCTCCACCTATTGATCCAGCATTTCCAGATCCCCCTGCAGACCCCTCCTGCCCTGCAGCAGATCAACACTCCCACGCAACTTCGTGTCGTCTGTGAACTGACTGAGGAAGCACTTGATCCCTTTTTCCAGGTCATTGATAAAGGTATTAAACAGGACTGGCTCCAGAACTGAGCCCTGGGGAAAATCACTAGTGACCAACTAACAGCTGGATTTAACTCCATTCACCACTACTCTTTGGGCCTGGCCATCCAGCTAGTTTTTTCTTCAAAGAGTGCAGTCATCCAAGTCGTGAGCAGCCAGTTTCTCCAGGAGAATGCTGTGGGAAATGGTGCTAAAGACTTCACTAAACCAAGTAGGTCACATTGTCATAGAAGGAGATCAGGCTGATTAAGCTGGACCTGCCTTTCATAAGCCCATCCCAAATGGATGCTAGTAAATTGCTCCTATCCGACAGTCTTGGGAGAAACAGATAAAGAACTGGTATTTTCTTTTACTAACACTAAATGGCTAATGTGAAGTTAACTCAAAATGACTGTTTTGCTCTGGGGGAAGAATAGCCGCTCATTTGCTATTTAGAGTACCAGAGGGTTTGAATATGCTTTGCACTTACAGTTGGAATCTTGCAGGATGTGTCAGAGTGTGTGATTGCCATGCTGCGAAACGGTTTCTTTCCTGGCGGAACCAAGGCTGAAGGCAATCACTGGAGTGCCCTTGACACACCTCACTTGCAATATTATCTCTTCATGCATGTGCATTGTGTGCACACAGCCAGATGTTTGCACAAATATAATTTTTGGTAAAGACACAATGTGCATATACCATCCTAGGACCATAGACAATTACAACATATTTGCACCGCTTACTAATATCAGTGCAACCTTAGTCTCAAGGACAGCAAGAATCTCTGGCCAGATATATTATGGGAAAGGTAAGATCTTAACTTTTTTTTCTCCAATAACATAATGTTCTTGTGACACAGTGACTTTAATAGTTTTTGAAGGCTTAATGCTCACTGAGGCAGTGAAAACAAGGTGATCTCATGGAAGTGCTCAGGAGATTTTAGTAGATAAAATGTTAATATTAACTTCACTGCTAGCTCATTTCAACAAAAACCCCTGCAAACAGGCTTGGTGGGGGCCCAAACCTCTCTCCCCATTGATGTGGATATCCTCAGTTACCAAGACAAGGGGAAAAAGGGCATGTATAGGGGCTCCATTTATATTCCAGGTTCCTATGTGGAAAGACTGACTTTTTTTTTCCCTTTCCCCCTTTCCCTTTTGTTTCCATTTTGCCTTTTTTCTCCTTTTTTTCTTTTTCTGTGCTCCTCTGTCCCCCCTTCCCCTCTCTCTCCCCTCTAGTTGCTTTTTTGTTGGTTTGGGCTTTTTTTCCCTTTTTTCCTTTATCCTAAATCAGATCCAAGGCATGGTTCAAGTTCATTCAGGAGCTGACAAAACCTGACCTCCCTTCTGAGCTAAAATCACTGCTGGGATATATGAAGATTGCAGCTCTGTCCCAAGGCAAAGTCAAACAGGTTAGCTTTGTGTGGCTTTCCCTGGGACAGAGGAAGGAAGCAGTGCTTTCAGAGCTAGGAATCACCTCTTGCTACACATCAGTGGTTGGCAGTACTGTCTCCCAGCAGGTCTGGATAGGAAATGCCTAGTGGAAGGAGTTGGAGCTGATTTGGATGGCTGGATCTCCTTCCACTCAATTGCCATGTGGTCAGAGCAAGCCAAGGTGTGGACCTGGTTTGGGTGTTTCGACAATTAAAATTCAAATGCAACTCCTCTTTGGAATGCAGCATCAGTAAACATGAGTGGCTAGTTTTAAGGAAATATAAATTTTTAAAATTAAGATCTTTTATGAGGCCTTTTTTTCTGGTTAAGACAATAAAAGGTTTTGGCAACATTTCTTTATACTTCTTTACACCTTAAAGTTTGCATTTGGTTTATTTTCTACCACTTTAGTAAGAAAACCGTTGCTCTGAACTTGTGTTGTAAATAGCTGACTGGCAACAAAATTGTTTTGAAATGCAAGAAAAAGAATTAAAAATCCTTTAAACTACACTGACAAAGATATTCCATAACTAGAGCACAAAATCTTTGTTCTCATGAACTAAAGGAATTTTTTCATTAACTGTTGCACAAGGCAACATCAGTTATATATGGCTTTTTCATTCTTTGTAAATCACAGTATCTCAAGATTTCGATGTTTTACTGTGAACTGAATCTCTGCAAAGCTCTAAGCCAAGGTATTTATTAAAGGAAACTGTTAATTTTGACATACTTAATAAACAGCAGAGTTAGGTTTGTTAAGTGGCCTTAAATGCATTTTAAGCAAAAGACCCAGTACCTGAAGTGGATTTAAAAAGACCATAAAAAAAGGAAGCCACTTCATTTTTGGAGTGACTAATCTAGCTACTAATCTGAAAATTCCAGGACTTAGTATTAATATTATTAGCAGTATTTGTGCAAGTTAGCCACAGGTTAGAGACAGGAAAGGAGACATTGCTGGAACTGTGAACCTGATGCTGCTTCAGTTCTATCATGAAAGGAGAGCAAAAGAGGAATGTGAAATTCTGGAATGGGAAAGAGCATACCATATTTGTTTCATCAAATTGTATACCCCTAAAAGATGAGGTGCTAAGAAGCCTACAATATGGGCTTGTCAAAACACACCAAGTCAACCAACCGTTCATTGACAGCACAGCTAGCTTGAAAGAGTGAAATAAGTTGACTGGGCTGTGTTATCTATCTCAGCATATGCAAACAAGGAAATGTGGTCTAGTTTGAACCTTATTAGTGCTAATTCAACCTCCTTATCATCAGCTCAACATAACACGACGATTTTTTCCCTCTCCCCTAGGCAGCATTCCTGATGCCCAGTGCTCTTCAGTCACCATTCAGCTAAGAAGGTCTCTAGCTTGTGACTGCCAGACTAAAAATCTAACCCAAGTGGTGTTACTCATCTCCTTTAGTCCAGTTGTCTAAAAATTGTTTTATCTAGAGGTCCTTAATTCCAGTCGAGGCTTCACTGATGGGCCCACCCAGGCAGTTTGGAACCGAGTCTCCCAAGCTGGCAATGGGTGAGAGAGCCTTGATATCTCCCACATGCTCTGTGTTAGTGTCCAGGTCCTCATGCAAGACTCAGAGAGTGGGATTGGATAGGTTGACAGTAGTCATTAAGATTAGATTAGAGCGCGTGCTGAGAGGCTGGACTGGGAAACTCCATAATAGGAACAGAGTGAGGAATATAGTGAGACCATAGTGGCTGAAGCAGAGAGCAAAGCAAGGACAGCTTGTATAGTAGACAAGGTCCAACCAATCTGAGGTCAGACTGGGATCTAGCTAGGGACTGGAAACCAGAATAGTCACTGCCTGGTCTGTCTTCACTGGAAACCCATATGTTTGGACCCAGACACTGGCACACTAACCTAAGACCTTTCTTCACAAACTGTTATTGGGCAGACCACAGGGGAAGCAGGGAAGTATCAGGATAAGAATTGAAAATCTCTTCTACTTGTGAGCGTGAGTGGTTTTTGGGTTATAAAACAAGAAAAATGGGGAAAAATAGAAAATCTGGGTCAAATACTTATGCACATGTACTGTGTGTGAGTAAAAACAAAACAGTGACATAAAGAGCCTGGGATTTCTGACTCTTATTTACCCAGTTTTTCTGTTCTATGGGAATTTGCTTTTTGGAGCAGACCTATTATGACTGGACATCTGCAACAGCCAGTCTCAGACTATTTCTCTGCATTCTGACAGTTCCCATGTGCACCCAAGCTACCCTGTATTCTACTTTTTCTAACCTTAGAGTGGCAGGGCAGCGGTGCCCCTGATATGTGCATTGTTTTAATATACTAAGGTCTATGTACTTTCACAATGATATTAAGAAAACCCCTGAGTTGAAAATGACTGGAGTTTGAAAAGATATTTGGGTAAAGTGTAATGTCTGTTAGTCCTGCTCATACTCTTCCCTAGACACGTGCCTGTGGCCACTGGTGCAGAGAGAATGTTGTGTTATGGGGTTCAGTGGTCTGAAGTAGCATGGCTGCTTTTAGGAAGTCATTTGATCATCATCATCAAATATTTAATGACTGCATGACCTTCATAGAACAACTACTGAATTCATACTGCATACAGAATAACTGAATGGTACTTTAACACAATACATCTGCCTGGACAGGCAAATACCTGTGCTAGCCTTTCAGGTGTTCAAAATTGAATATTTCCATAGAGTCTGGCATTTAGAGTCACTGCAGGATCTATGATTTTAACTACTACATTCAAGATAAGCACTAACATAAAATATAGATCCTTAATCAAAAAAAGCACTTCAAAACATCCTTAATGATGTGAATAACTCCACTAAAGGTAATGGCTCTTCTGACTGCCCTGAGTTGATACCATAGTTAACCTATGTAAAGGAAAAAATGTAACAATAATCAGATGTAATCTGATAATGAGAATGTATATTTTCCACCATAAAAGCAGTTCTCTCTAGCAACACTGATGTCAGATCCATGAACGTGTATGAGTCTCTCCTTGTTCAAGATAGGAAGGGTAATGTCTTAGAGGAGAGAAAAAAAGATGCATTAAAACTTCAGTATGTTCTTCAATACCATATGACAACAAATCCTAAAACCTCTGGCATCTCTGTTTACAATTAGACATTTTAAAAAAAATAAACTAGCAACGCAAGAGCTTTCAGCCAATTTTCTTGAACTTTCAGTGCCAGATTTATTTTTAATGTTGATGTAAGGTATGTAATTTACCCTGTACATTTCAGGCATAATGTTTAGAATACTTGTTTCCATAACAAGCTGTCATTATACGATAAATGGAATTTCTACAGGGATTTCTGGGTAGCATATTTTTGGAAGTTGCTATTTTGGAAATTATTAATTGCTATTATAACGTCTGAGAAAACGTAGTGCAATAACTAGGCCCCAAGTATATAATTACAATTACTCTGAAGTGTGTTTTTCAAGCTAGGAGGATATGGCCTTTTGGCATGCTCAGTTGTATTCAAGCCTCTGAGAAGTAAGGGTTCATGTAACAGTTACTGCTCCAACCCTTAATTTTGCGCAACGTTCCTATTCTTGAGAAATATCTCCTTAAATAGTGTGTCACATAGCTGCATTGGTGCCTTGAGCACCTGTTTTTCTTGCTGAGTTCATTCATTCTCTAGGACTTCTACTGCTGTATAGATAATGGTTCTTCTACATTTTACAGTCTTTATTTCACTCCTTACTCAAACAATCAGCAGTCAGGCATGACTGGTTCTTCGGGTTTTCTGAAAGAAAAGTAGCAGGACTCTAAATTCAGGGTAATTTTAGTAGTGCCTTTTGAGTTTTCCTAAGGCAGATCCTTTAACATGCATGAATCCTTCACACTAGTGTGAAAACCCAGACATTCTCTCATTTAATAATTGCTTTTCTGAATTGCTAAATCTGGATGAGGAAACCGATTCTAAAGTTCAGACATATATATCAGCACAAGTATGGAGAATATCAATTTTTTAGACTAAGAACCAAACTAAGCCCTTAGACTGAGATTCTGCTGAGATAGCTGTCTGTAAGGCAGAAGGGATCTGTTTTCTTTATTTAGGAGGTACACCATGAATTTTGGGGCTCATGTCCATGGAATTGGAGCTTGGAATAGGAACAAGTCATTGTAATACTATGACAGTGTGCTAAAAGTGTTCCAAAGACTCTAACTGAGCATCTTGCACGTTGTAAGAAATTTGCCCTGCAGGTCCTTGGCACCATATGTCTAGCAGGTAGCTGACAGCTGTTCAGACTGAGTGCAAATCAAGAAAAATTTAAGTAAAGAGCAACTACTACAGTAAAGCACATCAGCAGTGTGATTTAGGCAGAATACAAATGCTATGGTAGGCAAAAAGGAAATTTGAATGGGATATTGCAGGCTGTCATCACTTTTGTCCTCTGGAATATCTAGGTATGTTTCCAAAACAGTCGGCCAGGAGGAATACTTGAATCATACTTAAAACTCTTATTAAATGGAATTGCCTTGACTTGCCCAACACATCTGTTTCTTTATTATGTAGGTAGGGGAAATAAAGACAGGTATTTAATCCTGTATAGCACTTTGCATGCAATAAGTGCCTTTAGAAAGTGTTTGTGTTGCAGAAAGTATAGAACGTGTTGTTGAATGACATCTCAATAACTGTCTTCCTGGTTCTTTTCAAGGTAAATATATATTCTTTATCAATTTGTATAGATATAGCTGTGGCACAGTTATTCATCAGGCATGTAGTTCATGCCTGTAGCATGTTGATAACAATTATTAATCATGCATTAACTCTTCACAAGTCATTTACATCTACCTTTATGCATGAACAAACACTGCCTTTAAGAACTTTAAAGATGACAGGCTAATCCTTTTCACCACTGACTTGTATCTCAATTCTTCAATGACACTATAATCCACAAAAGAAACTACACTGGCACTAAATGTGTTCAGTGAATTACACAATTTTATTGAAATATAGGTGTTAAATGTGGATGCATACAAACAGGAATATTTTGATTTAATTCTAATTTCCCCCCAAAACAAACCTTTGAACTTCCCAAAATATTATCTTTCAGTAAGAAAATGAGCTTCATATTTTTCAAAGATTTTTAGTTGGTTCTTTTAGCACTATTTTATGTATATGACTGCGTTCAAAGCTTTTTTTTAAGGTACTACACTGACTATGAGTGTTATAAAGTGCAGTAAGAGTTTAAAGCTGCTTCAATGCCATTAGTAAAATATTCCAATACAAGGAGAGGTGCTTCAGATTAGAGAACACTTTTTTTGACAGTTAATACATTTTGCAGGCTGACTAATCTGTCTTAAGGAACATGCTGAACTTCACACAGCAAAAATATTAATACTAGGTCTCGGCTTATTTACATAACAACAGGAACTACAAATTTAATAACTTTGAAGACTTTTTAAAGTTGAAACCTCTGTAAGTATTTTTCACCTATCAATATCAGCAATGCAAATTTTACTGGCTTAGGTGAGCTAGGGTTAACTTCAGTCTCTGTGGTAATGACATTAGAGAAATGTAGAATCAACTGCTATTCTCTTACACCTGCCTTTTTGGTCTTTCCAAACAACATATGGATATGTCTATTGTAATATGGATACCTCTGCTTTCCATATTGATCAGTCCTCTCAAGGATTACAGGACATCTACTCTTTTCTGGTTTTTTGGGTTTTTATTTCAGCTTTGGGGTTATTGTTACAGTACTTTTGGTTTAGAAATAAGAGAGCAAATGAGTGTTTTAAGGTTGCTTAAGGAATCACTGGCAATGGTATCAGCAAAAACAGTTTTAATATAAAAGCAAAAGCTCAACAAACCTCACTGGCAAGGTTCACTCTACTACTTACTAGATGGTTAAAGCACAGAGACAAAAGCAAACTAAAAATCCAAAATAAATCAATCTAAACCAAAGTAAACCCAAAACCATCTATGTGGAGGCTGAGGAATATGCCAGGGGGGTAGGTCAGGGAAGAAAATAATAGGAATGGGTAAGGAAGAAAAGAAGACAAAAGGGTAAGGAAAAAGAGGAATATGGAAGACCCTCCTGCTGGGTCACAAGGTTCAGAGTAGACTCTTGTGCTAAACTGAGCCCAGACTTGAACAGTTTTGGACCTGAAGGTCAAACAGCACTCAACCTTAAATACACTTAATAACTTAAGATAACCAACTTAGGAAAAGATTCATATAGAATTTACTATAGCATAACAGTAACTCACAGGCCTAACTTACAAACCTAAAATACTTGAGAATCTAGGGGAGCAACATTGCTGGTACATTTGCTATAGCATATTCATGCTTGCATGCACAAAGACATACAGAGTCTGTACAAGGCATACACTTGAAAAACTGTCCTCGGATTCAGTGAAGTACTTCAGATGTCTTTGCATCTTTTCCACAGGCGAACGGTGAGTCTTGAGGAGTCAGGGCATCAGCCCAGGAACCGCTGTTGTTGTTCAGTGATCGTCCAAGTATAGCAAACTTGAGAGTTCTCTGGCTCTAAAAAGTGTCCCACTCAGAGGGACATGGCTGGTCATAGCTCACTGCTGTCCAGGAGAGCTCAAGGGTTCTCAATTTGGACCGCTGTTGCAAGAGAGTTGCCTTTAGTCATAGTAATTTTCCATCCTGGCTGCAATTCAGGTCAGTAACATTCTTTAAAAATTTGATAACGAAAATATTATTCCATTTGGGTTGTTATTCAGGGAAGAAAAATAAGTTTTCAAGTTTGTTCAGTTAAAAAGCAGGAGCTTGTTAGATAGCACTAGTTCTTGGGAACAGACAGTTTCTGATAAGTTTCAGAGGGACTCAGCCCAGGTGCCGTTTGTCAAGGCCAAGGCCTAATGAGCAAGTGGGACTGGGATGAGTGGTGTGTACACCACCAGAGGGGGGAAAAATCTTGGGATCATACACACAGCTTGACAGTGGTTTGCACATGGAGATATGTCAGCAAAGGTATAGTAATGACATAGTAAATCCAAGTAATAAAATGCATAAGCCTGCATGGAACATAGCTTTCGAGTATATTGTATGATCCCAATTTACAATAAATCCATAAAAGCAATAAGAGGTGTCTGCTTCCTGTGAAGTACAAGCATTATAAATACGACTATGTCTATTATGATCAATATATGCCATTGCTGTTTTGACAAGTTATTTATCTATCAGATACATAAAGCCTAATATATATATGTATATATTTATATGTGTATATATATACATATAAAATTACCAGCAATAACATGTTTGAAGGGGCACACGTTTCTAATAATTTTCTCATTTAATTTTAATAAATAAGACACTTCATTTTGTGTTCAGTTCTCTCAAAAGTCTTCATTTTAGAGCCTCTACCAAGGCGTAGTAGTCAGAATTTTCCAGTTAGATTCGCCAGATCGACCTTAAGGATCATCTGTCATTCTCAGTATCTGTAAAGAAGAGGGAGATGAGGGAACTGGAACATTAAGGAAGACAGACTATAATTTTCTTCATCTGATGGTTCATCTGTTTGCTATTTTGTTCACTGCTGGGTTTCCTACTTCAAATTTCTGTATTTCAAAATGAAAGGAAAATCACTAATCTTTACAGAAGAAATGACATCAGGTTCCTTCCACATTTCTGGTTATTTGTGCCAGAAGAGAGAAACCTTTTATACCAAATACCTATTTTTGCCTCTATTTCCTACAATGACTTGAGGATGTATACCTTTTTACAACAGTAGAGAAGCAAAGAAGACAGACCTTTCAGCATCCTTCAGAAGTCATTCTTAGGTGCTCTGTAAACCTCCACACCTTCTGAATGATCACCATAGCCATCAAGATGTGACAAGTGATTGAAATAAAAAGCATTTATAATTACGAAGGTTTCAGAATATGAAATCCTTTCTAAAATTGTGGTTTCTAATTGTGTGAATTAAATCAACTCAATTTATAAGAAAAACAAGTTTGGTGAGCATTGAAACTAATGAAATATGATTTTTATTTTATGTGGGTCTTCTGGCTGCCTGGCTTTTTAACTGAATTAACCTGAAAGACTGGGCACACATTCTTCTGTTAACAGAAATTTAAAAGTATGTATTTGCTCTCCTGAAAAAAAGCTTTGTAAAGTCTTTAATAAAATTTTGTCAGCTATTTGACATTAGAGGTTCTGATTTTCAGTCATAATTCCTATGTTAGTAAAGCAGATGCTTTATGAATTAAATATGTTTGTGTCTAAAGAATTTGCAATCACCTTCTCCCAGATGGTTTTTCTGATGTCTAGTAACCACTCAGGCCACTCTGCTTTCTTTCTCACTCTATTTCCTTCTGCAGAAACATTCCTCAATCTGTCTTCCCAGCCAACTGCCTTTATAGAACACACAGGAATAACATCTCTAACTTCTCTGCCTTTTTTGTTTTTATACATTTTTACATTTTTATTTTTACATTTTTTTCAAATGTGGAATCATTTTGAAAAAATGAAAAGTTTGCCACAAGGTGTTTGAAATATGCACACATAAGGACTGTTATTACACAAATCTCATTACCTTAATAAAGTAAATTAAAAAGAGCAGTAACCCCAAAGAAATTTCATCTTGTACAGCTGCAAAGATATCACAAATCACACAGTCTTTTGTGTGATTGAACACCAGAGCTGGGCCTTCAGATGTCCATGTTCTACTACTGCAAATTAAAGAAACAATTATTGAAACAATTATTGAAACAATTGGTTGATCACTAGGAAAGGTCTTATTATATTTTGCATTTGTTTTACACCAATATTTTCTAGTGATCAGAATATTGCCTAAGATCATAAATTTGCAGAAGTTCTTTCTGAATTAGACAAATTAACATGGTTAGATATTCCTAACAGTGGACACAGCAGCAATTGTAAGCCAAGTAAAGACAGCTAAGTCTACCTCTACACTCTCAAATACAATGAATATTGAGACAGATGCGAGTCTGCCTTTACACATTCATTTACTGGTAAAACTTCTATCTTATTTACTTCTCTTCAATAGGATCTCTGAAATACAAACTATGCTCAAAACCAACCAGCAGAAGCTGGACCATTACTCATAATCAACTGACTTGGTGGTATAAGACTTTCATATGAGGTTTTTCATTCTGCTCCTTCCAATTTGGGCATTGCCAGGTCAGTCGCAATAGGACATCTGAATAGTGTGCGGGTTGCCCTCCATATGCCATGCATGACAGCTCTGGCTTCCTCTGGCAAGTGTGGAGTGAGGGGGTAAAGTGATTATTTTGTCCCTGTTGGCCTCCCAAGAAGGTGCTGCCAGGTTGGAAAGCACTTTTCTATGACCTTGGACAGCTTTTATAGGGTGGGAGGTGGAAAAAGAGGCCCTTTCCCATAGAAAATGCATTCACTAAATTGTCCTGTTGAATTACCACAAGTATTTATCTGTCCTGATGTGTTTATTATCATAGTTGCATCAGGAAGCACTTGCTAATGCCCGCACCTGGCCTCGAGATGGATCCTGCTGCCCAAAGCAAGCCTTCTCCTTCCCTCGCTATGGAGATCCTTCAACCTTCTGGCTTGGATTTGCCCCAGCCCTGGTTTTCAGCCCTGGTTTCAGCCCCTGAGTCTGTAGCAAGTGCTCTAAGATGACAGTGTTGGGAGGACATTAACTTTAGAAGAACTGAAATAATAGTGAAAGAGCTGAGTCATGAGGGGGGATGTTGGGCAGGTTTGGGTAGAGGCCTGCTTAAAAGGCAAATGAGTAGAAGCAGCAAGGCAGGGGGGAGCATGTAAAAGGTAAAATTAAATGTTTGTGGAGATAAATGGAAGCAGCTCTGTGTCCCCAGCAATGAACTGTAGGAAGCAAAAGGAATTATAAGGAAATGCAGGCAATAATTAAAAAAAAGCCCACCTGCATAGGGGCAGTGGAAACCTGGCAGGGCAAGGCAGAGGGATGAGTGCTCTGGGGGTCAAGCTTTCCAAGTTGCTGAAAGCCATCCTGTAGGCTGGGAGGTGAAGACATTGTCCTTAGCAGTGGGGTGGGGCCATCATGTCTTTCTGGCAATGGATGGGGGCCATGGTGGGGCAGGGGCAGCCAGGACAGGGCAGCTGGCAGAGGCAGATCAGGCTCAAAGCAAGTCAGGACAAGGAGCTGTTGTCACCGCTGAGGCAAGTGGAGGGTCTTCAGCCAAATTATCTAACTTTGGTTCTTACCAAAAGCAGAAAACATTTGAATAAAACTCTTTTGCTTAAGGAGAATGAAAAAGTAACCACCCTATCTCCTTTTCCTTCTTTATTTTGTCCATGCATTCCCCTGCCAGCAAACATACCTATGGGAGGTTGGCTGTGACCTGCTCTTTATTCTTCCTTTTTCATGGGACAGCCCAGCTTGGGATGAACAGCCTGTGGGACTTGATCAGGTTGGGTTGAAATAGCAACTATTCTGGTTTGGGCTGCAATATATACTTTTTTTCTTAAATGTGGCTTCTTGGAATTAGAAAAAACCAAGTGTGCAGCCCAGTATGTGCTGTGGTTCACTGCTGGAGGAGTTACTCATTTGCTTAAGCTCAGAAGGGGGGTTTTATGGCTTTGAGGCACTAATCACCACAAAACAGCTCCTGGGATCTTCCATGACAGCAATGCTGGGGCTCTGCATTTTTTTGGACATGCCAGCTTCTCCTGCAAGTCCCAATGCATGGGGGCAGGACCCAGCCAGGCGTGCCATAGTTGGAGGAAAAAGTTGATGCTTCCTGACAGAAAATATTTCTGAATTTAACCCTCAGCTGTCTCTACTGCTGCCTGTTTTCCTGGTGCCTTGATCACTTCTTCCAGGTGTGTGGGTGAACGATGGACATGGAGCTGGGAGCCAGTTTGAGAGCTTGGTGGGGTCTCAGTACTGTGTGTGTGGTTCTGCCCCAGAGCTGGCCTGCAGCCTGGCTGGCTAGCTGAGCAGATGGAGGCTGTGAAGGGTGAAACGTTGGGAACTGCCATCCCAGCTGAAAGTGGAACCAGGAAGGAGCTATCATTCTCCTTCATGTGCCTGGTGTTGTGGCAGGCACAGGGAAGCTGAGAAAGCAATTGCTCCTGTCCTCCAGGTAGTCCCCAGCTTGCAGGTAAATTATGACCTAGAGGTGGTGCCCAGCCCCAGCACAGTGGGACAGGACAGAAAAACTGAGATGGAGGGGAGGGTGCGAGTCACTGGGTTCTGTGGGCTGGCAGAGGCTGGGAAGCTGGCTGGGATCCAGGGGGATGCTGCCCACAGTTGGTCCCTGCCTTGCCCCAGCATCAGGTGTTAGGACATGCCTTGCTTCAAAGAAGCTGCAATAGAAGAATGCTTTTGCAGGTAAAAGAAACTGTCTTTGAACAAAGTCAGGGAGGAAAGTTACTGGCAAGAGTGGCATAAAGCCTTATCTGTCCCTTGGGGAAATTTTTATTTCAGAGAGGAACCACTTCCAGAGGAAAGCTTAACCTGTGGCTCTTGCTGAGACTTTCAGGCTCCTACTATTTTATTTGGTGGGTTTGTACCTAGAAAATGGAGACCTCATCCATGAGTTCAGCTGTGTTGGGAATTATGGACACACTTGGGGACACAGTGATTTTCCAGGCTGTGGGTCCCCTCCCTGTCATAGAGCAGCAGCTACAGCAGCCTTTTAGAAGTCCACTACAGAGTCTAATCCTCCCATACTCAGCAGCCAAAACAAAACAAACAAACAAACAAAAAGAATTAGGTGGAGTGCCTGTTCTGGTCCTCCTGGTACTTGCTGTCTTTGTTGCCAGGTAGCTGGAGCTCACCCTCCCTGCTCAGCTTGACATCTGCGGGCAGGGAGCTCATTTGAAACAGCTCAGAACCAGCTGCTTCCTCACATCTCACTGTGACAGCTTGGGAATGTGGCGGAAAGAATGAGGGGGTAAGAAAAGCCTCTTCCAGGGTTTGGGGCTGATGTTCCCCATGGCCAAGTCATGCAGAAGCACGAGGAGGAAGAACAAATGCATGGACAAGGAGTCAAACCCACTTGTATAGGAGTACAAAAAGGAGGCTACTGAGAAGAAGCCATGGGTGCTCCCCCAGGCTATAAGCATTAAAGAATGTCCTGCTGTAAAAACCAACACCATCACACCAGCACAAGCCATGAAGCCAGAAGTTGATTTCCATTATATATCTAGTTCTGGCTGCCACCTTTCCTCTAACTGGCAAAATGGAAAATAACTGGGACACCAACATTTTACACTTGCACCCCCAGGGTCTAATAGTCTTCCTTGGTTCTGCCCAGGTTCTGGCTTGCAGTGTCATTTGCGCCCACATGAAAGAGTAGCAGTGGAGGGTAGTCTGTGCTCTTGAAAAGTTGTGAAAACCTGTTTTGACAAGCCTGTGGCAGGGCGGGTGCAGGGTGACAGGGTGATGTTGAAGGTGTGCCATGGGGTGCATGGGCAGTTAAACAATGCTTTCCCCAGCTTGGTAAGGTGCTGCTCATTGTCATCTTGGAACCACAAGCAGGGGCCGGCAGTGGGGAAGTACACCAAGATAGTGACAAGGGACAGGCTGCCAGACCAGGGGAAGCATGGCAGGCAGCAAGCACCCAGCCTCAGCTTGAAGGTGATATGAGTTGGCCAGCATGGTGCTGGGGGCAAGACAGAGCTGTGAGAGATGCCCAGGGCCAGAAGCACCACAGAGGAGGACAGGAGGTGTTGACCCATCGTGCAAGGGAGGGACAATCACTTGCTTCTGCCACACTGTTAGCCCTGCAGCAGGGCCAGCTTGGTTTTCTTCCTCTCCAAGGGCATTAGGAAGGTACTGCCACTGGGAGCATCCTTTGCTCCCCTTCCCAGGAACCCTGGCTGTGAGATCAGAGTCGGTGGTTCCCCAGGGCTGGTTCTCCAGGGATGCAGTGGACAGCGCTCCCCTCATCTGCCTCTGTGGTGAATGCACTTGCTGGTCTTTCCTCCCACCTCCCTGAAAGCTATCGGTGGCTGGCCCGAGCCACCATGACAACATTCCAGGGTAAGAAATGTTTGAGGAAGCCAAGGCAAGTGGGGAGGGAGGGCAAGCTTCTAGTAGTAAAATGCCTTTAGTGATGAGGAGGTGCTGCTGCATACACAAAGTGTGCTTACAAGAATATGAGTTCAACCATTCTTAAATTTTTGAAATCACTTTTAAACCAAGTAGTCCTTGCCTTCAGTGCGTGTTGGGTGCAGGTTCTCACATGGGCTCACCCTGTGACATGCCAAGCTGGAATATGTGGCACTTAGCCTTGTCCTACTGCCACTTGGATCCAGAGGCCAGACAGAGATGAATTCCACCCCTATGGCTGTAACTGAACTGGATGACATCAGCTATGCTCAAGTCATCTCTCTGGCTGCTTGTGGGACAATAAAAGAGTGAAGGAGATGGTCCTCGCTCCATTGAGCTAGTCCTATGCTGTAGCCCTTTAGTGGCTTGGACCTGCTTGGTGGATCTATTGCCGAGATGAGGTGGTGGGGAGTGGCAGATGGGCTGGCAAGTTCCCTCTGCCCACCCTGGTGTCCTGGGCTGCCTCCTGCCCCTTCCCCGGGCCTGGCAAGGGGGTGCTGGAAGAAAAGACCAACCCTCACCTTGCTACAATCTCCCTTCAGGCAGTTGTAAAGAGCGATAAGGTGCCCCCTGAGCCTCGTTTTCTCCAGGCTAAACAATCCCAGCTTCCTCAGCCATTCCTCATAAGACCTGTTCTCCAGACCCTTCACCAGCTTTGCCAACTTTCTCTGGACATGCTCCAGCACCTCAATGTCCTTCTTGTAGTGAGGGGCCCAAAACTGCACACAGGATTCGAGGTGCAGCCTCACCAGAGTCCAGTACAGGGGAACAATCACTTCCATGTTCCTGATGGCCACGCTATTCCTGATACAGTCCAGGATGCCATTGGCCTTCTTGGCGACCTGGGCACACTGCTGGCTCATGTTCAGCTGCTGTAGACCAGGACCTCAAGGTCCTCTGCCGTCAGGCAGTTTTCCAGCCACTCTGCCCCCAACCTGTAGTGCTGCACTGGGTTGTGACCCAAGGGCAGGGCCCAGCACTTGGCCTTCTTGAGCCTTGTACAGTTGGCCTCGGCCCTTTGATGCACCATTCCACTGATCTATGCAAGACGGCACTCCATCGTCCTGCCACTCCGCTGAGCCCCTCTCCACCAATGCCCTCTTGCTCCTGCTAACACCGTCAGCATCTCTCGACGACACACCACCGAGCGCATTCTCCTCCCGCCGGAGACCGGGGGAATGCTTCCCCTCCACCCCTTCCGCATTTCCCACCGCCCCGCCGGTGCCCCGTCCCCGGTGCCGGCGGTGCCGGCCGCGCTCGCCCCCGCTGGCGGCGCGCAGTGCCCGGGTGTGGGCGGGCGGCCGGGACATGCTCACTGGGGAGCGCCGCGGCCGCACATGCTCACTGTGCGCGGAGGCACCGCCGGAGGTAGGGGCTCGCTCCGCCGCCGGAGCAGCCGCGCTGTCGCCCCGGCCGGGCCCGGCATGGCCCGCCGCCCGCTGCCCGCCCGCCGCCGGCGCTGAGCGCGGGGAGATCGCGGCGTCCGGCGGTGAGCGCGGG
>JAYRBT010000139.1:31376786-31387085 GCA_036023395.1 Myiotriccus ornatus
GGCGCGGCCGCGTGTGCGGGCGGGGCCCGCGGCCCCGTGGGGCGGGCGGGGAGCGAGGGTCCGGCCCGGCTGCCCCGTTCCGCCCGCCGGCGCCTCCGTCAGCACCTCGGCCAGCGCCCGCGGCGGCGGGGCCGTGCGGGGGGCCCCGCTCGCCGCCTCGTCCCGCTGCCCCGCGGTGCTGGCGGCGGCAGCGCTCGGCGGCGCGGAGCGGGATCCCTTCCCCGTGCTGAGGCCGGGGGGAGGCCTCGGGCCGGGCCGGGCCGTGCAGGCGGAGAGGCGGGCGACGGGCAGGTGGGGCGGGGGCAGCTCCGCGACCTTTCCCGGCCGGGCCGAGGGGGTGGGAGGGTGCTGCGGCTCCCGGGGAACGGGTTGCTGAAGCGTCCCGGTGCCTCCCGGAGGTGGTGCGAGGGAGAAGGAGAGGTACTGCCCCTTAAAAGGAACGGGGAAAAAAAAAAATTAAGTAAATAGAAGTGGAAAATGCAGCAGGTTCTGAGGCATCTGTGTGTTTTACGTTGGCCCAAGGAAGTGCCTGGAAATTATCTGTGGGATGCAAAACAAATGGAAAATGTCTGGAGTGTCACGGTGCTGTGACCAGATGCAGGTGGGGTTGTCTCTGGCCAAAACAAACTCAGCTCCTGGCCTTTGGGGTACATGCCCCCGAGAAGTTAAAACATTAAACTGAGCACTGTGCAATAAAGCACAGTATTGCGGGTTGTGTTTAGTCATCTTTGCAAGGCCCTTTCAGTGCTGGCTCTGCAGCAAGAATGCTTCATGCAAAATAGTTGTGTTTAAATTCTGTACATAAAGTTATATTTGTAATCCTTTCTCATAACTAGTATTGAAACAATTACTGTCCTTATTGAAATGATGTGCAAGGTCATAGAGGGCTTGCAGTTCTTTGCCTTGCTAGATGGCTGGTTGAGATTATATTATATGCAGTTGATATGTGACATTTCTGTTGAGGAATCCAGTTTTCAAGTTTCTGTGTATTTTGGGTTAAGCAGCCTTTGAAGAGCATCACATTTCTTTTCATAAACACTCTGGAGCAGACTTGCTTTAAATCTATTCCTCACTGTCAGTGTCAACTTTGGGAAGCTACTTGACTCTCAGAAAATTGGCTGAGTCAGTTCCATGTCAGAGATACATCTCAACAGACTCTCTCTCCCAAGGCAACAAAGAAGAACAAAAAAAAAACAAAAAACAGCCCCCCAAACTTTTGTTTAGTTTTTATAGATGTGTTCCCTTTTGCCATATCTAGCTCTACTAACATAAACCTGTTTCTTTTCTTTTGCCACAGACTGAAGGTTTCTCTGAAGCTTAATCTTCAAGATGAAGTTCTTACTAGCGGTTGCATTTTTCATCTTATTCTCCTTATGGGTTGAAGAAGTCTATTCCAAAGAGAAGTCTTCAAAGAAAGGAAAGGGAAAAAAGAAGCAATATCTATGTCCATCGTATGTTCCTGGTTTCTTTTATGCTTTTGTACGGTGGCAATCCTGCCCTATTTTTAACAGTGGAAATTATGTGGCAATTGAAGTAGAAGGGGATTCTTTCTGCTGAAAGAACAGGGTCTGTGGTGGGAATGGGAGGAAGAGGGTTTAATCAGCATCATAGCTAAATTCTGTCAATGTCTTTCTTCTGCAGCAGGTTCTCTGTTTTAATGAAAGGAAAAATCTAAGCCATAGTAAATGGTTTCTTTCCCTGTGGTGGATTCCAGCACAGTGTGTTGCTGTTTATGGGGACACAGTAAAGTAGTACACAGTGCTGTGCTGTCCGGCATCATGTTGCAGGTGTACTGAGGAAAGCGAGGAGGATGCAAAACCGTGATACTGAAATTCAGTTTCTGGTTAGCGAGTTATAAGAGAAGGCTTGCCCTGTGCGTATTATTATTGTATGATGAATAGAACTAAGGTATTCAGCACCTTCTATCAATGATTTATAGTTCTATAACTTCTGTGAAGGGGGATTGATTGTTTCTATAAAACGTGCCCTTATATATGTCCCTGTGAAAATACAGAAATTAAGATCTGTGATTGCCCAGCTTAAAACAGAATGTGTTCTGGAAACCTGTGATTATTTGATGTTATAAATACTCCCTTTTTCCAATGCCTACCACATTTAAGGTTGTGATCCGTAGGATAATGCAGAAGTTTTCTTTGTCAGTGCTGTTTTTGTTATTATCTTGGCCAGTCTTTCTCATTTTTTAGTCTTATGCTGTAAATATCTGAGGAAAAGATTGAAGGACTATGATAAGTTGTTAGTAAGTGTAGAAAAGCACTATGCCTGAAATAATAAAATTTTTTAGACAAATGTAAAACATGTTTCTTCTTTGACCATAAAAGAAGAAGCCTGGACTATTAGACTGGCTATTTAACATTCATTGATTTTTTTCCAAAGAAAAAGCAAAGCAAAACAAAAAGTAGAATAACCAAACAAAAGCATTGTTCAAATAATACTTTTTTAAGTTCCCACTTTTTAAAAAAATGGTCAGTGATGTTTATTTGTAAGCCAAAATTTTTAGGCAGTTTCTCCATATTGTCCATGCCTTCTTCTTTTTATGTCAAACCTAAAAAGTGAGATTTGTTCTTGCATTTTAATACATTAAGATACAAGTCTCAAATGTGATGACTCATCTGAAATGACTCCTACCCATTTTTTCACTTTTGAAAAGTTGAGTTCTGAATTAGGCTTTTGGTCTGAGCTACTGTGAGCATTTATAGCAAGGAGAGAAATGTCATGGTTCCCGGGACAGGCATCGGCACGGAAGGCCTTGGAAAGTGAGTTATGCAGCTGGGAACTGAATCCATATCTTCCATGGTTTTGTTTAAGCAGCCAGCATTTCCACCTGCTCTTGACTTGGTCTTAGTAGAATTCAAAACGTGTCATTTTATCATAGTAAGTAAGTAGATCTTTTTGTTTGTTCTTCTTTTAAGCCCAGTATTTCTTGGTACCCCTTAAATATGATGCCATTTGTCACCAATGTACTTGAAAAAAACATTGAGTAAATGCCATAATTTTGAAGTGACACTTTTGCCTTCCATGCAGTTGAAACTTCCTGCAAAAATACTAGTGGAATCCAGTATTTGTCTGATGTACCATGTCTGCAGTGTTGCTAGCTAGAATTGCTATAGCAGTAAGTCCTGTCCGATTTCCTGAATAATGAACAAGTTGCCTATATCTTACTTGGATGAAGTTCACAGCTTGAGAGACAACCACTTGTAATAGCAGGGTTGCAAGACTGCTGTTTCTGTAGCTGGCATCTAGAAGACCTCTCATATGAATGAGCAATGAAAGTCAGTTCTGTCTTGCAGAGAAATTATCTAATGCTCTCTTAACTCAGGCTGCTGTTGGCAAACTTTCAATCATCACCATTTTTAAATGATCTTTCACAAAACTTCTTGACTTGATGACACTCTGTGTTATGTAAAAGGCTGCCTACTTGTAATAATTTTTTTGTATGTGAAAAAAGTATAGAATTTTTCCTCAGAAACAAACCAGAACACAATGCAGTGGAGTGAGAATTGAGTGACACTATAAAGGTTGACTAAAAATAGTCAAGGAAGTGTCTGAATGAAAAGTTTCCTAGAAAAGCATAAAAGAAATATTTTAGAAGAATGCACTCTATCCATTTTAAATAAAATAAATAAGATTTTGCATAATTTATAAAATTGAATGGTACAAATCCCTAATGAAAGTGTACATTTATAAGATAAAATCTTAATCCACCTTTAATTTCTATTTACTACTGGTGCAGTAGAATTTAAAGCTTAACTGTAAAAATTATTGCCTTTTATTTCCTTACAACATGTGAAAAGCGAAATTTTACTTCCCCAAGAGAACAAAAAACCAGCACTACTAATTGTATAAGGAACAGTTTTCTCTTGCAAACTTCATAAGGAAATTCAAATCTATGCAAATAACTTTCCAGGAAAGATTTATACTGAGTCTGATGTTACTACCTGAGTTCCTTAATTTGATGTTAAGAAATTAATGGCTATAAGACTGGTTTGGGACTTTAGCATGAATGTGTTTGTATGAAAATTAAGCATACTTGCACTTGTCCTTTTATTGCTTTCCAGAATATAAGGCTTTTGCCAAATGCGCCCCTCTGGCATGAAATTAACTATTAGCATAGGCTGAAAACAAACTGATCAGAAACCCCATAAAAAGTTCATTATTGTGTCATAAACAGATATTTGCTTCCTTAAATTAGGACAATTCTATTTTGTATCTTACAGCAGAACTTTTTACTTATAATTATTCATGATGCTGTACTTCTCAGTGCATTGTGTGATAGTGGCTTGATTTTCCATCTTATTTTCATTTATTTCTGAAACTGTTTTTCCCAGCTTTTTTATTGAAGCGTTTCTTGAAGCTGATGCTTAATCACTTGGTTCTTACTTTGATTTAATGCTTGCTCAGAACAGATGTAAGATTTCACATCTTACATTTAGATCATTTTCTTTCTTACCTCAGGCTTTCCAAATGAAACATGGAGTAATTATAGTTGTGTCTGATTCCTGAATCTTTGTTTACTAACAAAGAAATTGACATAGTTGGCATAAAATGCTGTAATAGAGAGTTTTACAGCACAAATCTGCAAAACTGGTTTTCACAGATGCATAGTGAGATAAAATATAAAGCTCTAGTGTAACAAAACTTTTGCCTTTTATTTCCATGGAAAATCTTAAAAAAACAAACAATCAGGCCCACGTCTTAAAAAAAAATTGTTGATTACATTCTTCTGTTTACAAAGATTGTTTTGAAATTTTATATACTGAATACAGATGATTTTGATATAGCTACAGGTGGATTTAGCCACTTGATCTCTTTCCTGCTCATAGACTACCCATACCTGTATTACCTTTGTAACTTCTTATTAACTTTTTCATAATTCCTTATAATACCTGTTTCTGTTAAATGTGTTGGACAGTTAGCTGTGATTAAGAGCACTGTTGAAAAATGTTTTTCCTTTTGTTACACCACAATAAATGCTTCAGTTACTTTATAATGTTTGAGCTGCTGCTGTTATCCCCACAATCCTTAGAAGGCCAGAAGGTCTCTGCTGAAAACTACTTGCAAGATCTCCAGACAAATGGAATTATGAGTGGAGGGGAGTTTGGTTATTACAGTGTTACAGAAGGCACAGAGAAATAGGAGTGTTAAGTAGCAGCTAAGAAAACCATTTATGACTGTGGTCGTCATCACAGCTATGCCTGTTAATTATAGTTTTAGTATGACTCAGCTGTTCACTTGCACATGGTTCATTTCTGAAGATCCCTCAGCGTCCCTAATGCTACGGCAATACTGAGAGCATAACCTTGGTCACTAAATGTCATTCTTTTGTCTAGGTATCAAGACTGTGTGTTTTTAAAACAATATCCCTCTTCACCTTTATGCATTTGTCCACATGGAGATTTATATCCATGTAGGTGATTAACTAAATACTGTATAATATCTATAGAGATGTTTTTTACCCATGAAGCAGGAGTGCAAGTCATATTTTGGCTTGTATTCAATAAAGCATATCAGCTACTTCAGAAACTGTGAAATGGCCCTCTAAGCCCTCCAGAAAACAAGGCTTGTGCCATCTGCCGGGGCAGAAGCTTAGAAAGGTCAAAGATATGAGAGTTCAATAAACAGCTTCTTTTAAAAAACAACAGTAAATACAGTGGAACTAGGGAAAAAAAGCCTTTGATGTGTTTTAAACATAAAGTTGTATGAAAGTCTGTCTTGAAATTTGTCTTGATTAACTTTCAGCTTCTGACATGCCTTTCCTATAAAGACTAAAGTAGAAGTTCAAAGAATATCTTATACCTTGGATGCTCTCCACTTTTCCATAGACTAGAATTTTTTTTATCAAGTGTTTGAGTATACGTGGCCTCTCTATCTGTAGTGTGTGATCATCCCCAAAATGTAAATGGGGAGAAAGTAGAATCATGTCTGTATTCATTCCCATCATATAGAAGACACTGCTGGTAGTCTGTGAACATTTTCATTTGTAGGTATGATGGGAGAGGAAATACAGTTTATAGGAGAATGTGGAATGATGTTGAAAAAAATTGTGGAGTAAGTTACGTCTGACAGTTATTCTGACGATAAGTACATTGTAGAGCTCGGGTCTGGTTCCTATAAAAATTCTTTTTCCCCTTAGTAACAGCTGCTGGTCAATGGTTTAGTTATTCTCTATCTTGTAACTTCCGTGGAAAGCTGTGATCCTAGACAGATAGGGCCACATTCCAGGAGGTTTGGGGATTTGTTTTTGGAGTGGATAAATGTGCTGGGGAGTAAAAGATAAAGCTATATAAGCAAAACCTAAGTTCTCTTCTAAATAAGTAATTAAGTGTGGTAGACTGGTTCTCATTCAGTAATTTTCCCTCTCAGTGAGCAGTGTTTAGTCCAATCTGAACACTGTAGTGATAGGACACTACAACTGTGCAGAAAATTACAGACTTTGTATTTCGTATACAGCCTCGGGCTGAGAAAAAATTTGGATCTGTAGGTTAACTTGCACCACCTAAACCTAAGCCCAAGAAAACTATAGGTCTAAATCCTGTTGTCAAGACAAATGATATAAAATGTATCTAAACTTATACTTTCCTCTTATATTGCCACTTATACCACTATGCAGGTATTAGATTTTAGCAGGATCCATCTATTACCTCCATACTTAGCACATTTGGGAAAAAAAGACTGGGAAAAGGACCTGCTGTGGAGAACTTATTTTTAAAATTTCTGTAGTTTTGCTTGAACATTTGGATGCTGATCATGCTTCATATCTGTGTGCTACATCAGGACACAACAGGATGCCCGTTATGCACAAGGGTCACAGGTGGTGGCCTTGGTGGGACACAGAGAATTGCAGGAAGGTTACCTACATGCCCAACATTAGGAGACTATGCTCTTTGGTCTATCTTCAGCATGGGGTGAAAGATGAGTTATTTCACCATTACAATTTATGGTTTACAATTTGGGGTGCCTAATCTGGGTTTCTGCTTCAAAATTTGCTCTGAAGGAACCTCTCTCTTTGTTCATCACACTGTCTTACCTCCAAATTTAGGTACTGAGGCTACATATCTAATTTTAGGTGTTTAGCTGTCAACTGCATTTGTGAAGACACAAAAATAGTGACTCAGAGTTCAGTAGTTTTAATGTAATTAGTGATAACAGTTTTCATTGGAGGAACTGTAAATAATCTTCCTAGTAATAGATGTGTCACCCAGCACAATTTGAAAATGTAGCTGTTAAACACACCAGAGATAGAGAGATCACTCAGAAGAATTATATAGTGTGGCATTGATTTGTATTAACCTGGTTTTATGCTTTGAGTTATTGCACTCAGAAAATAAAATGCCTGCAAATCAGAACACTGATGGTTTGTATCAGGGAAATCGTACTTAAAATATATGGTGAGATAATAGGTATTATGTTTCCCAAAAATTGTTTTTACCTTTCTCAGATATACACAGCCATATTATATGATAAAAATGTCAGTTTCCGTCACACAGATTAAATAAACTGCACTGAAATCTGTTGTTTCAGTATCATATGGGAAATTTTGCTGGAGATAACAGTGCGAGTTGGAATACGTATTTTTATGTATCAGACAGTAATCTAGAACTTTGCAAAGGTTTTCCTTCCCACTTTGTATAGAAAATTGTTTATACTCTTTTCTGCAGTCATCCTCCTGTAGCACTGCATGTGATAAGGACTCTTGTAACTTCAGTGAGGTCTGAGAGACTAAATGTCATGATGACCTATACAGATATAATGTCTTCTGACACATTTGCCTAACACAAATGTAAGAAGCTATATAAATTTCAAACCAAGTGTAATATATGCTTCACTTTGTCACGCGTGTCTGCTTATCTAAACTTCTGGATTTTGATTAGTGAATTATGAAAATAATTATCTGTTGTCATAATTTGAAAATGTTGATCATGTTTTTCAAAGGCAGTGATAAAATATGTTGAGCTGCAGTGGAAGAGGAGATGGACACCTTGCTTCACATCCCATGAAATACAGTATTTAAAGTAATTCTTTTATTTGTTAGTGATACCGGAAGAAATCTCCCAAAGCCCAGAGAGCAGCCGGTCATATCACTCAGAGATGTTATGCCAAAAGAGTAACTGTACTTTGTTTTCTTTCTGGCTTTTGAGGACACTGTTTGTAGAAGTGAAAATACTTTTGAGTATACAAGAATACAATTTGTTTTCCTTTTTTTTTTTTTTTAATTCATAAAAAGAAAAATCCTACTTTGGGTTTGGGTATTTTGTGTCTTGGTTGTTTGGATTTTTTAAATTGTTACTTAGTAAGATTTTTGTTAAAGTATTTTCTATCTTTACACTTACTTGCTTTTAAATTCCCTTTATACCAACTGTGAGACTTCTGTTGCCTTCTCCTTTGGTATTCACCATATCTTAGGACTCATCAATTACTGTGAAGTGCTACATTTCCATTTCTGAATGCTTTCCATCAGCTCCTCATATGTTCAACACAAGTTAAAGTAGATGCATTAAAATTTTATTGCATGCTGCAGCTGGTGGAAATCTAAATTA
The DNA here is from genome assembly GCA_036023395.1 of Myiotriccus ornatus. NCBI lineage: Eukaryota > Metazoa > Chordata > Aves > Passeriformes > Tyrannidae > Myiotriccus > Myiotriccus ornatus. The sequence goes on from JAYRBT010000139.1 coordinate 31,385,342, forward strand.
CCGGCTTTTTACAAGTGGGAAAACTGTAGGCTGAATTAGAAAAAGTGGTAAGTAACTTCTCAGTTGGTGTGAGTCTTGTTACATGGGACTCAGACAGCCTTCAGCACACAAATAATGCTCTTCTAGGAAGGCAGATCTCAGATCAAATCCTTCTTCTCTTATGTAGTCTACAGACATGCCTTATGTCATTACTTCATTCCAGAATGGCGAATTAAAAAGGGGTAGTTGTAGCTTTAGGTAAATATCTTACCTTAATAGTTCCAGCCTCTTTATTCAAGAAGCCAACACATCCCATTTACTGTTCCATTAAGTTTTTCTGTTCGTCTGTCACTCTGAAAGTGTTATAACTTCTTAACTCATCACAAGGAACACATATGATGTGTTTATTTGCAGGTGAAATTTTGGCGTTTTGGTCAGCAAGGCTCTCAGAAAGAAATCAGTTGTTGTAATGATGTTGTGTTGCATGTGTGCTGATGAGTGATGGGAGTTCGATGACAACGTGCTGTAAAAGACCACATTGAAAATATGACTGATACTCAGCAGAGCTTTTTTTCCCAGTAGTAATTTCAACCACTTCATTCAAAGTGACCTTTAAAAGTAGCAATTACTGAATCCCAGTGCTCCTTCTCCTAACTCAAAACAGCCCGTGCTATTGTATGTCACTTAGGATAAATGCACTAATACACTTGTATAAGTTCAAAACACAACCCAACAACTTGTGGAAGATGTGACTGTGGTGCTCTTTACCAGAAAGCTGTGCTGCCACCCTTCGTTCCATCGCTGACTTTCCAGTGCAATAAATCTCCTTTGCCCCATTCGTGGATGGCTTTTGAACAAACAACTTGAACAGCTATTTGTATTTAAATACTTCTGCAGTGCAACTCAGATCTGAAAAAGCTATCACTTTATTCCTCTTACTTGAAGAGACAAATAAACCTGCCATCTTATTTGGCTTTCTTTTGCTGTTTGTTGCTCACTCATTTAATTTCTCAGACTTTTTTCCTCTTCTCTTCATTGCATTTTATGAGCGTCTGTATTTCATTTATGTGTCCATGTTATCCTGTGTGGTTCAGATTACTGTTTTCACTATTTACTGAACTTCTTTATATAACCCATAGGAGAAATGAAAAAAAAAAAAAGGGATTTAAGTTTGTTCATTAGTTGTTGCCTTGCTTTGTTTTGATATTTCATTATATTTGGCGTATATAATTTGAAAAGAAATCCTATTGTCTGTATTAAGGACATTCTTTTTTTTATAAATGCAGTTTTTGAAAACGTCTGATATAGATGTTTTAGATGTTAATATGTATGACTTGCAAGAAAGCAGTGCTGTGAACCTTTCTGTATCAGATAAAATAGTGTACAGTGCCTTTTTAATAGCTAAATGAGCATTCTTTTCTGAATTGTTCCTGCTACAAAATGGAAAATAATCTTAGCTTTATGTTTTCCTGTTGTCCAATTAGTGCTAACTGCAAAAAAAGCATGCAAAGCTGGTTTATGATATTTCTGTAGCAACCTGTTCACTGGTAAAGGTCATCACTAAAAAGTGAACACAAATCTCAAAATTGAAGGAATAGAATAGAATAGAATAGAATAGAATAGAATAGAATAGAATAGAATACTTTAGCTGGAAGTTACAATGATCGTCTAGTCCAACTGTCTGACCGAATAAGGAAATAAATTAGTTCTTTTGCATAGTGATCCACTTTGAAGTCAAATATAAAACCCTATGAACTCAACTCTG
>JAYRBT010000139.1:31398664-31442052 GCA_036023395.1 Myiotriccus ornatus
TTAGGGAGGCGGTAGTCCTGCATCCTGGAGACGTGCCCTGCCCAGCGCAGCTGTGATCTCAGCAGCATGGCCTCGAGATATAAGGAAAGGCAAAAATTACAAAATTTGTGAATATAAATGTTTTGTAAAAGTACTGTGAAATAATACTGATTAAGTTCTATGCCTGAATGGATATCAGGGTTTTTTGGAAGATCCCAAAATACTGTTCAATTCTTTTGCAATTAACTTGTACTTTTTTGTGGTTTGAGTTGGTTTATCAAAGGTATACACAATGCCACAAAGATAGTCATCCACTGAAAACAGCAAATTGATTGATTAAAAAGGATGTCATAGTGAATTACAGATCTAGAGAGTTTATAGAACCAATGATTTTTCTAACAACGAGTGAATTTTCTTCTGGTGTGAACTGGAAGATATTGCCCTGATAGAGGTAAAAATGATTATCTGAATATACTGCAACTTTAAGAGGGAACTACTTCAGAAGTTATGGCCACATGAGCTATTTCTTCATGTAGTAAAAATGGAGAGAAAAAAAAAAAAGTAAAAAAAAGGGAGAGTCTGTGTTCTTTTTTGCCCATTTCAAATCAGGATTAGAAAAGTCAACCTCAAGTCTATTTCTGACAGTGATCAGAAAAGAAAATACATTGGGCAATCAAAGCATTTCATTTGGCTTGCTCTGAAGGTCCTGGTTTTGATTTCAGTTGCTTCTGTGGCAGGTTTTGAAGTGCGTAGAAATTAATATTTCAAAGTAGAAAATCACTTTCAGCTATGAAAGAATCTTCTTATTTGAAGCAGCAAATGTTAAATGAAACACTGAAGCCTTTGTCAAATGTTGCAGCTATTCATAAATGAGCTCATTAGATTAGGTTAATGATTAATGAATATTGACTGAATATTAGTGAAAGTGTTTCTGATGGAAAAATTATTCTCTGAAACTTGGAAATAACAAAACCAAATTCAATAAGTTTGAAAATAAGGTCATCTTCTAAAAATACGCTGTTTATTTTATTAACACAGTATGTTCTTAGATGATACATATGCAGATACTAATTTTTTGAGGCATTGTGCTTTGGTGACATTTTTAAAGTATATAATTTCTATGTCTTGTATTTTTAGTTTACATAAGTATTATCATGTATAAATTAAAGAATCTCTAGTTATCAAAATACTTGAATGACAAAATGTGTATGAGAGAAAGCTCTTGTTTAAATAGTTAGGAATTAGGAAACTCAAAATAGGAATAAGCAGCTAGTGCACACATCAGGGAAAGTAAGCAGTGGAGTCCCACAAAAAAATCTCAACTGGTTTGTGCTTTTCAACAAAAATCATCTGGAAAATTGTGAATTTCCAAGTGCTTTTGATGATACCAAAATGTGCAGAACAGTACAGGTAAGAGACAAAACAGAACCACAAATTAATCTAATGACCAGGCAACAAAGTATGAGGTGAAATTCAAAATAAATAACTGAAAAATATGCATGAGGAAAAAAATTATTGCAACATCACATAAAACCTGATAGGTTTTGAGGTGGCTATCAGCTAAGAAAATTTTCTGTGAGAAGTAACAGCTGGTTGTCTGAAAATGTCAGCTAATAGCTCAGTACTGTTTGAGAAAGTGGTTTGAATTCTAGGAAGTATTAGGGATGAAAGGGAATGTTATGCCACTTTAGAAATGAATGCTACACTTGGATTGTGAATACAAGTGCAATTCTGGTCTTCCCACTGGGAAGAAGGGAGGCAACGATGGTCAAAGCTATGGACCAGCTGAGCACGGCAGAACTTTTCCTGCTGGAAAAAACAAGATAACTGAGGTGGTGACACAGAGATCTCTAAATCACAAACAGCACAGAGAGAATGGATGGACATTGATTTGTTTGCCTTCTTTTCCAGTAAAAGAGCAATGAGGCAAACTTAGGATATATAAAAGGAGATTATTAGATTGTGTGTGGCTAAGCTGTGGTGTTCTTTGCTGCAAGATGCTGTGCATGTTAAAGGTTACACAGTGTCATGGTTTAACCCCAGCTGATAATTAAGTACCACATAGCTGCTTTGCTAATTTCCCCCTTCCCCCTGCCCCTGGTGGGATGGGGAGAAGAAGCAGGAAAAGAAAGCCCATAAAAGTCTTGAGTTGAGAACAATTTAATGATTGAAGCAAAGTAAAACAAAATAATAGATGTAATAATACTAATATTAATTGTAATAAAATGGAAAGGGAGAGTGAGACATAAAACCCAAGAGAAACAAGTGATGCAGAATACAATTGCTCAACACCTGCCGACCATCCCTTCCCTGCTGCCTCCCATCTTCTTGTGCAACTGCTCACTGGCAGAGCATGGAAACTGAAAAGTCCTTGATTTAGGGTAAACACTACTGAGCACTAACCAAAACATCAATGTGTTATCCACATTATTCTCGTACTGAATCCAAAACACAGGACTGTGCCAGCTGCTAGGAAGGAAATTAACTCTGTCCCAGCCGAAACCAGGATACATAGATTCCAGAAAGCAATCAGAATCAAAACAGCTTCTTGGAGACAAAAAAAATCTGTCAAGGTCCCTTAAATACTGAAGCATTACTTCTGGTTTAGGGAGTCCTTGAGGTGCAACTTCAGGGATGTTGCTGGATATCTGGAAAAATATAATTTCCAGATTGCTGTAGTATCGTATTCTTTTTTAGAAGTCTGCCATTGGCCACTGCTGGAGAAAGGACTCAGTTCTGTATGGACATTGGCTTAGGTTATTCTTATGACCTATTTGTATTTTGTCTTGTCTTAGTAGTTCTCTAATTTGTGAACTGTTATGTGTTTAAAGCCCTGTCTAAGTTTTATTTTCCTATTTTGTACTAGAGATCTGCATTTCAAACTGGTAATTATAACTTTAAATTTTGTTTCTGCTGTTTTAGAAGATGAAAATCAAATACCTGTGATTTTTTTCTTTCTTATGTCCATCTACTACTTATATGGCAGCTCACACTTGTTTTAAATACCATTTCTGTATTTTCAGGTTGTCCATTACTCTGTCATGCCCTTTGGACTTGACCTTGTTTCCTATGGATACACAGCGCTGCAAGATGCAATTGGAAAGCTGTATGTAAATTATTCTGTGCATAAAAACAGTTCTTTTCTAGGCATGCATGAGAATCAAACAAAAATTAGGAGTTCTGTATTGTTCATGTCAGCATCTTTAATGAATTATGAAACTGATATTTACTGGTTCCTACCAATGCACATTTCCCTATCAAAGATATTTCTTAGAGTTATGGCACTGTGCATTCTTGGTTTTAGCTTTTGCTATCAACCATAATGACAATTGAAGAGTTTTATAAAAACATTTACAATAAACTTAATCAAATGGAAACACATATCATTTGGAAAAAAGAATGGCTTCCCCAGGTAGCTTTAACTTCCACAGCCTGTGCTGCTTTGGAGGTTGTTGGGGCGCAGTTTATCCCCTTGCATTGATGATGCATGGTATTGCTTGAAACCCCTTTAATGTGGTACCAAAGGAAAAGTATTTGATGCCAAAGCAGTGGTATCATCTAGTGTGAAATGTTTTGAAAGTGGTTTCAAGGTGTGCTGTGGCTGTAGTCAGGCATCTATCCCTTACCGGTCCTGTCCTGGTCTTCAGGTGATTTAATCTTATGATGAGGCAGACAGGTCTTGTCTCTAAAGGGCTGCATGCAGACAAAATGTTTATGAAACTCATATTCTTTCTCATGCCCCAAGTACATGAGTGCATACTCAAGAACAGCCTTTTTCCATCACTTCAATCCCTGGTGATCCCACTTTCATAGTAATTCTGTTTTCCTGAATAAGGACAAGTGTGAAGTAGAGAGAAGGAAGGTGGCTTGCTGTTACAGCCTGTTCCTGCTGTAGCACTAAAACTTGTTCAACTTTTACTCCACAAGCTCTGGTGGGAAAGGTGAGGTTAGGGAAAGGAAGTTACAAATGAAGAGCAAGGTTAATCAAAGCTGCGCAGGGTATCCAAGTGGGGACAAGGGTGGTAATAATAACAATAACAGTAACAATAACAAACAATAATATTAATAAATTAGAGTTTTCAGTTTAGTTTTTGATTTCCAGCATTTATCTTTAGAACTGTAGTATGTCCATAGTAGTTTTGCTCATCACTACTAGATAGGTACATTAGCTGAAGTGAACTCTTACGGTAAATGCAAATCAGTTTGGGGTTAAACTGGAATTAGACAGTAATATTAATAGAAGTTTACTCAAGCTTTCTCAGTCTGGGTTGCTTCACAAGCATTGCAAGGAATAATTGTTCAAGAATGAACTAAAATGCATTCTATGTTGATATATTCAAATTTAGCATGAATTTACTTCTTTGGAGATACAGTATGTTTTCTTCTACCTTTTAATTCAATTGTCAAAAGTAAGAATGGTACCCACGACCTCCTGTCTGTCCCTCCAGTTCTTTTCCTCTTAGCATTTGGCAGTTTTATTCTTCTTAGGTTATTTTCAAATCAATATTTTGTTTCTACTTGCTAGATTTCAAAATCAAAAAAAGGCCACCAGTTTTTACTGAGCTGTTCTCATATCCACAGTTATGATCCCCAATTCTACACATTCTCTATAGACAGAAACTTCACTGTCCAGTAATTGTTATCATAAAGGATCTTTCCAGTTTTGTGGTATGCTGAGTGTTGGAAGGAGGTGAGACTGATATTATGAATGAAGAATTAAAACAACTCATTTTTTTGGTATTATCTTACTTTACAGAGCTTTGGGACGTTTTGATTGTCATTAAGTTTTTGTGAATCATAGAGGCACAGTAGAAACCTTATGAACAGTTTCGCTTTTTTTAATCTAATGCTTCCAGGAAAAGAATGGCTGTTTAAACATCTTTAAGGGCTTTGAACTGCAGAAGGCTGCATTCCAACTCCATCTTTTTTATGTTTCCTCATCCCTGTTCTCACCTAACACACATTATCTCTGTTTGAATTAAGTTAATCTTTAATAAACAGAAGGTAGCAAAAAAATGGCATGTAAAATCATAGTTCTGATTATGCATATTTAATCAATATTGCTTTATGCTTGAATATTGTGAGTCTAACTTTCAGTGCCTCTTGCTTGGTGGTGGTGTGTATATCATGATTTAGACACTCAAGTGCTGAAGTCTGTCCATAATCAGGAGGTCATGAAGGCACTGAACTTATTCCTGTAGGACTACACATCTGCTCAAATTCCTGATCAAGTATTTCCTGAATGGAAATGCTTTCACGAGTCAGGGCTTTTAGTCTGAACAAATAAGCAGAGAGGCTGTTTTATACAAAAATCCAAGATCCATCACAGTAATGGAGTTGTTAAATTCTTTTGAAGTTACTTGGATTCACGAGTCCTGTTAAAATTCAGTACATTTTTCATGCTTTGATGAAGTAGAGTATGAATTAATATGGAGGCTTGAAAGCTGTGGAGAGTAGAGCTTTGCTTTCTTTCTTTAAACGGTACACACTGTAACAAACACCTCTTCGCCAGCTGATAATGTAATGTTCCACCCATCAAATCCTAATTTAGGCCTATGTAAAAATTCAACTGTGAATTATTTAATTTTTGTATTTATTTATTTGAACAGGAACTAGAAAGAAAAAGACTGAAAGAAATATGGTACATATACGCTAGGTTTTCTTGCGGAGTTTGGTCTGATTGAGGTGGTTCTTTAAACATATATTATTATTTTGTTCTTGTAGTTGGTTACACAACTGATGACTTACGGTTTATCTGGCAATCTGGAGATCCTGTACAGCTAGAGAAAATTGCTCTGCCTCAGTTTGATATTAAAAAAGAGGATATTGAATATGGTAACTGTACCAAGTATTACAAAGGCACAGGTAGGTAATCTAAGCAATTGCCTTGGTGAAAACCTTTTAAGCTTCCTATAATTATTGTTTATAGTTAATGGTTAATACTCCAGTCCATGTCTTACATTTCATGGGATAAAATAGATTACTTTTAACTGATAAGTAGTTCATATAATGGTAACTTTTATATGTGATTACTACAAACTAATTCAAATATAGGGACATCTAAGTTGAAGATGGGATTAAATGTTTGTCTTGATTTTGCTTACATATCTTGTAACCTTAATATCACCATTCTCTTTTTATAGTTCTGTTACCTGTTTATGCTTGTAAATGTCTAAGTTTTCTGAATGAGTGTTCACACAGAATCTTGCCAGATGCAGCAAAGTAGGGAAATACTGATTTTCTGGTTCAAATTTTGTTCCTTAAATGGATAGTATTAGAGTGTAACTTCAAGTGCTTCTTCCTGCAGGTTCTTCCTTTACTTTAAGTGTTCTGGAAAGTCTGTCATTATAGAAAGCTGCTTAAAATCCTCAGTCCTGTATTTATTTAATCCTACAGTTATTTTCTGAATGTGAGCACAGATTTATCCAATGGTTTCTGTACTCTGGTTTTTAATGATTTATCTTTTCTATTTTGATTCATTCCTGCTTGTGATTATATCCAAACTACTCACATACTGTTGCAACCACAAAACTTTCTACGGGAATGGAAGTCAGCAGGTGTATTTTAGGCACTACTCTTGCATCATATAAATAAATCTCCCAATAAAACTCAGTGAGGAGGCCTGTGGTGCTGCAGCTTCTGAGGACCTTTTGCAAGTATCTCGTTGACTATTCAGCTGCAGTGGAGAGTCTGTTACTTGTGATTGCTCCTGAGCCTGATTCCAAGTCTGAAGAGATCTCAAGTAACCTTAGCAGATCTCAGAGTTAAGAATTTAACTTGAAGAGATAATGAAAATTGGAGTTTGTTTTTTAACTGCAAAACGAGTGAGTTCTTAGCCTAACCACATAATTCAGCATCTCTGGTGATTCAACATTTGAGAATAATAAGAAATTAGCTCTCTTCAGGAAAATTTTGCACTTGTGAAAGCAAATCACAGCTGTCAGTGATTGCATTCAAATCTAAGTCAGGATATGGTAGAAATTTACTTAGTAATGAGAAAATTGTTTTTTTCTTAATTAAACAATGAATTTACTAAAAAAAATAGGCTATGAAGTAGTGAAAAATTAGAGAGAATGGATCATGTATTTCCTGAATGAAATCCATACAAATTAGAAAATTGTAAAACTTGCATTCTATTTGAGGCAAAAAGGAAATACTCAAGATTGCTATCTTGTTATTGAAGTTATCGTGATCATTTTTAGTTTTGCCCTAAATCTGAAATTAAATGTCTAAAAAAACTTTAGATATTTTAGGTATTTTTAGAAACCTTAAAGAAAAACATTTAAGAAAAATCAGTTGTGCTCTCTCAAGTTTCAGTGACTTGTGACCACAAGTTAAAATGACACTGTGCAAAATGCTCAGTAAAATGCTGACATTCTGTGTGTGTGTGTGCGTGTGTATGTGCTTTGGAACATGAAAGAAAGAACATGAGAGAACCATCATTTTTATTTTCTTTAAATTCTTATGCTGAAGGTATTTTTAAAAGACCTTCACACACAAAGTTAAAATTAATTCAGCAAAAGATTTTGCCAGATAATCAAGAGAAGTGTTGCATGAAGGAGCAAATTTTCAAAATTATGGCTTATGTAGGAGATTCCTGCCAATTGCAAAGAACTTAATCTTTACTGCTTATTTTTGTCAACTGATATTTTATCATACCTATCTAAGTTGAAAGAGGGTCACCAAATTTGGGGAGTTTTGTGGCAATAAATTGAATATATATATATATTTGCAAATTGCCTGTTATTTATCACTTGTGTGACAGATCCAAAAAGGTCCTTGTGAGCTGAATGGTGAGGGCAATAGATACTATACCCTGTCTGATGAAAGATTATTTAAATGAAGGCATACGGAATACATTTTCTACATAACAGAAACAATGATTTTGAAGGTCATCCCTCATTTGAAAATAAAACCTAAAAATATCTGGAAACTATTCAGAAATTATAGAGGGAAAACCTTTCAGTGAACAGATCACTGAAAATGATAGAATGTACAATAAAATACAGTGTAGAAGACACTAGTCTTCCAAACAAGGATGTTTTTCTTCAATGTTTTATTATTTTGTTGTTTTGGTGTTTGTATGCCCAAACAGTTCTTTTATGATGACTTGTCATTGTGCAGCACTTTAATAAAATATGGAAGATAAACAGAGAACTTTCTGACAGATTCTAGCTTCTGAATTAGCTTTGCACCAAGTGGATTGATAAATGTGGTCCAATCTGAATTTTGAAGTTGTTGTAATATAACATAGTGTGATACGTTTCTTTTCTATCACTTTCTTTGTGATAGAATAGTCTCTGAAGGTTTAGGTTTTTTTACAACACTCTTGTGTTACTATTGATATATATATATCAAACTATATATATATAAAAATGCCAGTTCTGCTAATTGAGTGAAAATATGAACAGAATTTATTTTGTGGCTATCAGATTTCTTGACACATTTGTTATTGCCAGCAAAACCTCTGGTATCTACAACATTATTTTTATAGAATTATCTTAAACAGATATCTTCAGAAATATTTGTATGCTTTAGATACTCATTTTAAAAGATTTTATGCAGTATTCCTTGTTTGCAAAATTTACAGCTTTTCTAGAGCCTGTTTTAAAAAGTCTGTACCAATTTTAGAAGTCTGTATCACCCTGTATCACCTTTCAGTACTGGGGAAATCTGATTAGAATCACATTCAGATCCCCTCTTTCCATTCTAAACTTTCTAGACTAATATTTCTTAATTACACCTTTTGCACAAATTAAGGCTAAGTAGGATTTTCAGGTGAGCTTAAGCTAGTAGGACTGCTAGACTCCATGAGTTTTGTCTGGACTGAATCTTGAAGCCAGCATCAAGATGAGAATCATTTTAACTTCCTGCTACTGATGTGCTTTGAGAAGATGGAGGGTTCCTCACAGAGCACAGATAATACCTCAGCCTGACCACACTTTGTGGTTACGTAGATGCATTTTGAATTTTTTTTTTTTCAAATTAAACTCTTTGAATTTATAAAGAAAAATCGAATAATTGAACTCTTGCTCTTAAATAGAAAAAGGCCTGGAAGATATGGATCAGAGGTTCACTTGCAAAGCATGTTAAATATTAATGCGTTTATTTCTTTAAAGGTTATTACACTTGTGTAGAAGTAATCTTCACTTTAAGAAGACAAGTTGGATTTTACATGATGGGTGTTTATGCTCCTACACTGCTAATTGTTGTTCTATCCTGGCTGTCATTTTGGATCAATCCTGATGCAAGTGCTGCAAGAGTCCCACTGGGTAATCTGCGTTTTCACATATGTCACAATCCGCTTTAACACCATTCTCAGTTGCTTTGACTACATGGCACTGGACCCTGAAAGCAACTTCACTTCCATTATCTGCTCATCATTATCACCAAAATCTCCTCATTCCTAGTCCTGTAAAATCCACCTCCACATTAAGACTTCACTTGATAGTAGTTCCAGCATTTGTGTGACAAGCACACTGTGTCTGCTCCTCTCAAGCTGGACAGATCTGATCTTATCTGTGTACGGGTGGTGCTGCAAACACTGTGGCAATACACAGTTTATAGGAATTTGAACATTTGAATAATTAGTAGGAAAGCAGGATGATAAGTAAGGCTCTAAAAATCTATCTATTGGAACAGCTTTTCTGAAGATTAATAGAAACATAATGATGTCTGGAGCATAACTAGTCTTCTTGTTACCTTTGCTTTATTTCATTAGACACTCAGTTCATGAGAGTACTTCAAGCTCATGTGATCATGTTGCTCAGTACAACAAGTAGGCAGGCCCTTCATTTATTGTGAAATAGCGGGACGCAGAGTTACTAAAACCAGTGTTATCTTCACTAAGTGGATTGTACACGGGACTCCAGTTCTGGGGTGGCCAAACCTGCTGACCCCAGAGAAATGAGGAGCCAGGCTCTTCCACCTTGACATTCCTATTTGGATTCCTTTCCCCATGCTCTGGCCTACCCGTGCTCCACTTTTCCCTGGCACTCCCACCTGCCCAAGACCATACTTTCCAAATCTTTGCCATGTCCTAGGAGGTTTAGTGCACCTGTTTTTAAGATCTCAGTAGTGCAGTTGCAGAATCCCTCCAGCTGCCTGTCTTCCTTAGAAACCTTTTACCCACACTGGAACCTCCACACCCACCCAGGATGTGACTCGTGTGCAGCCTCACGTGCATGAATCTGTGCCGATGAGCGCTGGAGACCCTTGGAGTCAGGACTTGCCACATCACTTTACTAATCTGTGTCTGTGATCTGCAGAGTCTTGCAGTAGTGGGTAATGGAAATCTCTGTGTTAAGAGCCAGCAGGAGGGGGAAGAGCATTTTTTATGTGGAAAAGCATCCACATACCCCCTGGCCTGAGCTCCATTGCTCTCGTCTCGGGTGATCTGCCATGACTCTTCTTCTCTTCTTCCAGTGATATGACAGACAAACAGAGGTGCAAACCCCCCTCAAAATAAGAAGGGTGTGAAAGTCCTTGAATATATTCAGAGGAGGACAGCAAAGTGGTAAAAGGACTGGAAGGCATGTCCTATGAGGAGTGTCTAAGGACTCTGTTTAGTTTGGAGAGAAGGAGTCTATGGAGCAACCTCATTGCTCCCTACAGCTTCCTGAGGTGGGGAAGTGGAGAGGGAGGGGTTAAGTTGTTCTTCCTGGTGTCCAGTGACAGGACTTGAGAATGGTTCAGATCTACACCAGGGGAGGTTCAGGCTGCATTACTGAGAAAGAGTAAAGAAGAGGCTTTCTTGAGAGGTGGTCAAGGGGAGAGCCTGACAGGGCTTAAGGGTCATTTGGACGATGCCCTTAACACGCTTTAGCTCTTGGTCAGCCCCTGAATTGGTTAGGCAGTTGGACTGGATGATCTTTAAAGGTCCCATCAAACTCAAATAGTCTGTTCTATTCTAAAATCTTGAGAACCGTGGTTGGAGCCCTACTTCTGGTTTGTGAGTCTCAATTGGCTCCTTTGCTGTAAATGCATTAAACCACATTATATTCAGTCTATCTTTTTTCTGGAGGTCTGTTTCAGAATACAAAGAAGCTTTTTTCTTTTGACCTTTAAAAATATTAATAGTTACTTGGAGAAGAGTCTCAGTCTGGTTTTAGTTTCTGTTTTAGTTTTAAGTTCACGGAAAGTAACAAATACAATCTTTTACCTTGAAAAGTTGCAAGGATGCATTCCATAATGTGAAATGTTAAGAGAGCATTTTAAGAGAAAAAGCGTGGGGAAAATGTAAGATGCAATAAATTAAAAAGAATGAAACAGGAAGTGGAAATATTTTTCACATGGAAAACTCAAATACGATTGAAACCACGCTGTATTGCCACTTTGTGATGCCATGCTTCACATAGCAAACCAGGCAGGCTTATTAATTACACAGTAGATTTATAAGAGTCTTAGTACTGATTCACGTCACATGGATGTCTTTGTGACTAAATATTCATGCTTATTTTTTTTTTTTGTTTCATTCATTGTGTTTATTGGCTCCTTTTATGTATTAGCATTTCTGAAATACTGCATTTTTAATGATACTATTGGCCTAGTTATGTGACTTTTCCTGAATTCCCAGAGAAGCAAAAAAATCCCCTAAATCTGACCATTCTTTAGCTGAGTCAGTATTTAGCAATGAAGGTTGTTAACACTGTCACTGGAGTAAGATTTATGTTTCTCCAGTGTTCAGGAGAGCAACAAACTAACTCTTCTAGCTACACCCTTGAAGATACTTGACCTTGAAATATAACAAGATTAACATTTGTGTGTCAAATGAATGATATCTAGCCCCAATAAATTGTTACCAATGGCTAGATACAGATGTCATCAGGTGAGAAGCTACTTCAGATTTACCTACTAATATCTTAATGCAGTCATCCCTAGAATTAAGTATTGTGGGCTACTGCTCCCCATGGCAAAGCATCTCAGAAGTTTCTGGGTGATTTAGGAGTACAAGACACATGGCAAGCCAGTAAGCAGAATTATGTTTTTATAGACTGATTGTTGTTCTGGGAAGAGGATTTATGTTTATTTTTAAAAAAAAGGCTGTATCTGTTAAGAACTAAATAAATTGCAAGCCCTATTTATACCTGTTTGATTTCACCCAACTAAATCATCTGGTGGTAGAGAAATCCACAAAAGACTGGGATCTGGACAGCTGTAGCTAAGCAACATAAAGACTGATATCACTTCTTTCTAGTTCAGTGCTGGTGTTTCACCTTTTAGTGAACCCGACACAGGACTCTCCCGTTCTTTACAGGTGGAAAGGATGCCAGCATCCATTGAAAAAGTCCTTTCCTTCCTTCACTGCTGTGTTATCCCCAAAGGGAGTAAGATTTTCCCTGGAGCTGTAGGGATCTGAGTGATGTTGGACTTCTGTCCCCCCACAGTGGCCTGGCAGAATGAAACGTTGGTCCAGAGTGAAGGTGGAGGTACAACAGGGTAACTAAAAGCTTATAGTGATCAGTGGTGTGTTCCCCACATACAAAGGACAGCTGGGTCTGTAGCCGGGCATGCCCCACTCACCACTCATCACTCCTGTCCTCAGATCTGTCTTAGTTCTAGTCATTTATTTTATAAAATTGTAACAACTGTAGGGTTTCAAAGGAAAGACATAAAGATATATGTTACAACTGTAGTATGAAGATGGATTGGCAAGATGATGTCTTTTAGTTTATGGAGATTAATGAGAGAAGAGAATGTGCTAGAGATATCAAATTTAAAGGAAAGCAAGTCAGAATATTAGCTTTTTCAATAATATTAGTAAGATGAACCCAGGCATTTTTAAAGCAGCAGTATAAACCAGAAAATATTATTTTTTACTGCACATAATTAACCTTTGGAATTTACTGTCAGGAGATAGTGCTGAGGTCAGTGAATTGGTTGGATTCAAAAAAAGGGAGATTTATTTCTCTGGCATGTGCTGAAATGCTTTGCTGAACTGGCATTTTCATACATTTACATGTTACCTTATGTCATTTTTTAAAATAGTACCTGTGTACAATCATGCTTTAGACTGGAAGCTAACTAACCTTACTGATAAAATTAGATTTTGTCATCAAGAGGGATGCCACACTAGGGGAATAAGTGCAGTGGTATTTCCTAAAAATACCAGCTTTCCCTTTACTTTGTGAGTGTGGAGGAAGGAGCTCTAGGTCCCTTCTCTTTAGTGCTTCCTAAGAAGAAAAGGGGGGATTTTTTGTTGCCCCCCCTTTTGTTTTTAAATAACTAATCTTTCTGTTTATTTCTTCATGCCCCTCACTCACATTTGAGCCTTAAGCCTTGGACCATGTTAGGTAGGCACCTAGTGCAGCTGCTGCCAGAGGTGTAACTTAGAGCTCTGGTATTAGGATCTCCAAGGCCATGCCAACTCTCATCAGGCAGCAAATTGATACTTAATAGAATACTTATGTGATTCTGTCTCACTTTATGTTGCCTTGAAAACTCGAAAGTTTCTTAGACTCCAAGAATAAACCTTTCACTGTAAGAATCCAGACAAATGGAATTAGCTGCTGGTCACCATGACCTCAGTTGAAATGAGTGATGAAAATTCATGAACAGTGAAAGCTCCACAAAAATATTTTCAGCTAGTAGAACTTCTAACTTACTTCTGTAGAATTCAATCCAGTAATGTAAGATATAATATTTTAAGGTCTAAAAAGTTGGTGTACAATTTTTTTTTGGCACCAGGCATGATAATCACACTCACATATTAAGATAGTAAACACTTTTAAAGTCAGTAGGAAAAAATTGCTATATCCAAGATGTTGAGCCAGTCCATATCATTGGTAATTTGGTTATTCAGGGTAAGGGTTATTCAGACAGCATGCTGGACACAGGTAGATGTGTCCTGTATATGTTAAGAGGCAGTACAGCCTTATTTGTACCTATTATTGCAGTTTTTTATGATCCATCCCCAGCCAGCAGGTGTTGGTAAGTGAAAATAATTTTTTTTTAAAAAAGAGGTATTCTATGCTTACTTTCTATCCTTATAGGCATGTTTGTACTTTAATGCTTCAGATACAATAGATGGAGAATAAGCCAGAGTGGACACTGAAGATTGTCTGTTCAGTATTTACCATATCATTCTGTTCTGAGGTAACACATGGGCCCATTCTGTATTATCCCCATGGACAAAAAAAAGATCCAGCTTTGCAGTGATCCATCGATACTACACGTTTCTAAATAAAACATCATAAAATTCTGCGGTTTAAAATTGCATGACTGTAAACATTTCTTTACGCTTTACGGTGTTTTAGCAGCTAGTAAATTGCCCATTTGAGATTAATGCCAAATAAAGTATCATGTCAATCTTGCTGAAATCCAAATAAGCACAGTAGCAAAAAAATGTGTTGTTTATGATCAAGTAGAATTGAATAATTTCATAGGCAAATACAGATATTTTCAGTATAATTAACATTTTTACATCCTCAGTTACTTAAAATCTATCTGAAGAAAATTACCTCTCTATGAATGACAAAATTTTTTATGCTTTGGATAGCACATTTGACCAGTATAAGAAATGTAGTTGAGACTAATTGAATATCTCTTTTTGGCCAACATTTTCTATAGACATCAATTATATTTCATTAAGCTGCCCACTCATAAGTAAGTTTTTGTCATTAGCATTCACAAAACCAAAATGGGACATTCTGAACTTGCAGGTTGAACTAAGTTTTCCCTCATGACAGCCATTTCTAAAGTTAGCTTTTTCCAAAAGTAGCTGTTCATACTACTGTTCTCTTTTCATAGGACCCTGTGAGAAATCTTTCTGTGAGATCAGGCTTGTTTTTCATCTCTTGGGATATGAGCCTTGTGTTGATTGTGACATTTGGAAGCCTTATTAGGAGAAATGCATGTTGAAATCCACGATGAGTGTGACCTTTCAACAGCCTTTGCACATGTGGGTTTTTGTTCATGATAAGGGCTTCATGAAATGCGCTTTATCTAGAAAGCTTCCTCTAGATCCTGGAAGCTCAAATAGGGAATGATTGTAGACCCTCAGTTGCCTCCGTGTTTTCATCTTCACAGTGAATCGGGAACACAGACTCTGTGATGTGCTCATACAGCTCTGCTCTTCAGCAAAATTTCCCTTTCACCTAAGGTTTGAATATCACACCTGCGAACAGGTCATTCAGAGAATTGCTCCTGCTGCAGCACAGTTCAGATTTCTGGGACAATGGTAGCCTAATTTAAAGGACTTGGAGTCCTTTGGTTTAAGTGTCATATATTTCTCTTCCACCTTCCCAGACTTGCACATTGTAAGATAAGTCTTTGGACAGCCCATTTCCCAGCTGTGTGTTGGGGCAGGAAAACCACAACAACCAGTTTAGCCTCACTTACTTGTTTCCCTGTTTATAAAATGAAGGTACTTAATAATTCACCATTAACTGCAATATCCTGCGTAAGTGTTCAGTTTAATATGTTCATGAACCGAAGGCATGTGTACTTTGTACGTCTGCTGCACCAACAGCATTGTGAAGTCCCATTCAAAACATCAATGTTATTATGTTACTAACATCCCTGTTATAAAACATCATTCATTATTGTCTGTTTCAGAGGCAGAGCACAGCCAGTGTCACTGAGAGGAAGTTTTCTTAATGAATATATTGTTTTTTCTTTTTATAGGAATTTTCTCAGTGCTCAGCTTGGCATCTGAATGTACCACTCTTGCCGCTGAACTTCCCAAAGTGTCTTACGTGAAGGCCTTAGATGTGTGGCTGATTGTTTGCCTTCTCTTCGGCTTTGCATCCCTGGTGGAGTATGCTGTGGTTCAGGTAATGCTAAACAATCCAAAGAGAATTGAAGCCGAAAAAGCAAAGATTGCCAAGGCAGAGCAAGCAGAGGGGAAGGGTGGAAATGCTGCCAAGAAGAACACTGTGAATGGCACAGGGACTCCTGTCCACATCAGCACTTTACAGGTAAGAGCTGCAAAGATCTGTACACAAAATCAGCATTATCCTCTATTAAAACAATTCCAGGAGTATACTGTGGTAATCATTTTGAATAGTGCTTAATCTTAGACATGGCCAAGACATTAAAAATGTGCTGGTAACTAACGACTTCAAATCTGACCAATTAGTCCCTAATGATACGCGGTCAGATGTACTAAATGAAAAATTTGTATTTTAATATCTTAGCACTGTGGTTGCTGCTAAGCTTCAGGTAAATAAAGTAGCAAACAGCTTTACAGTTTCTATTTTTCTCATAAATAGCAGCTGTCAAACTGTAACTATTCAGAGGACAGGACTCTCAGATAGTATTTGCTGAGAGCATACTCAAATAACACCCAGCTCATTGCTTTCCCCAGGATAGTCACAGCTGCACTTCATTGCATGTCAAGCATCTATGAAGCCAGGAATCCAGAAGTCCTGGCATTTCTAAACAAAAGTCAGGTCTGTTTGTCTGTCAAAAGGTTCCTGCATTTCTTGTGTAGCCCGATAGCGTTTATGTGTAAATCAGTCAGATATCTTTATAAGGACAAAGATGACATGTGCGTCTCTGCTCAAGCCAAAGTTCTCTATCATATTGCTGTATTCCTGTTTCTGTAGAAGTTCCTGTTTGTACTCTAAGAGTTATCAGACATCCCAGGCCAACTGCCCTTAGTCCTCAGTGATATTTTATTTGACATTTATTCTGCAGAAGGAAATATGTTATGCTACAGTATGTGTAAAATGAATTTGGCTTGTCCTTTTCAATGACTCAGCATTTTTTTTGTATAAAATAAAGCTATTAGGCCAGATCCAAGTGATGCTGTTGGTACAATTTAACTTTAATGTTAATGAAGGAGTAGTTTATGCCAGAATGGCCGAAACCCTGTCCCAGTATCAAGCTGGGACTGATAACTAATTACTTCCAGTCCAGAAGAGCTGCAGGTATTGCACTTAACTACCATAACTCTCATCTGGCAGAAGAATCTCTGGGAACTGTTTTGGCAGGCAACTAGGCTCAGCTCAGAGCAACCCCGTGACTGCTTTGACTTGTGTCTCAAGTAATTCCCCAAGACAAGGCAACATGGGAACCAAGTGGAAAGAAAGATGGCTCTGCTGTAGATTTGCTTTCCCTGAACGTGATATTTTTGTGTTCAGCAATTTGCAGGTCCCAAATTCAGCTGTTTCTTGTGACAAAATAGTTGCAACAATCCAGCAAAGCAGCATAAAATATGTTTTTCATATTTCAAATACTTAAAAAGTGCTAAATGTTCTGCATGATCAGGGACAAGTTTAACAAAAAATTATAGTTTTTCAGTAGTGTGAACAAAACGAATTGCTAAATTACTGATTCTCCTTGGTATGTACACACTTTCAGGTGCTGTTGTCATACCCATACAGAGAACAATACTATATCTTTTCTTATATATGTTGTCCTTTCGTCTTTTAATTTTTTTTTTTGAGAAGACACTGAGTGCATTTTAAGACTTAGAGGAAGGGGAATCACTGTCCACAGAAGTTCAGCAACATTGCCCATGAATGGTGTCTAGCAGCATGCTGAAGGTTCTGAGAATTTACACTTCGGTCTGCCCTCCAAGATCTCGTAGTATCTCCCCTCCACAATCTTGAAATGTCAGCGTCAGCTTTTCACGTTTGACTTGCACTTTTCAGGGTCTTTACAGTTTGTTATGAGAGACCTTTAACATTCAAATACCTTCTGATGATCTTTATATGAGAATTACAAAAAAATAGTTTACCAAAACAGGGTGGAAATAGGTATTCATTGCTATAAAAGTTGGTCATGTGGCTGAGTGGCTCATGACTAGTGATCCAGCTGGAATTCATCCGCCTGCTTTGAAACACAGCCTGCCAGAGAGGAGGTATCCTGGGCTGGTAATTTCTGGGAAGATGACCAGGATGAGATAAAGGTCCCAGACCAATGAATCATTTGACATCAGGATGTGGTAGGATGGTGATGCTACATTTTATATATTTGAAGCTATAAATCTGCCTAGCTGAAAACTCCCTCTCTGAACCAGCTACCACGTAGGAGTACTTTGAAAGTTGTCAGCCATGCAAAAGCCTGTACTAAAGTCCTAAATCAAAACAGGTGTAAATCTTTTGGTAGCTCTGGCTCCTAATCCAAAACTACGCCTGCCTCAGAAAATTTGGATTGCTCCCATACAGACCTAGCAGTGATCAAGTAGAGAATGCATTTGTCATACGGCAAATATGCAAGGGACAGAAACATTAAAGAAACAGGTAATGGAAAAAAACCGTATGTTGAAAGGCATAAAGAATACGAAACAAGAAGAGGCCAGAGTGCTCTACCAGAACTTCAGGAGCTGTTTCTCATCAGGGTCATACAGGAGTGTATGGGAGAAAAGAGAAAATACTTTGCTAAATGTCTGGAAAGACTTAGGTGACCTAGTGTGTAGCTTTAGGAGAAAAGGACAACTTAGAACTGCACCCTGAAGTGAGTATGCATCCTGTAGAAGTATTCGAGGATGTTCTTCTTCCACATAAGAGATGGTACTTAGGCAAAAGTGACTGAGGGTGTATCTGGAAATGTCAGCTTGAAACAGTGGATAGGCCAGATGGAACTCAAAGGTAAAGCCAACAGGAAAGACATGAAAGCAAAAAAACTCCAAGTGGGAAAAAAACAGAGAGCATAAATAATTTCATTTGTAAGTGTTTCTGCAGTTTAAATGAAGCACTTACATATTAAGAAACATTAACTGAATGGTGCTGATATATATCTGTAAGTTATTAAAGAGGAACCAAATTTTAAAAGATAAATTACTTTATTTCTCTTTAAAATCCCCCCTATCCCAATGAGTGGCAGTTTGCCACCATTCCCTAAGCAGCAAGTTGGGCTCATGCTGCTTTTGCAGCATTGCAGCGGTGATATCTCTGCAGGAGATTTGGGGAAGGGATCTGTATGTAAGGTATAGGGGAGGTGCTGGGTTGAGAAGGCCCTAGGTGGGAGGGGCATCAGAGGGAGTGCAGGGTAGCAAGTGGAGTGATCAGTCGTTCCTGATTCCAGCCTTCATGGAACAACTTGCTTTCATGTGCTTGCTCCATTTGTGAAAATTGAAATGGCTTCTGGTTTGGAGACCTGGTATGTTTGATATTAGTAAGAAACAACATGATAATCCTTAAATTCCAAGCAGCTATTGTTCCATATTTGTGACAAGAAATTGGGTAAGGGGATAAAGTTTTCAGTATATCCTAAACATTAAAAGCTTCATGTAATTCATAATGGAAGGCTAGGAGAGGAGATCCTCTGTAGCAGAACCTGTAAGGGTCCACTGGAAATTTTCACTTTTGGCACTGTGTTGGTAGAGTCAGTACTCATGGTCACCAATAGTGACAGTGAAGATGTCAGGGTGAAAACAAGAGCTCACAGTTTGCCAACCACTTAAAGATCAAGGAAGGCTTCCACTGATGCATAGCGTTTCTCCTCTCCACCAAACCCTGGGTACTGGCTGATGTAAAAGCTGCATTTTGCTAGCATTCGCCAGCACCCTGAGTCCATGCTTTATGAGTCATGGTCCCTGCCACAGAAACCCTTGAAGTGTCAGTGCCATTTTAAACCCAGAGGTTTATCAATATAACTGTCTGATTAAAGTTAAGTGGTCTGCCTATCAAGATCACCCTGAATCTGTAGGAAAAAAAAAAAAAAGAGAAAATTCAATATAAGCACTTCTGATGTGTTTTTCTAGAAGCATCAATGGCTATGCATTTGCAGACAAAAAGCCATGAGAAAGTACCGCTTGGCTCCCTTAGCTCATAGCGGCTGCAAGTAGCTGCTGTTCTGAGCAGAGGAGAAAATTATGCAACCTGGTAGTAACTGCTTTCAGTTCAGGCTTTTTATAAGGAAGCCTCAGTAGGAGTTCGTGTGTGTTTCCTAGCAATACAACATCATACAGTGCGAAAAACAAGCAAAAAGGGAAATGTTTTGAAGATGAATCAGTTTCTTTTTGCTTTCACTGCTGACGTGATTACAGGGAGAGATTGCCCTGTTAACTATAAGACCCCTCGATTTGAAAAGTCACATTTTCATCAAGCCCATTTATAGAAGCTGTCCCCCAGAGATAATGTGCTAATGACTGGAGAGAATATTTGCTAAAAGAATGGTTCTGGCAGATGATGAATAGGGCTTTGCAAGTGGTGGTAATAGCCCTAATCCCACTTATTTTTAAAAAGAAGTGGTGCTATTGCTTGCTTTATCTTGTTAGAGCCACATCTAGGCTCTGAAACCTGATAAGGATTATGTTCATCTCTACTGATTTATAATATATCTGACCATTGGTTTTGACCTGTGGTGACCTGATCTTCCTGTATTGTCTTTTACCCTTGAGTGGCACTTCAGACTCAAATTTTTATTGTAGAACCACCAGAAACCCATTTTACATTTTACATTGTACACAAAACCACAGGCTGCAAGCCTATTTTAATAGTTCCTGACAGCATTTCAGGTACAGAGTAGGTACTTTCTGCTCCAGTGACTCACGTATTCATCCTTGGAGATAATTCCAAACATGGCTGTAAAAAGACCCTGAGCAGTCTGCTTTGAGCAGGGGGTTGGACTAGATGATCCCCAGAGATACCTGCCAACCTCAGCTATGCTGTGATACTGTGGCATTTTATGCATTAATATTTTTTCTGATGTACTTTGCAAGGAGTATTTGGAACATGGTAGCAAATTCTTGCTCTGCTGCACTAGAAAATATACTCAGTCTGACTAAACAATCATTATTTTATTGATGATCTACATCTATCATTATGTCAAGAGCAAGAGAAGAGCACAAAACAAGTGCAAGGAAGATTAATGACTGAGCTTGTTAGAAAACTCTTCCTTTATCTTGTATGGAAGACTCTTACACATCTAGCAGCATTTGTGATAGATCTGCATGCCAAAAAGAGGTTGGTGTGCAACAGCAGGGGTGATTTTGTGGCAAGGAAGATGTGCTGTGTAGGGCAGAGAATGTGGCATTACAGTAGGGAAGCACATCAGCCTGAGGGACACGTGCTGAGCTTGAGAGGCTGCTGTAGCATGTCTGAAGCTTTGCTGGGAATAATGGACAATACATTTCTGCTCTCAGAAATTCTTGAATCAAAAATTAGGGCTTTTTTAATTACACTTCATCCTGATAGATGAAGAGGACTTGATCACAGTTGAAAAGGATCTTTATTTTAGTTGCACAAAACAAATTGAGTCAAGTCCTGGTATTTTTGGTGCTGTGAAATGTCAGATTTCACAAATTTGATAACTGTCTCATCTGGATGGAAGAATTTAATTAAAAAATATGAATTATGCTGGTGAACGATCTAACACTGTCCAGAACAGCTACAGATCAGAAGTGAAGCTATACTAATTGAAAAAAAACCAAACCAAGACCTAACAAACATCACAACTGAAAACAAACTGCCAAATTTTTAAAACTAACTCAGCTTCAATCATGTCTCTTTTCTTCTCACTGGCAAGTGGAAGAAAAAAGATATATGCTTAGCATAACTGAGGGCAGTAGGAAGTTACTTTGCATATACAGCAAGAAGACTCAACCTAGTAGGAGTAATGGTCCTATACTAGGTAGAGAAGCTGTAAGTATCAAGAATTAACTGAAAAGGGAAAAGTGTTGAACAAATATTCTGCTTTATGTTTGTGGAAAAGCCAGATATATTCAATCCAATCCAATCCAAATAGCTCTCATTCACAGTAGCTAAAGAGAATGTTAAACAATAGCTATTAAAGTTAGACGTTTTACAGTCGAGACTTTGGCTTAAGTTGCATCTAGGATTTTCTAAAGAGCTGGTCTATGAGTACTGCTAACATTAAAGTTGATTTTTTAATAAATCCCTTAAAACTGGGAGGATTCCAAAATTCAGCAAGAAGCTAAGTTTATGCCAGTACTTTTAAAGGCTAAGTGGCATAACATGAATAATTATAAGTCTGACATCAATCAGTGGAGAATATTGCATAGCATACAGGGGGCTGACTAATAATTATTATTTGTAAGTATTAATTATCTTTAATATTATGCATAATTGAGCCTCAGGTTAGCTAATAAATTTAAATGGGTCAGTGAAAGTAAAGCTGATATGTGTGTTTATTGATTTAATCAAACTGAATATAATTTTTTAAAGTATTATCAATTAGGTTTACAGAGATAATGATGTGAAGGTAAGAAACTCTTAAGAACATTTGATTTGGCTTCATATGTTGGCCTGGTTTCATCATCTGAATTATGCAAAATCAAGGTTAGATTTGTTACCATCTGTAAGTACCAGCAGTTAATAGACTAACTATAGTCATGCCTCGTGACTGAATACTGAAGCCAAATAAATTCAGGTTAGAAATAAGGTACATACGTTTGTGGGAAACAAGGTCATGGAAAAAAATCTCCATCCTGGATATTTTTAAAGGAAAATCTAACATAACTACTTGGGGCAGTAAATGTGGAAAGTGAGGAGGAGCACAGAAGTAGCAGAGGCAGCGATGGAGAGTTAGTTCCTTCCGTTTGCCAGTCTGCGTACACAGGCAGCGTGTATTCTTTCTCCTCTTTCCCCATTTTCTTCTGACATTATTTCTCTAATTTTGCAGCCAAAGCCTTTCTGAGCCATATGGCCCCACTGCAGAGGCACATACCACACGCTGCAGCTCTGGAGCCGTGGCAGGTTCTGAGCTTGGCAGTGAGCACTGCTCAGCCTTAATTTTGTAAAAGGTGAGAAAGGATCATCACAGAGGCCTTTCTGGATTCTAGGAGCCATTTTTAGTTACTTTGGAGCTGTTCATTGAAAGGCAGGTCTTCTGTCCATCATACCAAACCTAGACAAGATGGCCCAGTCCTGGAAGAAACAGGGACTTAGGTCTGTGTTTTGGGCCAAGCCCCAGGAGTCAGGTCACCTTCCTGTGTCCTCCTTGGCCCCCCCACCTCCATGCCAGAGGGGCAAGGAATGGATGCCCAGTTCCGTGGGGTGGCCCTACACTATCCCAACAGCCTTCCCTTCCCAAATAGCTGCCCCCCATCCCCTGCAGCGGAAAACCCCTAAATCTAGTGGAAGCATCAAACCTGTGGGTCTCCCCACAGGTCATGGGCAGGATAAGGCAAATGATATAAAATATTTTCTGTGTCAGGATGAAGTCAAAAGCATGTATCATTTAACAACGTTTTACTTTCTTTACACATCTTCAGTGCAGTACTCTAAAATCAAGTCCTGCAGTATCATTTTTCACAGGAATGGTTCCTGTAGCCTTGGCTAAGTGTTTGGGCAGTAAATGTGGAAATTGAGGAGGATCACCAGAAGCAGCAGAGGCATTGTTAGGATTATTATTAGACTTCTAGCACAAACCAAGACAAAATGAATAAAAGGCAGATAAATATATAGATTATATATACTTAATATATACTGACTCACTTTGTTCAGGGAAAGCTGTAGGTCAGCTGCAGCAAATTTAGATTAAAATAACAGAAATACTGGAGAGTCGAAGAGATGTATGAGAAGAAATTTTAAAGTATGGCTAGGCAGTAGCTGAGTGTAAAAAATGGAAGCATTTCAGATTTGTAAACCCAGGGAAATGAATGAAATTATTTTCAAAAGTAATATACACTTATTAAAGAAAAATTTGGGCCAGGCTGCTCTTACAAGGGAAATTGTGTCACCCTGATAAATCAGTACTCCAGTTGACAGTGAACTAAGCAGAGCTCTGTGTGAACATGCTGTGAACACTTCTCTGCTTATAAGGCAGAGGTGACCTAGAATCCATTCTCTCAGTCCTGCAAGTGAATGAGAGCTGACTTGTAACAGCCTTTAGGGGAGCACTCTCTAGATACTGCAGTTGGAACAGGAATATTCTGTGTTGTAAATGAGAGCACTTAGACTACAATTAGTGTCGCTGAGTTTTACAATTTATTGCTGGTAGTATGAGGAATGGACTACAAGTTTGCAAATCCAAAAGGAGGCTTATAATTTCATACATGATTCTATTTCTTGTAGCGACCTTACTAAATCTTACTAGTTTTGACCATGGAAAAAATGTAATATTCCTGTGACTCTTCAGTTAACATGCACTGCAATCCTGCAAGTTCCCTTTTCATTGCACGAGGGTCTGCTTTACATCTTTATTACCTATATTATTGGTTATGACCTGATTGGAAGGAACATCCTGAATTGGTGACTAACAGCATCGTGTCACCCAGGGCCACATAATCATGTTTATCTGTGTTAGTGACCACCTTAATAGACAGTTTGCCCCTTCTACTCCACTAATGAACACTGTTCAGGGCTGTCAGCTCTTTGATGACTGGGAAACAGTTGCAGAAAATTTGTATGTATACTTTTGCCTTACCATCAGAGAATACCTACCTTGTTTTTCTTTTTTGTAACCTGGAATCTTGATTTTGTGTGTAACCTTGCTGAGGTTTAGGAATGGTATTCTTCAACTTAGTGCTCCCACTAAAACCATGCACCACTCCTCCTCCCCCCTCCAACTGGAGGCACAAAAGACAAAGATAACGGGTTGAGATAAGAACAATTTACTGCATACAGCAATGAGATAAGAAAACAAACAGTAACAGCAACAACATTAATAACAAAAGGTATAAGAAAAGAAATGATTCACATGGACAACTTTCCCAGTAGACAATACTGCAACTCTCTCTGCCATGTTTTGTCCACCAGAAGGAACCTCTTCTTCCCAGAAGAGGGTCCCTTTACCCCACCCCCAGCAATGATGTGAGGTGGTATAGAATAACATCTATGCCCTAGCTATGCCCCCTCCCAGATACTGCAAAAAATTAAGCCTGTCCTGGCTGTGATCAGGACAAACTTGTGCCTCAGTTTTAGTGTATCAGTTTCAAAATTTACTGTTTTGCTGAAAAATACAGCTCTGGCAAATCTGGGGAGGTGTGTCTACTGTTTGCAGAGGGAGCAGTGCCATGCTTCTCTTACACCTTGCACTAGAATCAGCATTGTCGATAATGGGAGTGAAAGCCCCACTCAAAGTTTAGGTCTCTTCCTCTCTGCCTCAGTTCTTTCCATGCAGAATACTTTGTCAGTTGTCATAGAGAAGCTAATGATATTCTTCACAATGTTTTTCATTCATACTAAAGTCTGATACTGTATTTCACTATTACTGTTTTACAAAAATGTAACAATGTAAATATCCCAAACTTTAGCCAAAGACTGCAGAAAACAAAAGGTGGAGACAGCTGAGTGTAAAATATGTGAAGGCACTGTGGAGGAGAGACAGACTAATGGAAAGGCAACTTTTGGAAGAACCAATTTTTAGTGGAAAGTGGCTCCAGGAAGCCTTAGTGCAACTTGTGTTTATGTCGGTTGCCCATGTGTGTAGACTGATTTGTGAACCAGCATTTTTTGACTAACTGCCAGGTTATATATGTGAACAAATTCATAGTCTGTATTCTTTTCCCTTTTTTTCCCTGCTTTACTGAGTAGCCTAATTGAAATGAAACTTTGGGAGAGGTTTACCCAAGTCACAAAACACAGTGTCATGCAAGTAGTCTTTAAATCACTTCAAACTCCCTGAACAGTGTGGGATTGGTCTCCTAGAGATGTGTTGAACCTGAAATAAAAGCTTTATAAAATCCAAGGAAGGGAATACAGGATATTTTTTTTTTCCCCACAAAAAACCCACCTGAGTTTGAAGGGCACTAAATAATTTTCTTTTTTTTTTGAATGTTCATTGTCTATGCCAGAACTATTGTCTGGTCTGTAACAGACAATGGTTACTCCGTAGCACAGTAGTACTTCATCCCCAAAAGTACTGATGGAGCAATAGGAAACATGGGTATTCAGTATTTGGATTTAGATTTCCTGGTTAAACACAATATATGGATGGGAAGTGCTGAGAAAGGTGTCACGTCTGTGCTACTTGGCTTTAAGGAGGCACCAAGTACCGCAGGTAAAAAGAAAGTGCCTTCTCACTATGCAAGGCAGTCACCCTAGGATGAGGTATAGGATCTTTAGCTGGCAACTATTTAGAACCAGAAAAGACTGCACTTAATTGCAAATGTTGAATTTTAGGGTTAGTTCTGACTATGGCTTCCAGATCTCCGAAAAATGCAACTATTGAATAGTATCTGTCCTGCAGGTTCATCAGCACAGAACCAATATCCCAAAATACTCCCCACAGAAATATTCCTCCCCTTCTATCGTCCTAAAATGAAGGAGTCTAACTATAGCAGATTGCACGGCATGAGGCACCTTGTGCATGAAAAATTACACAATTATGAATGTTTGGATTAGTTTATATGATTAACTGATCATCCTTAAGTACTTTGTAATGTAACCATTCCACAAATTAGGCTGATGTAATGTATCCCTATCAACAAGTAATTTCCTGTATGTTTGTTTGCAGTGTTCTCTAGCAGCTGCATTAAGTTTGTTAATGGGATGTGGTGAGTACATCATGATTCCACTCACTCTTTATTTCATAGGTTGGTGAGACCAGATGCAAAAAAGTTTGCACTTCGAAATCTGATCTGAGATCCAATGATTTCAGCATCGTTGGAAGCTTGCCGAGAGATTTTGAATTATCAAACTATGACTGTTATGGGAAACCCATTGAAGTCAACAATGGGCTCGGGAAATCTCAAGCCAAGAACAGCAAGAAGCCTCCTCCTCCCAAGCCTGTCATTCCATCAGCAGCAAAGAGAATCGATCTTTACGCAAGAGCACTGTTCCCTTTTTGCTTCTTGTTCTTCAATGTCATATACTGGTCCATATATTTATGATAAATCTTTTATTTATTTTTTTCATATGTATAAAATATAACCCATTTCATTATCCC
Source organism: Myiotriccus ornatus (assembly GCA_036023395.1). NCBI lineage: Eukaryota > Metazoa > Chordata > Aves > Passeriformes > Tyrannidae > Myiotriccus > Myiotriccus ornatus. Next base: position 31,425,386 of record JAYRBT010000139.1, read on the forward strand.
TTCCCAGTCATGAAGGCCGCTGTGTGAAATTATTTGCATTTGCAAAGCAATATGTTGCATCTTGATGCCGTGCGATTGTACTGAACATATGGCATCTGAAATTTGAATGAAAGCATGACACTGCAATGTCTGTGCTCCGACCAACGTTGTATATAAATGTACAGCACACATCCTGCTTTAGGAATATATATGAAGGACAATGCATACTACATTATAAAGCTGAATAACGCTCTTCCGTTATTAGTAACATACAGAAATTTAAAGTGTTTCTGACAATGAAACTGATGTGCACGTTGAGTATTATTAAAATCAGTATTCTAGTATATGTAGTATTTCACAGCTTTTCTGCTGACTTCCAGAGAGAAAAAAACACCCACCAAACATCTTGTTCTTGTATAATTTTAGATGGCACTGTTGAAGAAAAAGCTAAGATGTAATTCATATTATTTAGACTTTGTAAGTAAAGGCAGCATCAAATAAGCAGATCTTGTCTATGTGAAAAAATAAAGATCAGAGAACTACTAATTTTGTAAAATCAGCTCATTTAGGAAACAAACCCCAACAATTGTGTCCGCGAAGCAGGCACACTTCAGTGCATGAGAGTATGCTGAGAATAAAACATTGGGCCAGATATTGACTGCTGTTTCTTTAGGCACAAACTAGATACAATATGTCAGAAAAAAAACAAGCCACTTTCTAGACTAAAGGTATCAGGAGTTTTAGAGAGGAATCACTAGATGCATTTCAGCATCAGGTTTGTTATACATTTTTACATTGCATTTACATTACTTTGTCATTCTATAGCATCTGGCAAGTGTGTAAGTCACATTTTTTGTTGTTGTCGCATTGGACACATCTTACTTGACTTGTTTTGTTTATCCCCTTGAAAGCTTTCATTTTAAACAAACCAGTTGTCAAAAATGAAATCCCATTTTCACCATTAATTATACCTTTTTTGTTTGCATGCTAGCTAACACGTAGCCACCAGTAGGAGTGAAAGCATATCCAAAGGTCTAAGGGGCTAAGACTCTTAAATATGTCGTGAGCCTCCTGTGCATGCCGGGGTACATCCGTTTTAAGGGCAAGTCATGAGACGAAGTGCAGCCTAAAGGAAGCTGCGTGTGTGTAGGCATCTGAGTAGCGTGTGTTCTCTCAGAACACACGGGGACTTGGCCTCAGCCCATGAGAGTGTGCAGAGAAAAATATGTCTGTAAAGCTGGGGCACCACAGCCAGCTACAACATGTGTACATGTTACTAGTTACAATATGAAAATAAGGCAGTTCTCGCTAACTTCGCAAGTCATAAGAGGAAATATGAGTTACTGGTGCCTCATGGGCTCAGAAGGGACTGATTTAAATACGTGAGACCTTCCATAGTGTAGAAACAGAAACAATCCCACTTATTGTACTACACTTCTGGCTTGTCCAGGATGTGTTGAGCCAATGCAGGCCACCACAGTTGGACTGTTGCATCACTTGGGTGTTGCCCACCATGAGAATGTTGTCCACATGCGGCGAGCCTGCACAACCAAAAGGTCAAAAGTGGGAATATAAGAAGAGCAATGGCATGCCACCCAGCCTCGCCTGGACATCTGGCAGCCCTGCACATGCCCAGGGCCTCTTCTGATCCACAGACTGGCTCCAACTTTTCGTGTTTGGGTTGAAGGGATCTGCTTCTCAGAGTATGGTCACATGTTTGTCACCAGCTTCCTGGCCGCTTTCTCATGAGGTTTTCAGGGAGCCACTCTACCAGGTGGCCACAGTTTGTCCTTTGTATTTCTTTCTGATCCAAGGAAATGGAAGAAAAATCCCAGCTGTTACTGAGCTGTCTTGAACTGTGGCTGAGGAAAGGGATATCTTAAAGGTCTGATTTAAAATGTTAATAATTCTTTTGGTTGAAGGTAATTGCAGAATCGTCAGAGAAGCAATAAGGAAAACTATAGGAGAGGAAGGAAGGGAGAGGGAACTTTTATATGTACAGAGTGCTATATTTATAGACATTATTTATTCTCATACTTGTATTTTTTCTTACACTACTGGAAGGCAAGAAAATAATTACTCTGTGCTGGAAATTATATGAATTTTGGAAGATAATTTTCTTGTTGGAACTCTTATTAAATGATTTATCTGTAATTAGTGTCCCCATTCTATCTGTAAAATCTCAATTATAGATTTTATTGTTAAATTAATCTTTGTTCCTTCTTGCTTTCCTGCTTACTTGATGGCTTTTGTGTTTTATCATAAAACATTTAATCAATAATACACTGTAATTGCTTTCCAACTCACACAAAGGGAAGAAAAAGGAATGCATATTGTTCAGATAAAGGGTTTTTGTTCATTATAGCACAAAAACTAAGACCAGAAGCAAAGTTTAACAGCAAATTTGAAACTAAATTTAAAATAAACCAGTATCAGCTATAAAGTATTAATTTTATTTTTACTTACACTGGATAATATTGCAGTATTTATATTACCTAGGAATATATTATCTTGTCTTACTGAGCAGTAATAATTGATTTATTTTTCTTCTTTTCACTAAAGGTCATTGAGTTTTGCATGCCATCTTACATTATGGTCCTCCAGCACCCTCTAGTTGTAAAATTCTGCCTGTTGACTGATTTCGAGAATGCGGTGCAAATAGAAAACTATACAGGCAATATAGGATCTCACTTGACTGTGATAATATGAAAGGAAAAAAACTATTATTAAATTAAAAATAAATGGACATTAAATCGATATACAGCTATAAAAACTTGCAATGCAGTGTGAATTTAAAATTGTAGAAATGAAGATATTCAAGTAGTAGCAAAGATGAAGTTCATGAAGTACACACTAGTAACTAGATTAACCAGTCATGATGTCTGAACAAACCGCATGACAGCAAAATCTGTTTTTGAGGGAGAGACCATCTGTGTTTCAGCTGACATTTACTTTAAGTTCTCCTGTTTACTGGTAGGAGAGTTACAAATTTTTGTTCTACCCTTAACGCAAACCTCGGTATTTTCTTGGCTCTTAAGCATTGAGGGGTAGTGTCCAAATAGTTTGTTCCTTCCATTCATAGTGTCACTGCCCTTTAGTTATCTTCCTACATTTTTCAGGATTTTAGAACACATTCAAACACTGCATCGGGAATTTTCATGGAGATTAATCAATTAATTTCTTAACTGCATCCACAAATTTAAGGTAGACAATAAGTAAGGATGTGATTTGAAAAGTATATCTGCTGCTATGTGTTAATACCCTGTAATCCATACCTCATGTTTGATATCCTGTTTTAGGAGTGGCTCTTTAGTGGGTAGTGGCACCTCCTCTTTTTTTCAGTTAATTCTGGCTGAGGTGGTGTTTGTGAGCAGTCTGTCTTTTGAGTGAGGAAAGGAGTTTATTTCTGTAAGTGCAGTGTACAGAAGATTGACCACTTGGAGACAGTGCCAAGCAGCTTTCATTCTTCAGAGTCTTCAGATTAATTTGGACTTGGTAACAGGGTAAAGAGAGAGTGTCTTTAGCACCCTATTACCCACTAAAGAGAAACTACCAACACTGCCTTCTGGAGCAGTGCCAGTGGGCATGACCACAGTGATTGATCTGGCTCTATAATCATTTAAAGGAAATGCACTTACAAGTAATCTTTATTTAAAATTATTTTACTCTGTAGAGAGACAATACCTTACTTAAGCAGTCTGTTATAGCTGTTAAGGGAATCTATTAAGAGACATTATAATACAGGTCTCTTCTTCAATTAAAGCAGCTTATCGTTATGGTTACTGAGTGACTTGCGATAAGGATATTTATAGAATAGGTAGCACTAAATTATTTATTTCCAAGGGAGTGCAACCTGAATATATGCAGTGCCAAGTGATTTTTCTGGCTATTGAGATATCGTAGTGCTGCAATGAGTACAAATGAGGTGTGTAGGAGATAAGGGAATGATAGGACACTGTTATTTGATGCTCTGGTATACTAATTCTGGGATTACAGAAGATAACATGGAAAGAAATTCAGATACAAAGAGGTTGAATAATAGTTTTGTTTGTGTCTACAATTTAATTTGTGTCTAACAATTTAATAGTTTTGTGTATAAATGAGTTACCTTCTTTTTATATAACTATAAAGAATTAATTATAAAAAAAAGGAAAATTAAGCTCATCTTTGGTACCCAAAAGATACAGAAACTATGTCTTTTCCTATGAAGCTCTACACTTACGAAAACAGTGGAATATGCAGAAAAAAAATCTGCAGTTTTAAGGACGTAAATTTTCTCATCATTGTGATTTTTGTCTGCACCATTGTATCAAATCAATCACAAGCAATCTGGGTTGCTTGCAGCACTCCTTTGTATTCTGACTTATTTGAGAAAGGTGCTTACCCCTCTACTCTGCCTTGCACCTGTCCTCCTTCCACCGGTAGGAATGGTGTTGGCAGACATTTAAAATAAAGATTAGCTGGCTATTTCAAAATCTTTCGTAAAGCCCTTCATTGCTGTGAGTATGTCTGTGCTGCAGTCACTGAAATGCCCACAGCTAACGCAGGCCTATCCAAATTAGCCTTAAACTAGATGTTTTGGGGCGGGCTGGGAACATCACCATGGTGACAGTGAGCACTGGCTGGGAAGTGTACCTGCTGGCTAGGACAGGAAAAAATATGCTTGGTGTTAACCCCCACTAAGCTTTGTGCTGTCTTGGCTTTACACTCAAATGGTTGGTTTAAAGTTAGCTGGTGTGGGTGTTTATCAGCCCATGCCTGTGAAGTGTAGGTGTGTGCCAGATGACGCACAGTGTGCTAGGAGAGGGTTGATTCTTCCCACGGGTGATGTGAAAGATGCCACTGTAAAATATTCTCTCCGTGGGTCTTGATGACGTACGGGATTTCTGACATGTTTAATTTTGTGTACTGACAAGAGCGTTCACTGGCAGTGACAAAAAAGTGCCAGTTTTTTTTCCTGAACCAAGGCACACGTGCATGAGTGAGTTGGATTCACCCCCCTGAGCATGAAGGAGGTCGCCTCCTGAGTCTAGGTCGTAAGACTATCCCTTTTACGAGCTATTCTGTTTAAAGTCCTTAACTCTAATAGATGATATTAGATCACAATCTTTTGAATGAATAATGAGACTAAAGAAACTAGTGAGACTAATAAGGCTAAGACTGTATAAGTATTTTTTGGCTTCCAGATGCCTGTGGATATCAACCCTGATCTTGAGGGGTAGTCCTGATTACTCTTCAGCGTGGGGTTTCTCAACATGTCAGGTTCTGGAGAACAGCAACCCAGCTAAGAGGAGATGTGTTTGAAGGGCCTTTAAGTTTGTTAGTCAGCTCATTTTTGGAGTATTGAGATAAATCTACAAAGTCTGCCTGGCACCATTAGCTGTCACAAAGAGACAGCAGGTGCATTAAGCACATGTCTTTTAGTACAAGAAAATTAGTGGTCTTTCCTCTGACTGCATGAAGGTATGATTTACAGTGATGGAGACCAACCAGTAAGACAACGTGGATTACTAAGGATTTCTATCTCACCAGGCAGTTGATTAGGCCACATATGGTACTTTGAAACAAAGAAGTATGGGGACTATGGAGTTCAAAAGGATAAGGTATTGCATAACTGTTTTCCACCTAATGAGTTCTTGAGGCTGTGGCAGTGGATAGTGTGGAGTTTTTCTTATATATCTGTGTAGGTCTGCTTCTTTCTAAGAATAATCACAGTGGGAGTCATTTTTCACTTGAGGAAGCAAACTCAAGATTTTTGGGGCCAAGAAACCCTCCTGAGTATAGCAGGTCAAGTTGTACCATTGCCCCCTGCAAAAACCTTTCAACTCAGAGGAAACCTTCTCTAGCACCATAAATTGCAAGAAAAACCTCTGCTGAAACTGAGACTGCTGCTGAGAGGAAAAGCTGTGTGTAGGCAGGCCCTGTGCTTCCACCTTCTTTCACTGTAGCATACATCATGACAATCAACAGCACTGCGTAGCTTTTCTGTTCTGCAAAGCACTCCTTTTATCAGGCTTGAGTGATTTCCTTGGCAAAAACTTCAGCCATCCTACCGTTCATCTCCCCATGGTCAGAGGAAAGGTCGTGCGAGTGATTCTAACACTGTTCACGAAGGCAAGCCAGTGCTGATGTTCAAGAACAGAGGGACAGTAATATGTGAGAAGACCTGGGATCCCCTTGTTTCTCAAATTTTAGCATTATCTGTGTTATGCCATTTCAGTTACATCCCTATAACTCAGAGTATTGTGATATTTGGATAACATCTCATTAAATGCATTATATTTTTGAGTTAAGTGTATTGAATCATGAATTTCCTGACAAAAGCAGAATACAAAAAAAAAAAACAAACCAAGAAGTAGAAGTAGTCCATGTGACATTTTTTAAAATGTTGATTTCCTCTATTAACCTTAAAACTTGCATTTGACCCAGAGGCTAGGGAAATAATGTTTCTCAGTGTTTAATAAGCCTTATATTGTCATAACAGATTTATCAGTGTCTCAAGCAGATTCGTTCTTCCAGATTAATTTATTTGTTTCTTTGACTCCCAAAGGCCAGCTCACTGGAAAACATTAATTTAAGTACTAGCTATTTCAAAGGCATAATACTGACAGGAGCTGACTGTAAGAGTAGTGTTTTTGACCAATACCACTCCAGCATCAGCTTCTGCTTTTGACAAAGCCTGTCGTGCTACCTGCTCCTGCTTCTGACAAATCCTGTTTTGCCTCAGCCTACTGGAGGGTGTAAAATCTTTGTAGGCTTTTTAAAATATCTGTCTGATTGTGTCAGCTTCTGAGTCAGCCTTGCTCCCATTATCCTTCTGAATGTGCTTCAGGACCAGTCTATTACAGAAGCAATCTTTTCTCGAGCAAATACAAATGATATACAGCATCCACCATGAGCTATCATCTACTTTGTGGAATTAAACTTTAGTCTTTATTTAGTAATTCTTCATATTTTCTAGTTGGTTGTTTCCCCAAGGTGAAAACTTCTTAAATAAATAAATTTCTTTAAAGAATAAACAAATGTGCACAATGTCAGGAGAGAATTGCATCGACCTTGCATATTTTCTCTGGACTTAAGGCTCTTGCCTTGCTGTGGTCTTAAAGCCAAGAAGGTTTCAGAGGATCTGCTGAAGTCATGATGGCTGCCCTACAGAAGCCTGGACAAGGACAAGAGCCCCTCTCCTCATGGCACCTGCCCTGTACAACTGTATTCAGTGCAAACTGGGCAGAGGAGAACACAGCTAGGCTTCCCAAATCCTGTGCCTTTGCAATACAATAATGTGTTCATCACATTCACCACTTGATGAGTTTTCTTGCAACGGAGAGGCACTTTCTTTAGAAAAATAACAATGATGCCATAATAATATTTCCAAACACTACAATTTCATGACAGTATTTTACACCACTACTGTAGAATATTGAATTTTACGAATTTTACCATGGGAGGTTTTAAACAGCAAGGGCATATCCAATCTGGCAGCACTTTATTATCTGTTACCCATAAGCACAGCTTTATTGCTTTATTTGTCATATTCTTCCATAGTCTTCCTATTTCAGGAAAAGCAGTTTAAAATGGGAATTTTTCTAAGCATACCACAGCATATTGTGCTTTATTTTTTTTTCCACAGGAACATAAGGAAGAGATACTGTGTTTTACATTACAGTGCTCTTGCAGAAAGTTTGCTGGTGTCTGTGAAGAAACTCTTGATGAAATTAAATAGGAAAAAAAATTTCATGGAGTGTGCAAATGAAACAGCTAGGAATAAACCCATTTATGCAAGCCTCATGCTGAGAGTCTGATGAGCTTTGACAATTGGAATAAATTATTTTGTCTGAAAGGAGATTCCAGTCTTAAAAGACAGGATAACATTGAATCTCCTAATAGTTTTCATTTCTTATCTGAAAAGAAAAACAAAGCTTTATAGAAAAGACCAAGTAGTCTTGTCCATACTGACGTCATATCTGCACATGGCCATCATGATCTGCTGTAATATATATGGTCTTTCTGCCAGTTCATGCTGCAAGAATTCAGTTGATGGAATTATTTCTTCTCTGACCAAGCAGTACAAGAACTGTTGTTGTCTGACTGTGCACAGAGCACGGCTGAGGGCACGGCTCTGTGTGCAGCCCAAGTCCAAACATCGTGGATAAGTGACGGTCTGTAGCTAAATACAGTGCCCAGTAAGTAGAGGCAAGTGTCTCTTCCCCAGATCTCCAGTGCAAGTTTGGCAGATTATTTCCTCTCTTTTTTATGTTCCTCTGCATGAAGTGACAGAAGACAACAAGGTGGCTTTCTGTTGCTCCAAGTATCTTTTGTTTAGATTAGATGTTGCTGGGGAAAAAAATTATCTGTTTCTATATGTTGTACAGTGCCTTAAGGCACTACTTTAATGCACACAAATAGTAATAAATAGTCATTATTAATCATAAGTTCAGTGACATACAGTAGTGATATCTGCATTTGACTTCTCAGAGTCTTAACGTTTCTGAAAGTAGTCTGGCTCTGATTTCAAGTGCCTGATATTCCCCCTCGTTTACATAGGCTTTACATTGTAATTTTTTCTGATCCACTGTCAGAGGAGAATCAAACCCATGTGCATGTACACATTCTTTCCTTTAATTTTGCTTCTTTCTGACAGCTAAAGAAGATGTTTAAAATAACCTCACAGTTCCTTGCTTGCATCCAAATTCCACAGAAGATTCTGCAGAGTAACAAAGGAAGAAGTTGTAGCATTTAAAATGATACATTTATTAATTTATAATTTAATTTACATAAGCATAAATATCTATATTTAATAAAATTGCATTCTTAGGAATAAACCTTCATGAAAACAGCGTGTCAAGATTTAAAATGTTACCAGTATTTTCCCCTTCTCTTGTTACTTTTGTTTAGTTTGGCAAGTATTTGCAAAGTACATCCATATCATACCATGTATTTTTTCAGTTTCCTGTAAAATAAATCATCCCCTGCCATGACACAGAGTGAGCTATGTGGGCCATGGGATAATAAATCACATACTGGAGTAGCTCCTTCAATTGCAAATTCAGAACAAGTGTTGTTACATTTAATGTACAACAATGTACTCTTTTTTAAAGAAAAAGGATGGTTATTTTCTATCTCATATTTTATTAGATTCCTAATGTGAGTAAATATGAATAGTAATCAATCAATATGTTGTTAATTACTGGGAATAAAATTAATATAAGGGATACAGAATAATATGGATATGTTTCTGGGGTTTGTTAGCTAAATCCTTGAGGTGGGAAGTTCCTGTTGGGCACTACAATCTGTCATTTATGGGATGTAATCCAACAGCAGTGTAGATAGAATCACCTGGGGACTGTTTTATACACAGAAGTTAAAAACGAGTGCCACACATGTGTCTGACTCACAGATTGCTTACTGCTGGGTTGTCTTTCATGGTTGACATTCAAAAGGAAAGCAGAGGAAGCCCATGAAGGGTGGTGTTTTCAATCCATTTAGCTTCACTGTCATTTCATGGGATATTACTGTAATTGATTATCCATATGTATCACACAGCCATTTGCCAATAACACCAAATTGTCTGTTCTTCTAATGAGGCACTGAATTGAGATGAGTTATAATTAATAAAATTATAAAATAATCAGATGATGAATGGAGAAAATTCCACTCTGAAGCGAAACATTTATTCTACAGGCTATTTATGTGCAGTGCTGCAAGAAGCAAGGAAAGAAGCAATATTGCAATCTGCGATCTTGTTCAGCAGTAGTGCTTGGAGTGCTGCTGTAATCTGTGATTTTCCTTAACTGCCTCAAATAACTGAACTCTTCCTGCTGTGAGGAAAATCTGAAGAATATATTGCTACAATTCTGGTATTAAAACGTCAGTAAGAACTCGATGATTCTAGATACATGTTTGAGGCAAGAAGTTTCTGATCTCTTTATGTTTCCCTATCTTTTTCAAAAAGAAGTCTTGTGTGTTTTGGGTAAGCTCACTTCATTGCTTTTGCTGTTTATTTGCTACAGCTGACCAATCTCTAAAATTAAGGTTCTGTTTTGTTAGTACTACTAAACTAAAACCATGGGGAGCCAGCAGAATACAGCCAAATATTGGTGAGGGTTCTCCTGCAGAAAATGCCTTTCAGTGCTCCTATTTATGTCAGATACCATCAGCAAAGACTTTTAAAAATTTTAGTTATGGAAAGTGAATTCATTAGGTCACAACAGAAGATCTGCTTGATTTAACAGAAAAGCATTAATGCTATATGCACAGTAGCTACAGCTGGTACTGAGAGGTTGGGTACAAGCAGGATTTGGGAGAGATGATGTATCCTTGTCATTGGCCCACATATTCCCTGCTGTGGCATAAATCCTCTCTGTTATCCTTCGTAGCTAGTTTACACTTAGGATGTTTCCAAGTTCAAGGATAGGTGGTGGTTGTGTGCTCTTAACTACGATTTTTGAACTGCCCTAGAGACTGCAAGAGCTCATCTCTTTTTTAGCCTTTGATGCATTCATTCACTGTTCTGTGAATGTGGCCCAGTAGTGGAAGGAAACCAGAAATTTAAAATTGCTCAGAACCCAGCTACCTGTGCACATCACCTCCATGCGTGCGTCTCATTAAGGACAATGCAATTAGCAAGGAACAAGGTCAGTCTCAGGTTAAATGGAAACTCCACAGACCGCCAATAATGGCTAGCAGTTAATCTGTATAAGATAACTTTCCAAGACAACACAAATGAAGTTTCAGTAAAGATAAACAGCATCATTTTGTTTGTCTTTAATGTCACAAATATAAGCCGGAATTTTTCTACTGTAAGCTCTGATATTAAACCCTATATTTAAAGCAATTATACAGTTAGAAGAATGCTATTTCCTGCACATTTACTATGAAGAAGATAAATTTCTAGTCCAAAGTACGTAATAAAGTGCCTCGTAATAATTGGTTACTTTTATCTTAAATTTCTGGTTTGCTTCTTTTTCCTTCTGTAAAAGCTTGCCATTAGCACAACACTATCGCAGCTAATCTCTGGGAAGATATACCAATGCAGAGGTGAACGTAAAAATAACTTTGCTGTGAACTAGTTCTGGGACTGAACCACTGAAATGGTTTTTCAGAACTAAAAATAAACTTCTGTTGAGCAGAAGTCTGTACATTTCCATGATAACTCAAGCAAGCTGTTTCTTGACAAAATTATTTTCTTAAAGTAAAAATTATTGATGTCAAAGAGGTAAATTTCCGTTGTGTAAAGATTCTAATGATAAGGATAAGGGAGCTGATGTTTCAAATCACAACAGTCCTTTTATATCCTATTTTGATAATATTTTTAAAAGTATAGTGTAAAATGCCTGCAGTGAGTAATTGGACAAAACAAAGGCTTTCTATCTTTTGGGTAGTTCCTGAAGGAAGAAATTATTGTCTTGTCTCATGCAATTCTATCTGTTCTTTCAACTTACTTTTAATGTTGCTAAGTGCTTGAGCTCCATAGTATAATTTCTGCCACAATATATCTCTTACTTATTTTTGTCATAAAATACATTATTTTAACATTTTCTTGAGATTTTTTGTATTATTTATGTATTTTTAATTATTTTTTACTGAAAAATGTAGCAGAGACCATTTGACTGATCGATGTTTAAGCTCTTACTCACCATATCTTAAATTTAACTCTATTTTCCCAGTGACAGAAGCCTTGACAAAACTATAAACCTAGAAAAGTGATATAAATAAAATGTATTGTAATAACATAACAATTTTTAAACTAAGTCCATAGCATGAACATGTCTCTTTTTAAAAGAAGGTTTGTGGGGCTTTTTTTTAAATTATTTTTAAAATTAAATTAAAAAAATAATAAAAAATGAAGCTTTGCACAGTTTGCTTATAAATTAATGTATACCCTAATTCTCAGTTACCTGTGGATACATTAAACCATGTTACATTGCCAGTTCAGTGTAAATTGGCTGACTGTGACCAGTGGCATTGATACAAGTGGAAACTGATGCCTCTATGCCTTCTGATTTTGTAAGGTTCAAAAGGGAAACATCCCTACAGAGGAAGAAAAATGGAACTTTCATTTACTCTCTTGGTGACTGCAGTGAATTTTGTTCTCCTTCACTGTGGAGGGAGCACAAAAGCAGCCTGTTACTCTCATATATCTCCCCATGCTGACAGCTAGCCAAATTGCCTGTGCTCCACCGAGCAGCCTGGAACTGGGCTCCCAGCATCAAGGGATGGAGGGAGGCGACACACCACCCCCTTCCCCTCCCCGGTGTTGGCCTCTGATGGTTTGGTCTCCAGGCCAAAAGCAGGATTAGCCCTGGCATTGTCATTGCAGCTTTCCTGCTTGTTCAAAAAGCTCTTGGTCCCAAAGCTTTGTGCAAAGGATGTGAACAAGATTGTACAGAAACTGTTTCAGACAAGAAGGAGAGATTCACTCCTGCACTGCAAAATGTTATGAGAAGCTGTCTTCCTTGGATTAAGGAGTTTGGTGGTTATTTCTGCTGTAGTGGAAAGCATCTTTGCAAATCTTATGTGAATACTATCCTGAATCCTGTTTGAGGTCATAAAACAAAATATAGTGTTGATTAGCATGCAAAACCACTGTCAGAACTTCCATCCTCAATAGGAGCCCAGTGTTCATGAACTAAATTTAGATGTTGGGATACAAAAGGAAATAGAGTAGCTGATGCTCATCAGATTTGCAACAGGTTCAAACTTGAAAAAGATCCGCTGATTTCTCCAGGTTTATAAGGTAAATGGAGTAGGCATATATTTTATGAATAGTTTTTATATATGAATGAAACATTAAACCAAGAACATGCCTTCCCCATGCTGAGAAGGACCATTACACAGTCCATTTCCCATGGGCTGGTGTTTGCCCAGTGTTCTTGTTCAAAATGCTACCTCTGGACACTCACTACAACACCAGAAACAACTTCCTACAATATTCATAGAGTTAAGTGCAGCCATAAGGAATGCGTGAGCAAGCATATACAAAGGTTTTACTATCACTGGCACATATTAGCCTTGGGTTTCAATCCGTCTGCAATTTGTAGATCCAGAGCTGCTTATCAGTGTCATTGCCTGGGATTCCAAAGATACAAGATCACCACATGGTGATAATTCCTTAGGGAAAAAACACCTGGTTTTTAGGAAATTCCTTCTTTTGTACAGAAAAAAGTTTCAAGTCACAAGTGAATAGAAATCAGAGAGAGTAACACTGAAAGTGTACCCCAGATATGTCAGTAGAGAACAGACTGTTAACATTCTTGTCAGCTTGTATTTGCCTTTTAACATTTCAGTGTGTTGTTTACGAATGCAGGGAAGTGAGGTGATTTGACAAGTACTGGCGATTTGACAAGTACCATACCTCAGCAGAGAACAGTCCACCAGTATATAAAAAACGATGTCATCATCATCTCCAAAGGGCTTTTCGGTCTGAATAACGAGCAATACATTTCTCGCAGGTGACAGAAAAGGTGCAAGGCTAAAGAGGAATTTCAGTGATTAAGAAATGACCTGAAAAATGGTTTTAAGGTTGATATTTCAAACATAGATGCTGGCATGGAAAAAAGGAATAAGAGTAAGAATAAGATGAGAATAAAAAACAACACTGGAGTCAAGGCTGGCATTACTTGTAGAACAGATGGGAGAGGTGGCAGATGAAAAGAGAGAAGATCAAGGCTGACTATTATAGTCTAAATCAAAAACCCAACACATTTGAATTAGCTGTGCTCCACAGGAGGAATAACCGTAGAGAAAAAGACATTTTGATGGCAATGCATTGGAAAACCAGATGGAAATCAGGCAAGGAAGGAGACAGCAAAGAAGATGAGAGTTAGCAGGTAGGCAGGGAAAAATAAGGACAGGGATAAGAAATGTATCCCTTGGGTCTGAGACAAAGCAATAGAAGTTTTTCTATCACTGGAAGAAAAAAGAAGATATTGCCAGATGAGAATCATGGATTCAGCATACATAGTCTAATCTGAAAGTGTTTCTTTTATCTTTTTCCAGAGGTTTAATAATACAATTTGCTATAATCTCAGTAGAAAAAAACCTGAAGTAATCTATAGCAGATTTTCCACACAATGCTTAATTCAGCATATACTTAAGTGATTTTATTGGCAAAATAGCTATAACACTTCTTGCAAGAAGCAAGAATGCAAGTAGCTCAAATATAGTCAATCCCAAATTGCTATAAATTCCTCACAATGGTTAGCTAAGCTAGTAACAAACTGCACCGTCAAAGCTACAGCTACACAGCAAAGAGAAGTGAAAGCTGTACGATTATTACTTATTATTTTATATTAGTTGTACCACAGGGTAGTGATGTTGCTTTTTTCATCATCAGAATCACATAATAGAAGGCAGCATAAGCTTCCTCTGTTCCTTAGAGTGTGTCCTCCCCGGGTATATGTGCCGTTAATGGGAACAGTACATGTTTGCTTATCAGAAGAGGAAGCAGAATGAGATGGAAGATCAGGATGTACTTTTTATTTTTAAAAAGACTCTTGAGATCCAGAATGAACATATGGGACTATATGCTTTGAGAAAGACTTGGAACTTTTATTTGTGTTTCGTCTTTGCTTACACCCACGAGTATTTGCAAAAAACCTACAGATTTCAAAAATCCAAACACAACAATCTTTTGAAGGTAGTATTTATTGATTGGCCATGAAATCAGAGTATTCATTCACTGGTACAGCATTTTTGCATTCTACAAAATCTATGCATTTTATGATTTTTTTATAATGAAAAAAATGAAAATAATTCTGAATATAAACCCCAAATATTGATAGTATAAAAGTCCCAAAGGGCTCACTATAACCTTTCAGTTGAGCCAAGGGTCTTCTCAGAATCTAACTTATTTCAACAAGGATTTTTAGAAAGGAGTCTGATTTTAACTGAGCATTTTTCAGAGTTGAGGAATTAATTACGCTGCTCAACATGTGACTGTATGGTCAATGACACATTCCTAAAAGAGCAGAACAAAAGATAAACTTTAGTTCTAATCTGAATGTGATGAATATCAGCATTTAACAACTGAGATTTTTACTCCATCCATCTCCTCAAATGCTTTATATTATCAAAGTTACTTTTCGGAAGTATGCACTCCATGTCATCAAGCCACTCCTGAACTATCTTTTTGATGTGTGTGTGGAGTGATCGCTAAATATTTCTGAGCACAAGGCAAAAATTTCCAGTTCTTCAGTCATTTCCAAATTTTTTTCCATGTCTCATATGCACCTGCTCAAACATATGAACATTTAGTTGAACTGGTTGAGTGAGACAGTGTCACTGTCTCAACCAGGATTGTGCCAGGATGAAGTGCAGAGGAAATGTATTCGTGATAAATTCATATTTTACTTCTGACTAGTATGTATATCAACCTTACTAACTTCCTCACCCACTTCTTAGCTTTCTCACTGCCTTACGTTCAGAATATTGTCCATTGGAACCTGTTAAATCAAGTATAGCCATGATCGAATCCTGCATTCTTCGCATAAAATAGCAAACCTCTCCTGGAGTTCTAGGGAATCATGATTAAGCACTTAGACTTTTCAGGGCTCTGACATCTTATTATTTGATATCTGGCCTTCTGTCACCTGCCATTATTTTCATTATTATTATACTGCTATGTTCCTTTCAACAAGAGATTGATGCTTATTATTAACAGTCCCCCTGTTGATGCTTTGTTCAAATTCCAAACTAATGCACTTTTATATGAGCTTCTATCATGGATTTAAAAGAATGCATGTAAGAATATAATCTTCTGTTTTTAAATTACAATCCTTACTTATCTCTTGCCAGATTCTTTTCCCTTGTGCAAAAAGTACTGAATGTGATTCCCAGTAATGTAATCTGATTTTCTCATGCACAGTGTTAATGAGTATGTCTATTCTTAGAACATGGTCATAAATTACTATCACCTACAAATTTCTTTTTTCTCCTTTGCCTGTTTGCATCTTTTCAATTAGCATAGGATTGTTATTAAAAAAATAGAGAGTTGAATAGGGGCTTCTTTTATTGTTTGCATATTTTACTATTATTAAATTCTGCTTAAACTGCTTTCTTGCTGATTGACTAGCCCATGCTGTTGTTTTGTACTTACTCACATGAAATTGAGTAAATTTCTTTTTCTCTGGCACACCAACAGTAGAATGTGGTCATATAGTTAGACATTTTTTTCTACATGTTCTGACATGATGATACAAATTTGGAATACTACACACATGTACATGCACATGTACACATTGTACATTATGTATATATATTCGTGCTCACAATTATGAAATGGAAAAATAAGCGTTAGAAAATCAACAGCCAGGGCAATGTCAGTTTGGATTGCCAGGGCAGCAGTTATTAACTCACCACAAATAGTTACAGAACCCCCAGCTGTAACTGGTAATTAACTTCTTACTTGGATCACTTTTATTGTACCTACGTGCTATGCTATATTCTGCAGGTCTTTAACTTGGAAGGTGTAGCAATGGCACTGTCATGACAGAACTGGGTTCAGGACCTTCATCTATAAACTGTTTGACTCAGGTGAGGTTGCTTATTCTGTAGCGCCCACTGCAGTGAGATCCAAACTTAGTGTAACATTTACCAGTGCTTTAGTATAAACAGGGAGCCCCTGGTGGTCTAGTGGTTAAGGACGCGGCGCTGTCACCGCCGAGACCCGGGTTCGATTCCTGGTCAGG
>JAYRBT010000139.1:31446883-31460820 GCA_036023395.1 Myiotriccus ornatus
ACATCCAGCCTCATCTTAAAAACCTCCAGGGACGGTGAATCCACCACCTCCCTGGGCAGGCCATTCCAATGCCTGATTACTCTCTCTGTAAAGGACTTCTTTCTAATATCCAACCTAAACCTCCCCTGACAGAGCTTAAGACCATGCCCTCTTGTCCTGTTGCTGATTGCCTGGGAGATGCTATCCACAGTTTGGATTTCCCTTTCTCTGAACCTTGTCCAAGACTTCAGTTTTCAAGCCGTTTGAAGAGCAGCAAATTAAGATGTAAACATGTGCTTGTTGTTTTTGTCACCCTGGTCACCATTGATGGTTTAGTCATTTTGTGCATTGGATTTAATTGGCTAGTGAAGCACATGCTAAAAATATGTATGATATCTCCTCATTTACCTTCCCAGGAGGATTTTATTGGAGAACAAGGAGTTCCGAAGACAAATATTTCCTGTGCAAGTAGAATAACGAGATGATTGCAGAGCACTGCATTCACAAATGGTTAAGAAGGATCCATCTTTTTTTTTTCCCTTTATGCTTATTCTCATTTGAAATTCTAAACATTCTGCAGGTTGGTTTTGTTAGGGTTTTTTAGGGGGAGAGGTTTGGTTTGTTTGGTTGGGGTTTTTTGTTTGTTTGTTTTAGTACACAAAGAATCTGTGTCCAAAACCAGCATTGTCAAACAATGGAGGTGTAAAGGAAGGTCACAGAAATGCAGGGTATTACGAAGCTGAAAAGGCTTCAGTATTTACCCAGGTATTTCACTCCAGCAAGGTGATTTCCCTTCACAAAAATGTAGTGGCAGGCTTATACCATAATAGAAGTGATGACCTTTCTCTGCCCCAAATCGACCACCAAATTATTTTGGGTCTTGATTTAAGCCCCTGAGCCAGCCCTGTTTCAGGCTGCAGAAGCTCAGGGTGGTGGTGTGGGAGAGGCAGGGTGCCGCTCTGCACCCCAGACGGGGCAGCCGCCGGTCCCAGCCTGGCACCTGCAGTGCCTGGGGCACCACCGTGCCACCCTGCCAGGGTTTGACCTTCCTCTCTCCCACCCACTGTAGCCTCAGAGAAACAGCATACAACTTCATCTGCTTTAAAAACAAACAAACAAACCAAAAGCCCACTGTAAAACTATATAAAGGACTCTTCAAACTAATTAACAGCGCTTGCTCGGAGTTTGTTGATGGCGCAAACAGTTTCTAGACGAACTTGTATTGCTGGTACTACTTTTAAATTAGGTTCCTAAACTTGAAAAATGAGGAGAGGATGGTCATGTACCCCTGAGGAATGTTTGAAACAGTAAGACTACTCAGTCACTTAAAGGTGGCCAGAAAACAGGTGTAGCAGAGGAGTGGACGCAGTGAGTAGGTAGCCTAGCCCCATTGTGGGAATCATGGATGCTCTCGCCCTGTGGAGTGGATTTATCTCCCGCTTGATACTATCTCACATTAAAATGTGGCACTCACGTCATGAGCTGCTGCCCTTTACCATGAGCTGTTACCCTTTACCCATGGGGTGGAAATGCTGTGTACAGTCTGACAGCAGCTTGGGAGGTAGTGCTGTCAAGACTTAAGGGACCCCCACAGGATGGGACATATGCCTCCTTGCCAGTCAGGGGCAAGCCTGGCTTGATCTCTGTGTGCTGCCACCATAAGGCTCCGTGCTGGTTGCAACCCAGGGGGTGTAGAGCGGGTGGAGACACATGTCAATACCAGACCCTGATGCGGGTGACAGTTGGCTGTACCTCTTTCCATAACAGATTTGTAGTGGGAGTTTCATATCTGCACCATGACATCGTGTCAGTACACGTCACATAACATCAATTTGAACCAAAACTACTGATTTTGACCAAGGTTTCACTTAACCCGGTAAAGAAACATATATAAATTATATGTGTTTGAAAAATAGCCACAACAAATAGTCGCTTTAGTTTGTTGGACTGTTGCAACTCTTGCAAAGCTGTGTCAGCAGGTCATTGGGAATAGCTGTTGGAATCTAATTGCAGTTTGACACTTTACATGTCAGTGTCACTAGGAGGCTTAATGGTTTTGATTGAGAGGTGGTACAGGTGTTTTTCAGACTATTGACACAATTAAGAGCAATGTTCACTGCCATGACTGCTGTTTCACTCTTCAAGAGAAATGGGCTAGGCTTAGCCCTGGGTGACAGTTCTTGGTAATTCAGGGGATTACAGTCTAGGTAATAAAGGCAAATGTTAGCAAAGGGATTCACTCTAACAGAGCCTCTTTGGTTTTAACAGGTGGAGCAAAGGTACAGCACTGGAGGTAATTCACAGGGCAGTACTGGAAGGTGTCCAAACCACTGGGCTTTGTCCTTCATCATAGCATGATTGAGTCTAGTCTAATTGGAGAAATGCTGACTGTCAGTGACATCAGATTGTTTAAAAATTCTTAATTCTGTCAAAACAAGAAAGGAGGAAACTGGTGACGATGAAATCCTTTCATCTTAAATCCGCCTACCCAACAACTACAGGGATACTTATATTGTGTACTCACATATTTTAGCACTGAAAGGATATTGGGAGTCACCTAAAGAGATGTTTCCTATGGAGTACTATAAAACCACCATAAGTGAAACAAGTTTTTCATATAGTAGTTTCAGCAAAGATGTAATATATGTACAGCCTTGGATGTTTAATCCTGCTGGCTCAAGAGCCAGTGTTGAGCTTTCCTGTTTTAAATCAAGTCTTACAGCTCTGCAGGGATCACTGCACCATGACATTGTGACAAGGGGATGCTGATTCATGCATAAACCTTAGATCCTTTCATTATAACTTCAACCAGCAGCTTTGAAAACCTATGAATATCTAGCATGTTGCAACTTGAGAGTTATGGCAAAGGTTTCCCCAGCCATTTTGGAATATAATGCTATAGCTTTTATTCTTAAATTGAATAGCATTCAGCACACTGTTGGCAAAATCCTTAGAGAATAATCAAAAAATTATGCTTTAGCATTAAAGATGGAAGAAATTTAGAAATATTTATTTTGATTAAAATTATTGTGGCCCAAACCTAAAGGTATTTCACAATAAATTACTAGAACTGATTTTAAGGAAAGGAGGAATTTATTAGCTGCCTGTGTTTCAGTTCATTTGTATTCCTGGTCCTTTTCATTTCCTTTTCACTATAAAACATTTCTCAGGCTCAGTGAGCAGATGTGAAATAGGTTCTGTGACTCCTTATAATTAAAATGGTCAAGATCAGATGGGTTTCTGCAGTAACAGTGGTACATTAAACCCAGGATATAGCCTGCAGTGGGAACTCGTGTGCTTCTTTTGCTCTCAAAACATTTTTCCTCTCAAAATCAAGCTCTGTAGCAAACTTTAAATGTTCTTCTACTCCTGAGTGTTATTTGTAAAGAAACTTGGAGTATTTATTGTGTGACAGGGCTGTGCATCTTTGTGTCTGGCTCACAGACCATTTTCACACAGCCGTGATCCAGAATGTGGGTAGCTACAAATATGACACTTTTCTCTTGCCTGCTTTACTTTTCAGATTTTTATTATGTGATTATTGCATTAATTTTGTCCATGTATGTGAAATAATTTACCATAGTTTTGCATATAATATGAATATATATTTTACTCTTAAAAAACTGAAAGTGAGTTATATTTAATAATAGTTTGTGAGTAGCATGTCAATCAAGCCTGAAATATATCATTCAAGCTCTTAAATAAACCAGTATTATTAGTCAATCTCTTCAATATATTAATATGTTTCTATATGATCTTATTAATATTTAATATATGAAAATGTAGTAACTTTCTTCTATTTATGCTAATGATAGTTTTAATTTACACTGACTTTGATAGGTGTGATTGTCTGCACATAGTTGGGGATGCACTTAACTCCTTGCATACATAAGACTTCCTTTACTATCCAGTGTATGTTATGCACCCTAAACCAAGCACCACTGCATTAAGTGATGCTGTTGCTGCAGATTTCATCAGTTCTTTTTTCAAGTTTCTCATAATTAAAATATTTTTGATAATTAGGCATGTTTAACAGAAAATAATTCTTTTTGAACAGTTGATAATTACTAGGAAAGTATATAATAACTGGGAAAATATTAGCTTGAAAATCCAATAAACAGGTAAAGACTATTATGTTATTATGATGTTGAAAATTCAAATAGCATAATTTGTCAGGCATCTTCTGTGAAAATATGACTGAATTGTTAAAAATATTTTTTTAAGGAAAATGTAATTTTAGTAATTTTCTGATATGTGCTGATAGGAATAATTTTTGAGAAACTAAAAAGAGGACATAACCCATAGTAAACATAAATGTATACATATATGGATAGATATGTATGTGTGTATACATACAGCTATATATAAAGGTACCCATATGTGTACTTAACACAGTGAACAGTAGTTTATTTTGAATGTCAGATAAATAAAAAGCAGGACATTGGTTAAACTCTACAGTTTATTTTCTGAAAAGGATTATCTCAGAGCACTTACTAATTTTTTATTTCAAAGGTTCATGCCCATATTCTGGAAACAACATCACAGCAACTCAAGCCATGGAATGTCAGGTCAAACTGAAAATAACACTGAAAAGATACCAGAATAGGTAAAAAATGCAGTTGTTTATATCAAACTCTCGCTATGTGTATATGTGATAATGTACGTATGTCCACATGTATGTGGATAAGCAATAAGAAGTGAATAAAATCATCTGATAAACATAGTGAATGTATATTGTAAACCAGATTAACACTAAGAAGCAAAAGCAGCTTTTAAATAACCACATGTTGAACAAATTCACATTGGATCTTCTAAAATTATTAACTGTGCTTAAAATACAGCTATTTATTTGTGTGCACCTAGAGTGGTATAGATGTCTTTTGAAATACTGATTATTTTTCTTTATCTGTCTGTATATAGGACCACCACCGAACATTTTTTAATTTCTAATGCAACACTGCTGTGCCCCCTTGTTTAACAAATATTCCACCACAAATCTTTGATTATTCTTTTTTTTTTTTTTAGTTGTTATTTTAAGAAAATTTCTCAAATCACGCAATTTATATGGAGTTGACCTTTTCCCCCCGAGTTCTCATGTAGGAAATTACTATAGAGAGTTAACATTCCTGTCCTGAATCTGATTTAATGTACAGATACTTAATGCATCATTTAACTATGGCTAGTCCCTTTATGAAAGTGTAAAAAAAAATTTACAAGGCAGATATTTACTGTGATTCTGCAACAAGGTGTTACTCAGCTCTAGCTACTACTATCCCCCACTACCTGCTCCCAAACCTGAATCAGAGAAATTAAAATGATTTTTTTGAGGGTTGAAATGTTACATGCAGTTCAAATAAAGGTGACAGTCTCAAGCAAAAGAAAGGTTTTATTTCAGCTCTAATCTACTGTTTTATTTGATATCAGAGAAAAATATTCAGGTCTGTATTCATTATCTTAAATCACTGTGTGATTGTTTGTATGCTTGGGATGCTGCCTCTGTAATTGAATTACCAGTCACTTCAGCTAGGACTTACTGGGCTCTATTGCACGTGGAAATAGCATCTTCATTACTTAGCTACAGAAGGTAAATGGGCTTGCATTTCACTGTTAAAAAGAAAGAGTACTTTGCCATTTCTGTTTTTAAACGTGCATTATTTTCCCCCAATGATTCTTCCAATGAACAAGGATAGGGCAAAATTCAGTAAAATGTTCATATTGGCCCTGATTCATAAATGTGTAGTCATACAACTCTTAGAAGAGTTTCAAAGCTCAATAAGGGACAGTGGCTAATTGTATGAAATACTCAAAATAGATGTATGAACACGTTTACTGTGCTATCTCACCTATTCAGTTTAATCTCAATTTCAGGTAGTTAATATTGAAAAAACATAACTGATTTGATGCTGCAATTTTTCAGGCTGCTGTCATAACCCTGTAATTTATTCTAGAAGTTTACAAACATGACTTGGACTAGAAAAGATTTATTGCAGATGGTGTGAACTGATTTTCTTTCACACACTTTGAAGATTATAAACACCAGATTCTTTGTAAGCACTTGGTATGATAGATAATTTAAATAGCAGTCAGCTAGGTAATGCGGAGATTTTTCTCATCTATATGGAGAAGATTGCTTTCAGGACTCATGTCAGCAACAGGGCGAGAGAGCTTGCAGAACAGTTTTGCAACTGATTTCCAGCGTTGAGAAGGGATTTGTTTTCTTTCGTTTGCTGCCTCATGAATGTATTTGGTGGTTGTTGGATTCTGGTTTATATTCATAAAATTAAAAGGCTAATGTGGTTTACCATCCTGTGTAATATGTGTCTAAATTATTTGAATGCATTCCTTATATATATGTAAACTATCTCAGAATGTCTACAAATGTATGCTGATGAAATAAACTGTACAGCTCTGAACAAGTCATAGTAATTTGTTTAATAATCGCATAAATCTTTGAAACTGAGGTTGTTGAGGGTTAGCTTGCTCAGAATGTTTCTTTCTGATACTAGCTATGAGTTGTTTTTGACAAAATGTCTCCCGAGCCAAAATGCTGATTTTTTTTTTTTTTTATTATTTTCCCATCATATGAAAGTAGCAAATTCCATTACACTGTACTATTACAGTCTCAGAGGGGGTTCTTCATAAAAATGTGGGCTCCTGCAAGCAGCAAAATATTCTGCGTATCTGTACCTTGAGCAGACCTACTGATATTTGAGAGTTTATTCCAGGTGTAATATTTATAAAGCAGAGTAAATAATTGGCATGGCTAGTGCATACCAAGCACATGCTTAAGTAAACTACACCGATGTTTCTCACAGTAAAAGCAGAATTGATCCACACTGGAGTTACAGTGGTTAGGAGAACCATACAGGATTGAACACAATTATTTTATGTCTTGTCCATGTCAGGCAGAGGACCTGAATTTTAACTCTTTCTCTTTGTCATTCATTTTCCAGTTGAATGCCCTTAGTGCTGGACCATTCTTTGTTTTGCCATCAGAATCCCTTTCTGGCTGTTGCCCTTCTTTTTTTCTTGATTAATTTTTGGTGAAAGAAATCTTAGTAATCCTACATTTTTCCTGATGCAGGACGGAAGAAAGTAAGTTTGAGGTTTTTGGGAACAATTTCTTGCCCGTTTTTGTTACAATAAAGTATAGAGGAAAATTCAGTTATATTAATTTAAGCAGTTGCTCAATCAACAAAAGTTAATTGGTCAGACTTATATACAGCTTTAAACTTTTGAAGCCATTTTAAATGAATCCTTGCAAATACATAATTTTGTTTAAAGAATAGATGGATTTTAGGATGAGGAAGATGAGAATATGAGTCACATTATAAATTGCAGTAAAAGTGTGGTTTTAATTTCACTCGTAGCCTTACATCTGCCCCATCTTAAGGTGCTTTCATTTGGTGAGAGTGGATCATGCTGAAATTCTGAAAAGTCATGACTGGAAAGTCATTCAGTCCTTTTACTGACTAATCGGATTTGTTGATGTATTCAGCAACCTGATTCTGTGGTGTGGAGTCCAGAGCAGTAAGACCAGGCTGTCTTCACTCAGCCAAATAAATGGTCAAGCTTCCGCCCATGGTAGTAGGAACAAAACCAGATCCAAAAATCATATTAATTATTTTTTCTGTATAAATGTGGATTTAATTCTTTTGTATATGAAAAGAGGCAAAGATTAAAAATGGGCAATAACTTCTGAGCATCTGTTGGACCTGCAGAATAATTTCCAAACTTTATGGTACATGCTCATGAGCAACCCCATTTTCGTTTGGTTGGTTCATTTTCTAAGTATTGTACACATTTCTTAAGTGTCGTGATTCAGTATGGAAACCTTAGAAAAATTGTTAAACCATTTCAACTCAGTATAAATATGTAAATAGAACTGTTAGCTAGAGAAGGAAAGGTTTACTCTGTGCTTGTGTAAGTGAAGGGAAAAAACAATGCTTACTCCTCTCCTTTGTTTGCATTTGATCATGGTTTTTATTTTTTGGTGAAACCTTTGCATAAATTGGAAATTTTAGTATTTTCTTAACTTGTTTTTTACTTGCTCTTCCATGTATTTTAGCTTGATTTTATAAAACTGAGTAGCATACTTCTGCTATAAAAGTAAGCAAGCATCTGTGGTCTGCAAATGCTGATTTTTTTTTAGCGAGTGGAGCACTTAGTGCTTCTTTGAGCTTATCTTTTTACTTCTGTTTCAGTGTGGTAAAACTGTAATATATTTTTCAATGTCTCTATTTGTGGAGGCGCTTTAAATTCACTTGCAGTTAATTATCTGAAGATGCAGTCTGTGATATTTATGCTATCCTGTGCGACCTCAAGGGGCAGCTCCAGGAAATGAGAGTGCCCTGTAAGGTCTGTGGCACATCTGGCAGCCTATGAAGGTCCTTTAGATACTCCAGCATCTGAAATAGTGCTTGGTAGGTGCACTTAGCAACTTAAATAATTTCCTGAGTTTCATGAGAAAAGAATCAGTCTGTAAATACCCAAATGACTTTTAGGAACTGACATTTTTGTAAGTACTTTTACAGTTAGTTGTTTTTTGCAGTGGAAAACATGGATCATATCAGGTGGTGACTTAGACATCCAAATAAATACAGGTTATTCAATATGTTGAAGAACCTTCAGCATTTTTATGTCTATTTTTGTCCTTCTGGGGATGCAAAAAAATGGTGATTTTTGTTTTCCTTTCTGTGTGGAACTATTTCTGGCTTCCTTTTGAACCTGTGAATATGGGTTTCTGTCAGTGTTGTGACTCCTGGCATTACTTTCCATTTTCTGGTATTCAGAGTCACGATTTCCTGTGCCAGTGTTTCTGGCTTTATCTTGCATTCCAGGACCTTGAAGTATTCAATTTTTGCAGTATTTCATTGACATCTTGAGAGGTGTATGTTGCAATACATAGAGGCCATTTTCTAAACTAAGTATTAACTGCCTTAACAAACAAAAGTATTAGGAAAAATGTTCACTTAGTTTGTTCCTCTCTTCATATAGGTGATAAATTTCAACAATGTAGATTTAATTCTGAAGTTTCTTTTGTTTGTTTGGTGTTTTTTTTTTCTTCTTCTTTTCTCAGAGTGCTTAAGACAATTTTCCAAAATGAGTGCTGGTGCTACTGGATTATTAAAGACTGTGAAAAGTAATTGTGCTAATTATTTAACTGGAACACATTCTGTAGCAAGAAATTTGTGCCTTTAAATTGTCTTATTTACTAAATGTCCTTTGAAACTTCCTGAGGAAGCTAGCAATGTTTGCAGGAACATGGTTAACCTAGTCATATTACTACAGATAACTTAGCAACTTTTGTTTAGTGCACTATGATTTAACTGTGTTTGCTTTATGGTCTGATTTTTTTTTTTCCAGTTTAAGAAAAATTTTGGATTTTTTTCTGTAGGCTTTTTATTTTCCTCCTTTCATTTCTGCCAGCCAGCTAAATGTACAAAAAATTTCTGTTTCAGGAACCCTAGTTCATCTCATTAGAAGTGTCTTCTAGTTTCAAGGTTCAAGTTTAAGAACTCTTTGCTCAGTGACTGATACTATTTGGGATATGGATTCATTGGGTGATACATGGAAAGTGGGTTTTTTGTTTGCTTGGTTGATTGGTTTTCTGAATGCTTAAAATACTAGAACTCAAGACATCTCATCTTGTTACAAAGCAGTTTCTTAGCTGTGCATGACACACATCAAAGGAGAGACTGTATAACTTGACAGGCCAGGAAGAGATGTGCCTCACTGTTGATGTGCTGTAGGAGAGTTTTGAGAAAAAAAAAAAATCTCATTGACTTCAGATTTGTCCTACACATCCTTCCAGACTTTTAAGCCAGGAGCAGATGTGCACATTTCAGTTTATGTTGTTCCTGTAATTTCTGGGAATTCCTTGTTCTGTAATCCTTGGTGGCTTTATGTACTTGCTGTGAGTGCATACTAGCTGTGGTGACATCTCCAGTTCTCTTCCATGAAGTAGGCCAATACAGAGCAGTCCACAAAGTGGTTTGAAAACTATGGTGTGTAACACTGTCATGTGTACCAACTAGGAAGATCCAAGAGTCCAGGAATAGGTCAAAGCTGGAGGTGTCTGTATTACCCAGATTCAGGGGTGAGGATTAGGTGTCTAACAATGAAATTGGTAACAGCGCCTAATGGAACAGACATCAAGTCAGCCCAAGAGTCAGAAAGCTGCTGTTTAGAAGCTTGTGACTGAAACAGTTAAAACAGTTACACTATTCCTCTCCCTTCTTGGGTGACCAACCACATTCTTGAGGCAGAGAAAATGGGATTAATGGCCAGAAACTATTTTCTGAGCTGTAGTGGCTTAAAGCACTCTGGTTGTATGGTGCTTTGAGTGCTGTGCTGATCTTCCACCTTTCAGCTAGAGTACTCCAGTGGTGTAGAAACAAGTGAGATTGTCTGGGAGCTCAGACCATGGTAGAGAAGAGAAGCTGACTTTCTGCCTTATCTTTGGAACAAGTTGGGGCCAAGGTGAGAAGGGTACTTTTTAACATGTGAAAAGATAAGCAGTTACACAACTGTGTCTCCTTTTTTCTGGGATGTACTAACCGCAGAGTTTCTCATTAGATTGAAGTTCTTGATCTTAATTTGCACTAGTAAACCTGTAGTTTTGAACCTGATATTCCAGCTGAAAATACAGTTTTTGGCCTCCCCTAGGAGGAATTGCAAGGTAGTTTTTTTGAATTAGTTCACTGTTATCCTGGAGTTACAGCTAGTATTTGCTGTTGTATATTTTAGGTGGCTGCTAAGACTGTATTTAAAGTTGCACTGACCATGAGCAACACGGTACTTGCTATTCCCATAGCTCTAGTCACTTCATTGTTTCTAGATTACATTGAGGGTAGGGAGTTTAATCTATAGAGTTCTGCATATGTTTAGTTCTGGCTATGTGGATAGACATTTCTTGTTTAGCTGTTAGAGCAGCTACATTTTTGGACACTTAAGCTAACGGGCACTAGATTTAAAGATGAGAAAGCTGTTGACAGGATGTTTTCTATGATGGATGCACAACTTTCAATGTGGTTTTCATGATCTCTCTGACAGTCTCTTTCATCCAAAGTATTTGATGAAAGGGGCTGATTTGAAAATGAGAAAAGGAATTATTTTTAGAAATTTTATTTTTGTTTTGGTCATCAGATAAAATAAGATTTCCTTGCTTGTTTCTATGTAATTTTCATGCAGGGAATTGTTAATTCATATCATTGTCCATTTCTATGAAGGGCAAAGTAGAAGGCCTCAATAAAGCACTCAGATTTATTTTTTTTCACTTCTCTTTTCTTGATTACTGAGCACAAAGAATGGAAGTTCAATTTAGTGCATATGAAAAATATGTTTCTATCACTCTTTCGAGGCACATTATACGTGTTCTATACTCTGTTGATTTTTCATTTCCTGTAGAAACAGGAAGCAGAATTTTAAGGAAAAATATGCTTGCAAGCAAATAAATCTTATTGAATCTGGAATTCTTCATACATAGTCAAATCTGGATTATTCATACATAAAATGAAAAGTGAACAATTTAAACCTGCAATTCAGAATAATAGCATGAATAACTGTAGTGATATGCTGTTGAATAGCAAATGAGGGCATCAAGAGATAAATGAACAGAACAGCCTTGTTCTGGTGTGCCTATACCTTTTTACAGGCAATGAAATAACAGGGATCACAAAATATTATGCAGCCCTCAGGAAGAGGTTTACTAGGTTTTCCTTCAAAATCTCTATTCAACTGATTTAACTCACTGTGACAGCTACTATAGGGCTGAATCCTGAAAGGTCCAGTGTACTTCGCATGCCAGCAATATTTATCTAGAATTGCAAAAGCTCAGCAGGACTGCAGTTCACAGGACTTGTTTTAGCCTTCCCTGTGCACCTGACTGTAATTCATCCCATTTTACCTTGGCCAGGTAAGTATGAGAAACAAAATATATGGAAAATGTATATATCATTTTGAATTAAGAATAAATGTTAAAATGCACACATGGCTGAATTAGATAGTGAGTTTTCTATTACTAAGTTACTATAGCTGATGCCAGGTAGAGGCTGTAATTCTAATTCCATGGTGATATCAACTGGGTAGCAGTGCACACTACGACTCTTTCTTTTTTGTGTGTCTGGATTTCCTTCCCACATAGAACAGCTAGTCAATGCTCTGTCAGCTTCTCAAACATCAACAAGAACTCTTGCCCAGACCAGAGGTGCTCCTCAAGGTTCCTGGGTCTGCTGTCCACAGGTAGCCAAAATTGAGTAGAACACATAGTCCTTACTAAAATCATGCCATTTGCTTAGGTAGCAATACTAACAACTCTTAATGATTCATTTGGAATATACAACTGCTTAACCTAAATAAACTATAATTAGTAAAAAATACAGGAATTCTGTCAATTTTCAAGATGGAAATTCTGTTTGAGCCATTGCTTGTTTTTCAGTGCAAATATTCTTCTGCAGATTATTTGAAAACATGACTTAATCAAGAGAAATCTTGTTGAACACAATAGGCTAGAATGAGCGTCTGCATATGCGCCCCTCCCTGTCTTTACAGTTATTCCTCCTCTGGTTCATTGTCTCTGTATCTTTAGCCATACATCTTCCATTATAGCAATTGTTGTGGTAGTTTTCTTTTTGGGGGAAATGGTTAATTTTAATCACATCTAGTTCTAATTCATTGTAAGCTGTAATTATGTTTTTAAAAGGAATAATTTCACTTAAATGATCATCATTGTGTTTGAGTTTTCTGACAAAATGGCAGGTAGCAGTTGGTGCTTCCTCTAAAATTATAATACTTTGGTGGTATTTCTTGCAATATTTTATTTCTTTTCACAAACACTTTGACACTAAGTGAAACAAAGCAAAATGTCTGCAGAAAACATGTATGTGTATACCATCTTGTGGTGATGATAATCTACCCCACTTCAAGATTCAGGCAACACACAGAGCACAGAATGTCTTTTTGTTCAACTGTTGTGTGTGGTCTTGAAAAGGTCTCGAAAATGTACACAAGAAAGATTAATTTTTTCCAATGACAATTGAAGCTCATAATGTAGTGGTTTGTTTTTTTGTTTAATTTCTAATTTAATATTTTGAAACTTGGAAGATATGGTCATTTAACAGAAAGTTAACTTACAGACATTTTCTGACTGAAGAGTATATTATAACTTTGGAGAAGAGAGCTCTTTACCTCCCAGCCATGACCCTAGACTTACCTCTTGTAGGCAGAGGTTGCAAGTGGCTGGGTCTTTAAAGTATGAATGTGTTTATTTAAAAAAAATAAATGTGCATGTATATTGTGAAGGGACTGAGGAGATTTATTGTAGCCTTGGGTTTGGAGTCCTCCAAAATAGAAGTTATTTTTCAAAGTGTGAGAATAAACAAACAGTTTAACTTGAAAATTTTTGAAGCCATTTTTCAATTACATAGAAAGGAATATGTGTTACAAAAGAATACATAATGGTGATTAAAAAGTTAATAATGACACAGTACAATTCTTTAATAAATAATAAATGAGGATCATCTGATTAGCATGAGTGATTTCAGCTTTAAATAAATTTTCTAACTACTTATTTTGCAACTTGCAAGTAGTCGTCTCTGACTGCTGGTAATGCCCTATAACGTGCTATCATCTAGTGAGCTCATATCCTGAGTTACTGTAGCTGTACCAGCATTACAGCCTTGGATCTATGCCGGTTAGCTACAGCCAGTGTTCAGGTGTGGTGTGAGGGCAGTTGAGTCTGGAACCTGTTTGCAGTAGGGAATTGGATTGGCTACCTTGTTTCCAAGGGAAGGGTGATTGGCTCTTTGAGTGGGAGTTGTCCAGCCAGTGGCGATGGGAATGGGGAAGGCAGAGGGGCTCATCTTGTTTGCTGTATCCCTATTGTATTCACTATTTTGGGACATCAGCGATTTTCCTGGCATGTTGCAGGTGACTTCCAATCAGCCTTCCTGCTTGAT
>JAYRBT010000139.1:31460920-31500100 GCA_036023395.1 Myiotriccus ornatus
TTGTATTCACTATTTTGGGACATCAGCGATTTTCCTGGCATGTTGCAGGTGACTTCCAATCAGCCTTCCTGCTTGATCTACTGCTCCTGTGATTTTGCATACCCCCCCAGTAGAATAGATGATCTGTCAGAAGTACATCACAGGCAGGAGTGAATGGGGTCATGTCAGGAGTGCATCACACTGGGATTCTTCTTCGCATAGGAGAACAAGAGGGGGCAAGCCTTGTCAGCATGATAGAATTTAGGACAGATTTGAGTTCACAGCAGTGTTCTAGATTTCCTGTCATCCACCCCAGGAATTGTGAATACAGAGAGGTGTCAGAAGTGTCTTTTTTACCATTCTTCTTGTATGACTTGGCCTTTGCTCTGGATTATTTAGTAATGGGAACCAATATGCTTCTACATGCACATTTTTGATAATGAAAAAGATGACTCCTTTTGTTCCAAAGACCATATAAACCAGAAAGCAAATATTATTGATTTGCTTTTTGTTTAGCTTAATAGAAAGAAATCTCCAGAGGAAGGTGTAACACTGCTTTCCTAGTAACATACTAAAATTTATTTGTCTGGTTGCAATGTTGTATGGTTTCATGTTGCGTTAATTCTCAGGTTTGCTAGTTTCTAAAAATATTCACTAAAATGAAGATTAAATAAAAAAAAACAGTTGCTGTGATATCAAGAAAACTCCTTACACTTTTCTGACAAAAGATTCTGAATGTACTGTGATGTGTCCTTCAGGGAAACTGGGTGCAGTTTTTCCTATGCTTTTCTGAAATTCTTATTAATATTAACTTCTGGCAATGCATTAGAGTGGCATTACAAACCCCAGAGCCTGTTTCAGATGTTCATGCTGCCAAGTTCAATCCATGTGTAAGTTATAGACATGATAGTTTTTCTGGGAGAAAAATACATTGCTATTTTAAGAGCACTCTTCTGTTGTTTGCTTTGCTGTGTTTTACCTCATGTAGCATTAACAGAAATGAAATGTTTGATATAAGAAATTGATTGTTTTCTGGATCTGATTTAGTCCTGAATGTGAACACAAGCGATTGCATTATTCTGGAGTTCTGTTTTAGCTGTAACAGTGGTGTGTAATTCTAGGCTGGGGTTTGATATTTCCCCTCAAGAGGAAACATAAATTGGACCGAAGAGTGGTTTTGTGCTACTAAGGAACAGTTTGAGGGCTTTCTAGTATCAGCCAGTCCTTCATCTGTAATAGCATTTGGTAGTTTTCAAGGCCTTGCAATTCTCTGAAGACAGACCCTTTTTTCAAACTGTAGGCAAGTGTTCCATCAGGCTTTATGAACTGATTTTTGAAATGGACTTACCTTCAGACCTCAGTGATTCTGGGGGGAGTTGGGGGTTTTTTTGTCTTTTTGTGTGTGTTTGTGGTTTTTTGGGATTTTTTTTTCATTAAATATTTTCTTTTAAATTATTTACTGAAAGATTAAGTTTACATTATGCTGAAGTTGAATGGAGTATATATACTCTGAAATAAAATGTGTGATTTAATATTAATCCTTAGGGAAAACAATGGAAAGGGAAATGCCTCTGCTAGTCAATTTGCAGCACAGTGTGAAACAGTCAATTACAAAGGTGAAGATCCTGACTCTGAATGCACACTATTATCAATCAAATATAAACTGTGCATAATGATCTCTTATAAATCCCACCATTACAACTCACACCATTATAAGTCAGTGTACACAGGACTTGCAATCTGATTGTGAATCAGTGCTTTCTCTCAAGTCCTGGTATTTATTTCAGATTGTTTAAATTTCCTCAAGGGTATCATACACTAGTGACAAGGGGAGTCTTGACAATGGTGATAGACAGTTAAGAGTACGTGGAATATTGTATTTAGGCTGGTGTGCATCTCTCAGTAGTTTTGAGAGATTTGAACTGCACAACCTTTTTATCAATTACTTTTTGCATCAGGTGCTATAATATATGATATTACTAATTTGAGATTAATTGGTTTAGTGTTCCAAAACCTGTGTGCAGGTATTAAGAGTGATTGTTGTATATTTGGTTACTGTTGTGATAGAGCCCTTCAGCAACTGTAACTAAGAACTAGTTTGTACTGCAGAGCATCGTCTGCATTTATTTGCATTACCTTTGTGTCTGTATATCCCTGAATGTATTACAGGTTTATTATATTAGACTTTGCACAGCTGTAGAGTAAGTGCCAATTCTTGGCCCCAAAAGCTTGGAACTGAAGTATATGAGGGAGACAGAAGAACTTTCACTCTTTCCAGACGCAATGCAAAAGGGGTAGAGAGAGACTGAATTATTTACTCAAGGTCATAATGATGTCTATAGCAGAGCTGGAAATGAGTCTAGATTTCCTAAGGGCTGGTGAGAAAGCAAGAGTTCTGTTTGACAGAAAAATTCATTGTTTTGACATTAGTTTCCCTTCTAATGAGTGAGGGAAAGCAATCAATCAGGATTTTTTTATGGGTAAGGAAAAAAGACAGAGAAAGTTGAAGATTGGGAGGAACCTAGGAAAATAAAATAGGCAGGAAGAAAGGAGAGAGAAGTATATCATAGCATTTGTGTAAAAGGGGTAAAGTCAAAGTCACTTCCTCCTTTGCATGATTCAGGTCCCTGAACTGATATACTGTTTAAAGTAAGTGCCAATTAGAGAACACTTGTATTTTTTCTCTGTGTTTGTGACCCAGAATGCTATTTTGGATTTTAGACATTTTTTTTTTCTGGGATAAGAGGGAATAAAGGAAAGATTGATTTTGACAAAAAGTTTCATTTGACGGAAAACATATGCCTTCCACAAACATTTCTGACTACCCCCAGTCTGAAATCCCATGCTAGAATCTTAAACCATCTTAGTTTTGTTCATTATTGCATTACACTGCTTTCATCCGAGAATCATTATATTCCGGAAGGTGCATAGGTGCAGAATGTCAAATTAACTCTCATATGTCCTTTCTGTTGGAGAAGAGTCTCTCTAAGGCGCACAAAAAAATTGGGAAATCCTTTTTTTTCTGGCATGTATGTTTTAGAGCAGGTGTGAATTTATAAAAGAATCTTTATAAACTCCATTCAATACTAAGTTTCCGGGTAGTGACATTAAAAGGACTTACATTTTAATGGTAAGAGTCGCTGTCTGTTTTATGATGAATGGAAATAGATTTTTATAAACCTTCCCACGTGGACATCAGTAACTTTCATATTTTCCTGGTTGTACTGGTGGCTGTACATCAGTTCTGAATAGGAAGAATTGATTTCAGGGGGATGCTGCAAGTAACCAGATTAGTAGTTCTGGTTCCATTTCTCATTGTCTAAGAAGAACTCAGATTATACTTGGTAGTTGCATAGTCTTATTCCATAGATCTCTTACTAGGTTAGCATTAGTCTTTGATTGATCCAGTAAATTTTATGATACTAACCTTGACTAATGAATGTCAAGGAGACAGTTACAGAGCTTAGCTGTTTCTCTGTCAGCAGCTTCTCAGTAGTAGAAGATTTACATTGTCGAGTTTGTTATTTCAGTTGCCAGATTATGCTCATTCCAAAAAAAGGTGAGAAGGCTGGTTCTCTAAATGGTACACTAATTCTTCCTGCTATTTTTGCTATTTTGCTGCTATTTTGTATTACTGGTGTTTATTACAGAAAGTTTGATTAAATTACATGCATCTCTTCTTGGGGGAAACAGAATATTCTTTGGTCAATAGCATGTAGGCTTATATCAAACTGAAATGGTCTTAAAGGACCAGAAACTTAAAATACAGTAACTGTTAGATGGTGAGCAGAAGCAAAGCTAAAATGCATCTTGATGAATGAGTGTGAATGCAGTGTTTTGCGATGATATACATATTGAAAATGGTTACTATTACAGAACTAGGCTTTCTCCCCAGAGTTCTTTGCCTCTTTTTTTTTTTTCTCATTGTGGTTTGTGGGTTGGGACTACTATTCTTTTGTCTTTGTCTGACTGATCAAGTAGTTATTTCCTTTTTTTTTTCGCTGTGTCCCTGAAGGTCAGAAATCAAATAATTTATCTGAGGCACTTGGATGAAAAAATGACATATTAACCCACCAATTTCAATTAGATTAATACAAGTGATGTTTACTTGATGAAAAATAATAGAAATTTAAAAAACCATTAAGCAATGTATAAATAGAACTGAATTTATGACATTGACTTTCAAATATTTTTATAGATTTAATTTATTTGTAGATAGAAAGCATTGATTAAACAAGAAAAGTGCATTGTTTAGAGAGATCTCTTAATCTTGTCCAGCTGTACAAGTTATCCTCCTTTCAGTATTTGAACAATATTCTCAGAAACCAGAAATTCTGTTTCTATTGCCATTGAAGAGGTGTAACTGTTTAAAATGTTCAAAAGCATTTATTTTTGCAACATCTCATATCATTGTAATTTATTCAGATGTGATGGTGATATGATAGTAGGTTCCTGCATGTAGAAAGACAAGACAATAAATACCTTGCAATATACAAAGAAATGAGGAGCTGAGATGGGAGAATACAAATTCAGACTGTCTTTTCTGCTAATTTAAGTTCCATTTTTACACTCAACAAACCAATGTTACATGTCCACCAATAATAATTCTGTTTTGGGGAAGTTAATTTTTACTTCCTTGTTTTTAGAAAGAAGCTTTAGAAAAAAAGTTTCACAAGGATCGCAGCAGGCTGTAAAACAAGAAGAGCATAATGAAGAAGACCAATCCTGTCCTCTTAGTATTACTGTTTGTCATTGGACTTGAATTAAATGTGTCAAATCTGTGTTCCTGGGTATCACATCAATAGTAGGGTCTTCAGTTGCTAAAATTCTCTCCTAAAGCTAGGGATATTTTCCTAATAATCTTGACCCAAAGGTCACAGTTGTTGTGATGTTGACACGTGAAAAAGGAGCAGAATGTGCATCTCTTAAATTACTTTAATCATCTATCTAAATCAGCAGTCATTGATTTCCTCAGGATTTAAACAGATAGTTGCCCATATCTTTGAGAATATTTAGGCAGGTTTTCCTTGGGATTCTTTTAAACTTTGCCCGATTAGTTCAGCCTCTGCTTTCAGTCCTTTTCTTAACTTTGAAGTACATGAATAGCCTGGAAATGTGTTGTATTTATTTATCACATCATTGTTCTTTTCAAAGGGTTGTTTGCCTGAAGTCTCAGTTATTTTGATTTTCTGCTAGTTTATTTTCAGATGCCGGCAGGTATTTCGTAATAGCAAGTACATATCTCTGTAGCTGCCTTCTCTTTTTATTTGATCTGTCTAGAAAATGGAATGACTGAACATCTCAGACTGAACATCTGGAGTTTCTCTCCAGAATACATTTCACTTTAAGGTCATATATTTTTATCTCTAAGATCATCTGCCTAAAATCTTGGCACTGAAGAGACTAGTGTTTTGCCCGAAAGATGATCAGTAGAAATGTTGCAGTGCTGCCATGTGCATGCTAATGAAATGTCAGACAGTGGAGCAATGGATATTTCTGGGTTTTAGTGTAATATTGCCTCACTGGTGTTAGTTTTCTCGGTGTATAAGTGGCATTTCTGTCTCTAAGTATGCTGCCCCAAGTCCTTCTAGCATTTGATGCTATTTCCTTACTGTCATTGTAGTAGTTTACTTTGGACTAAAGGGTGATCAAATATTTTGAAAATCCCTGATAGAAAACACTATTCAGGAATAGTCATCACTCTCCTTTTTCTTTTGCCTAGTTTGTAGTTTTCATAGACTCAATTGCAAATTTCTGTTGATGTAAATAAAAATCCTGATGGGGAGTTTAGCATTTCTTATATCACTTAGCAGGACTGATGCTCCTAGCTGCTTTCCTCTTTCACACTGCTTGTATCTGACCTATTGGCCTCTTTTAGTGATCTGCTTTTTGCTGTGATTTGGTAAAAACTGGCACACACTGCTGACTCAGAACTTCTGAGTTGGGATTTAAAGGACTTTGATGAGTTCCTTTCTGAGACTGCCATGCACTAGATTATAATTCACAATTACTTCATCTTCTATAGATCCTTTAAGTATTTAATACTGTTTTTCTTGGAATGGAGACAATATACCAGAAAGTACCAAAGTCACTTCAAGCCCTGTCTTCCCAAAGGACCATTAAAAAAAGTTTGCTTTTCTCTTCTGACTGACCTGCCAGTGTTTGGATCGAGCATTTAGTACCTTAAGAGAACTAGTTAGAAGAGATCTGATCACAGGCAATATTTCAGGCTTTCATGAAATACTTGCTCTCTTGGACCCTAATTCTATTCACAGTACCCGTAGGATTTCTTTTTTTCCACTGAAACCACTCAGTTAAACCACTCAACAATGCCTCCAGTCTTACAAAATGAGACTGAAATGTTAAAAAGGAGAATAGTTCCCCACTAAGGGTTACTTGGTTAATTATAATAACGGTGGTTCACTGTCGCAGTTACATTTGTAAATGAATTCGTTTTCCAATGATAAATATTCCAGGCTTTTGAACACAAAAGGAAGTCTTTCTATAATTTCCTCTGTTGCAAGAATCATTCCTAGGAGGACTTGTGTTAACATTAATGATTTTTAAAATGTTAGACCTTTTGCTGGTTTTACTGCTGCTTTAAAAATCTAAAAAAAGCATTTTGAAGTTCTTTGACCTCTCTGATGTGGGTACCCTAGTAAATCTGCCAGTGTGGCTCATCTAGGTGATGCCGTCACGAAGCAGACTAGTCTTCTCCTGTATTGTAAAGCAAAGATCCTACTTCCTTGTGTTTGGTATCATTATCTAATAGTTCTGCACAGTTTCAGATAATGCCAGTTGCCAAGGAGCTTAACTATTCAAGGCACAAAGAATTGTAGGGCTGGGCAACTTCAGGTGCTGAAACTAAAAGTGCTTGAGGTCATGCCATATTAAAGTGAGACAGAAAATCAGTTTATATAGGACTTTCAGTTGAACACTTCTGAGAATAGCAGCTTGTCAGCAATGACACAGCATTCTTTGTAGCTATAGTACACAAAGAGAAAAGGGACACCTTCAATGGTTAAGCTCTTTGGCATGAGAAAACAGCAAGGAATGTACAACAAAGTCCTTTAGCTGAATAAATTACACTTTTCCAGTGATGATTTTGTTCTTTCTTGGTTTTGCCTTTTACAGAAAATATTCTTTTTTCTTTTTTTTTAATCATTATTTTTCTTACTTGTTTCATCTGCCTCCCTCTTTCCATTTGCAGTTAACAATTTTGCCTTTCTTTTCTGTCTTCTTCTTTTTTACTTATGGAAAGTTGTATGAGGTCAGTCACTCTTGTCATAAACATTCTCACACTGTGGGGATGAGATAAGTATAAGGTACATCTAATGGTATAGAAAAAACCCCAAACATAAGAGATTTGTACAGTCGACTGTGAGAACATTAGGGCACAAGTCGTCTTTGATCTGTACTATGCTGTATTGATTTAACTTTTAGTCCACTAATTAATACTATAACTGTTTGGCCTTTAGTACACAGTCTTTGAAATCAGGTTTGATATTTCAGCTGATATTTCTATATTTATAGTGAGAGCTTAGTTTCTTAAAGAATATTCCAGAGTAGGAGTGTCCACAGGAGAGGTATGCTGTCATAATGAAACGTGTCATTAATTCTAGTATGGTTTGTGCCGGTAATAACTCTAGAAATAAAAGGGTTTAGATTTTTTTTTTCTTTTAAACATAACCATTATTTTAAGGTATTTAAGGGAATTTTTTTCTCCCATAAGATGCCTCTCTCTGAAATGCTACTGAGGATTTAAAGATAAAAGGCCACCCAGTAAAGTGAGTCGCTGATTCTGTGCAGTATCTGCAGCTTAGCATCTGTTAATGATAACATGTAGGTTAAAAGTCCTTCTTTCCTTCTGCAGTGATGGAAATCCTGAGACTGTATACACACACATACTCAACAAAAGTTAAGAAGGCTTAGCAAAAGTCATAATATGTATTTTAAAACCTCCCAGCAAGGTGAATTAAACCCCCTTCATTTCTGTATGCTAGAGTCCAAAGAGAATTTCAATATAATTTTTATCTTTTACATTTGTTATTTACAGCTGTTATTGCTTAGCTCCTGTAAGCAATGTGGATGTGAGACTCCCTCATGATTGGTGAAAGTTGTGTAGTAGGTCAAAGACATGGTCCTTCTCTGGAAGGACAGTGACTTCGATGAGAAGATTTTTGCAGTCTTAGCCATCTCCATGGCTTGTGATTTTTGTATAAAACTGGTAGGAAGTTTTTTGAATCCAGTCAAAAGCTGGCAATATGGACAGCTCAACACTTGCTGCAGTGCTACCATGGTGATAATAGAAAGCACTGAAAAAATTAGAAAGGGCAAACAAGGAAGTTGAAAGTAAAAGAAAGTTAAGCAATACACCATTCTTTGAATAGATCATTCTTTAAATCATCATTTTAATACAGTTTTGCAGCCTGAGTTGGTATCCCCCAAAAGGAATGTGAGACAGAGTAAGCTTTTCAGTGGAGGAGATGTGATAAAAACAGGCCCAGTCGCATTTTTTACATAAAAGATAAGTAATGTTTGAGATATCATTTGCCTAAGGTCCTTAGCCACATGCTTGCTCAAAGTTTTACTTTCATGATTGTCATTTGAATTTGACAAGGAAAGCTGTGAATAGTTACGTTTGTATAAAAATATTCATTTATCTCCCGTATTTGTGTGAAGCAGGTTAAACCTTTTGCCATCAACAGTGTTGCTTAATCTTTTATGTTGTATCCCCGTTCCATGTTGTGCTTGGGGGTTACTAATCTATTTTGACATTGATATGTGGAATGAAATAATTTTTTTCTTTGAAAGTTCATGTAATTGGGCCTACTTAGAGGAAATAATTCATTAATTTTAAGGTAAGTCCCCAGCTAGCCTATTTTACACACTTTCTAACCTTTTAAACTAGTAACAAAAGCACTCTAAAGTATTTTATATTTTTAAGTAAACAAAATATTTACCTTCTTTAAAATTAACAACTATGTAATGAACGATACCTTTGCAGTATTTTAATGTACACCATATTTAGCCACATATTTCAAACAAATGGAAACTAGCCACTTTACTTTGAAAATATTTTTTAATTTTCTTTTGAATATACAAAACATACGTCTGTCTTATGCATTGCATGAAGATTTAATAGTCGTGAAAACAAACCTGGTTTTTATGTTAGGATAGCACAATTTTCCACAGTTGTTCTTGGCACAGTTTTCTGTTTACGTAGCTTTTAAGATACTTAAAGTCAGTACCTTACAGTATCAAGATACTATATTAAGCAGAAAAGAAGGAGAGGTTGTGCCTTGTTTCTGACTTCCAACAGCCTTTGGTTTTCCTTTTTTTTAGTTCCTCTTCTTCTTTTTCACATCA
Organism: Myiotriccus ornatus; assembly: GCA_036023395.1. Classification (NCBI taxonomy): domain Eukaryota; kingdom Metazoa; phylum Chordata; class Aves; order Passeriformes; family Tyrannidae; genus Myiotriccus; species Myiotriccus ornatus. The sequence goes on from JAYRBT010000139.1 coordinate 31,470,269, forward strand.
GCTTTCAAGATACTGTGTGATTTTTGTCTGTAATTCTTGTAAATTTTTTTAAAAAATCCTGTAAATATGCATCTTTTTGTGATTTGCCCGCTACATATAAAATCTTCAAGCTGCTGTAAAAAATACTCTTATTTTATTTGCATTTTTATGACCTTTCAAATTAAAAGGGAATAGTTCCTATATTCACTTGTGTGGTATTGGATTCAGTTCAGCAGTATGGGCTAATGATGCAAAAAAGTTCGCTGAAGAAAAGGTTCTGCATATAAATTGATCAAGACATATGATTAAAGTGTCTTGTAAAGGTTCAAAATTTCTCTACCATTCTGGCAGTCTATCTCCATAGGAAGAGTTGATGAGGTATTTGACAAAAGATAGCAGCAAAATGTACATTGTCTCCTCTGTTATTTATCAGTATCTAAACAAATGTATTCTTGCAATTACAAAAAATATCTTAGTAAAACCAAAGACTATAAAAATGCAACTTAGTTCTGGATTCATTAAAAACAAATTACCTGTGGACAGAATTGCTCTGCCTGATGCTGTGAACTCGTAGCTGTATAGAATCGTTGGTTTCAGTGAGCTGACAGTAGAGCCACATTTTCAGTGTGATTTACTTGTGCATCTTCAAGGTGGGGAGTTATGCAGGGACTCAAGCCCTGAGGGCTGAGGGTGTTATCGGCACACAGCCCCATCCTGTAGCTCCTTCACCGCAATGGAAAACTGAGGCATGATGGATTACTCCCAGAATTTCTTTGGTAGAAAGGTTTTCTGTCACTGTGAAGAATAAGACTTAGCTTTTTCCTGCGCAGAGCCATTCTGTATGTTACAATGGTACCTTGAATTAAACAAGTGCTATTTGCACAGTGGTGAGTGAGCTCAAATTATTAAGCTTCTCGTGTTTGATCTGTTTCCTGTTTCAGTAAATATCAAAACTTCCAATGACTCCAATGAGAATAAAATTAAGATGTTACTGTATTTTATATGTTTGCATAAGAAAATGGTGGTTCTAGCAAATATTTTTCAATGGTAATTTCAGGTACCGAAACACCAGGTCTGCTTAGGGCATTCTGAAATTGACTTCAGCTGTTTTCTGTGTTTCTTAAGAGGGTGAACTGAGGCACTTCTAGTTTTCAGGGCTAGGCATTTCACAGTATCCCCCCAAAAAATGATGCTCCAAAAGGTGAAAGAGCTGGGATGAAGGGGGAGAAATCCCATTACTGGTTTATGTAATAGATTCAGCCATTACTTAATATAGAGAACAGCAAAAAAGTCCTTATATGTCTCAGCCTTTTCTGATTTATGAGGTATTAGAAGGTATCAGTATACTGTAACAAACCAGCAGTGTTTGACTGCAAAAGCCTTTCTGTTGATTGTGATCCTTTAGGGGGGATGAAACCTGTTAAGCCCAGAGGAGTTCTTGAAACAGCTTTCTTCTGGTCAGGTGGAAAGCAAGGGAGAAAGACTACATTGATGGTGAGGATCACAGGCAGAGCAATACTGAAATAAGAACCTTGAAAGAGCCAAGACTGAGGAGAACCAGTGTGCTGAAATTTTCAGGTTTGCCTTACTGACAATGAGCCAGAATAAATGAGATTTTGATTCCATGCTGATGATTTTATTTCAGAGGAAGTTAGGAAACCCATTTGCTGTTGGTCAGACACTATGTTTTTTTTCTTTTAAATGCATCATCCTGTTCTGTAGTTTATGTAACTGTCAATAAGTTTTAGATTAGACTTTGTTCTCAAAGGGAAATGTTTTTAAACAGTACTGAATATAATCAAGTATTTTGTCATATGCAAGTATTATGCAAAATTTCTGTTTGCTTTTTGTAATAAACCCCTAAGTAAATCTATACAACAGAACTGACATTGAATATTTGATTAGAATAGCTGAGTTCAGCTTTGTCGCATGGGTCCTGAATCTAAGTGAAAGAATACACACCTGTGCTTTTCTGGTGGCTTGCCACCTAGGATGAGCCATATGGCTAAATAAGTGTTATGGAACAAACTAGGTGGCATGCTACAGCCGAGATCTAGGCATGCCCTTCACTTCATTGTTTTGCATGCCATATGCTACAAAATGCTGTATTTTGTTGCATTACAGTGCTGATCAGGTGTATTTATAGAAGCTATTTCAAAAGCCTGATGCTGTATGCATTAGAATGCTCTATGTGCAAAAACTAATTACTCTGGGCAAACAGTGTGAGGTACCAGATTACCCTGAACAGTTATTGTATTAAAGGCAGCATTTCAGTTAAATGCAGTAAGTATGACTTAGAGAGATAAGTAACATTTTTAATAATCATCCTTTAAAGTAATCTAAATGTTTATTCTTGATTTAACTATGGAAAAATGCCAAATCAAGCAAGAATTCAGCCCCGCAACCATATTATCCAAAATTTGAAATAGCTACTGAATTTCGGGTAGGGGAAACACTAAAAAGCATATTCTTCCTTTTGCTATTAGGATGTAGCAAAAAATCTTAGCTGTTTCACTTGAACTTAAGCAATTGATCAAGCTTGTTGTTTCTTAGCTATGAAATTTGTGGTCTCATTTCCCAAAAGTAACGAAGAGCGTTAGTAGAGCTGTCACATAGTTATTGTTTTAACTGTAGGAGCTCAGTTATGTTTTGTAACTCTGAAGTCTAATTATTCAAGACTGGACTACTCTCTCTGCAGGGCACAGCAACCACTCCATCTAGCCTGTGCTAGAAATTTTAAGTAGTCACTTATAAGTATAACAAATAAGTCTACAAGACATACAGCATGATTTACTGTATTTTGCCAGTGCTTGTTTTTGCTTCATGAAATAGACACCCAAATCATGACAGTTGTTTGAAAGTCATGAGTTTTTAAAAGTAACAGGAGAGAAGACAGTTAATATTTCTTTGGGAAGTGACACATTTATCACTTTTTCAATGAATTAGGACTTCAAACAAACCACCAAGACAGACGCTAATGATAGGACTCTGCAAAATATCAACACGTGTAAACAGTTTTTATTTTTTGGGGGCATCTGGTGTAACCTGAACATATGTGATTGTGAAAAATTAAGAAAAGGAAGTTAAAGAAGATTTGAAGCTTAATACTTCAGTTCTTGGTGTAAACTCCTTTTTAGTAAGTTGTCAGCAAAAACCTGAGGTACTCAATGGACATTGAATTTATGCAGCCCAGTGTAAGCAGTTCTACTGCTATGCCATCATACCAAGTTTTTCTTCCGTTCAAATGGAAATATGCTTTTCATGCCTGCTGGGAACACATGGGTATCTCCACCTGAAGGGTTCAGTTTGGATTATGAGTAGATTATTTGAAGGAAGCTTCCTAATCCACCCTGACTCTGCTGCTTGGTTCTTGTTCTGGAGTGGTCTAGGTGCACAAGGAACGCATTCTTTTTGAATTAACTGAATGAGAGGATGTGTTTCTAGAGTTCCATCAATGCAATCAAACTGCTAACTTGCATTTATTCCACAGGGACAACCTAAAGTCAGCCCCAGAAAAAAACCCTGAAGCCAATATATTCAATCTTCAATACCAACTTTCCTTTTTGCAGATGTGCTCTGAGAGCAGTGTACTGCTTTCTACCATACTCGTAGTAAAGGACCAGTATGAGTGAACAGAGTGCAGTATGTGCTGTGAGTAGATCTCCAAGTGGCTGGAACACGCAGACTAGATCCTTAGTCTGGCCTTTTGATGTGCAGTGCAGATGGTAATTTTTTTATTTCTAATATCAGTAACCTCTTTCTGGGAGGCTTATCTCAGGCTGGTTAAAGTTGATATGTCTCCCTGAACCAGCATTTTCTAGAATGACTCTATACAAAATCTTTTTTCTAATATTTAATATAAAGGAGAAGTGGATTTTAATTTCTGTGGTGTCAAAGTGCCTGGAAAAGATCGTTATTTTGACTCAACTTGTGCTTAGAAGGTCTTAATAAACAGGGTCAATTTGAGGTGACTATTTACAGGGGAAATTGAGAAGCTTTATTTGCTTTACTAAAAGAAATCTACTAAATAGTGTTGATAAATATTTTAATAATTGTTTATCTCAGGTAAATTACAGTAAAGTTTTAAAGCATAAAAATACCTGGTGAAAATCTCATTTTCCAAAAATGACATAATGATCTTAAATGCACATCAGACAGTTTCCTGACATTGAAGTGTGTGTGTGTGTTGATTTGGGCTCATTACTGAAACAGCAATTTAGGGTGGGTGAATGGCGTAATTTTTATAAAGCCCAATCTAATACTAGTAATCCTGTAAGTCTCTGCAAAACATATGTAATAGATACATACACATACAGAGAACATATATAATATAAGAGGAGGTTTGCAATAGAGAACTTAAACTCTCAGAAACTTGATGCTCTGACACCATTGTGGTGCTGAGTGGGAATGTGTTCTTCTGCTGCTTTAGACATTGTACAGGTTTCCTTTATAAATTATTTTATTTTTAATTTGATCCAGTGTGTGTGCATGTCTATACATAGCATGCAGTACAATGTAGGCGCTCAAATTAGCTCAGGTGATATAGGCAGAACCGGCAAAACATAGAGGTTAAACAGTGTAAAACTTCATGTAAACTAATTATCCCCCCTCCTGCGAGATCTGAACACAGGAGGAAAAAAATCTGGAAGTATAATTTTAGTCCCAGTGAAGCATATATTGTAATATTTTCCACTTTGAAGGATGAATCATTGCTTTGTTAAAGTAACTGGTAATGATGTGCTGTATCACATCTTTGCAAGTTTTGTTAACGTGTTCATTCCCCCAACTGTAAACTGAGTTTTCCTAAATAAAAGCAAAACAGTTTGAAAATTTTAATGCATTTTGAAATGCATCAAGTTGTTGAAGATTAAAGCAAATGACAAAGGACAAAATTTCTTCTTATGCTTGTAATATGAGCTCATTTTACTTTATCATTTTAAAGCTCTCCATGCTGTTTTATTTTTGAATAAGTTCTTAATTAAATAAGTCATATAATCAGGACAAGTAGCTGTTCACTAAAGGGTCCTAATTAAGAGGATTTTACTGCTTTTTGGTTTGTATTACTAATTATGTTTATTGAATGGTATTTGAATACCTCCCAAGTAAATGATGTTCCTCCTATTTCTGCAGTCATTGAAAAAATAGGGAACGCAGATAGGAAAGTGTGCAATGTGAGTATTGGACCATTTGTAAATACAAACAAAGCCTGGCAATCAGGTTAACAGCTGATTATCCCAATGAATGCCATAAATCCACAAGATGTTACAGGAAATTAGACTATGTCTGGAAGTACTGCTGAAATTCACCCCAAAAAAATCACCTTAAGTATAAGCCATGCTTTGCTTTGGGCAGTGGTGGAAGTTATACAGATGAAGAGACCCATTTTTCCTATGTGGAGTAGAAGCTGTTAGACCCAAGTCAGCATAGGAAATAGAGGTGTCTTGTCTTTATTATTATTGTTACATTTAATAATGGCTGTGTGATATTCCTCTCTGCAGAGTTATATTTATGCCAAAATTTTTTAGTTAAATAATTTGTTTGAAAATCAGGTTCAGCTCTCTGAAGGGAGGAAGACCTTAGGCTAGGTATGTCAGCTATAGTACAGCTGTATGCTGCAATGCTAGCTGTGCTGAAGTGACAAGGTGTAGACTGGACTGTGGGGGTTGAATGGAGTCTGCTCCCAGTTGCATCATTTCAGAGAGAGATATGTAAGCAGTAAATGTCTAGGACTTCTGACTTTCTCAGAATAATATGTTTAGCAGGTCATCAATGACCAGTTGGAAAATCACAGTTTGTTTCTTTAAAAATGGAGTATACAGTCTTCTGAGAGTAACAGATCACTTTCATATTTCCTGCTGTACTTTCTCTGCCTCATTAAATCTTTATTCCTTACAGCAGTTTTCTTAAGATTTATTCCAAATTTTTTTTTTTTTTTTAAATTCTTACAAGTCAACCTCAGAGTCATGTCTGATAGCTATTCCCATCCTTATAACAGAGAAGGATGCTCTTTTCCATGCTGAAACTATGTTTCCTTTTGCTGGTGTTACACAATCTGTTCAGGAGTGGTGGTTGGTCCTTTTAGAGCAATTAAAGAAAAACAGGTTTAATAAATTGAATCCTAATCTGGCAGTGTTTTAACAAAAAGTAGTTGTACCTATCAAGTTAATTTTATTTCTTTCTGAATCCTTTTACAAGTTTTCAAATTGACAGTTTTACACAATGAGATTTTCTTGGGAACTGAAGATTAATTTAATGAAATGTAGAAACGGGATGTTTCCAGCAATGCTGATTAAGGGGAAGAGGAGATGATCAGCTTTCTGTTGGATATAACACTTCTGGTTTGAAAAGTTTGTAAAAATGGTTATGCTAAAAATGGAGAATTATGTTTTTAGTTGAGATAAATTATATTGGCTCTGTTAAATTCAGTAGAGTGATGTTGATTGCACAAACTAAGCCTGGCCCTGAAAGAGATGACTTCTCTCTGTCTTGCAGCATGGCTCCAAAAAGTCAGTAGCCTCTTTTTATTTTTGTTTATTTGCTTCTACATCAAGAAGGTAATATTTTGTCAGACATTCAAGATTTTGTGGTAGTGCAAGGTTGTAATTGTTGGGAAAGGTAGAAGCACAGTCAGAAAGCCAACTGGGCAGATTTGCAAGGAGAGTTCTTAGATTTGAAGGAAATTGATGAGTTAATGTTATCAAATAGAAATAGTATGGTTTTTATTTGGAATGGTGGGAGGACAGAAAGAAGTGAGGCAAGAGAGAGAAGCTTCCTGGAGGATGTCTGGATTTTGGAAACAACAGCTTTTTGGAGACAAGATAAAGTTATATTTCTGTTGTTTAACAGAGTTGCCAGGATCCATCTTTGGGGTTCAGGAAGCATTATCTCTCCTTCAGCTGGAGGAAATGGAAATTTGGACAAATACACTAGGATTCTAACAGTTCTGAGAAGAGTTGTGTAAGAATTTTGTGGAATATGGACCTTTTGGGTTTTTTAATGAGAAGACTTGCATTGCATTTTAATTTTATTACAGGAGTCTGATTTGTAAAAACATAATTGTTTTAACATGATTCTTTCAGTGGTGTTCGCAATGATTTCGTTTGCATTATGGTAATTTTCTAACAATGAAAAAGATTTTCAAATGCTTTACGGTACACAGTCAAACAGTATGTAGTTGAATGCAACTGTCATTGAAACAGATTGTTTTTCTGACCTGTTGTTTCATTGTGAACATGATGTTTATTTACCACCTTCATTATTGCAGCATTAGCATATAGAGAAGCTGTGCCATATCATCACATACTTTCCTAACAGATGGCTACTAACTTCTTGAAGGCTTTTTTGTGCTTGCTTAAAATATCCCATATTGGCACAAAGTTTCTTTCCTCAGTGTGAAGTATGATTGACTGGTTGAAATAGATTAATCTGCCTCTCCTCTGATTTCTGAGCTTGTTTTATACTGCAGCAAACCAGGTTTTGAGTCTAATTTTACAAAATGATCAAAGCTGCTTTTGCTAATAACATGGTGTGGAAAGTTCCATTCAGTTGCATAATCTCTGAGCAAACAGTTCAGGTTGTAGCAGTAATTAAAGACTTCATTTCTGCTAGAAAAGATAAAAAAAAACTCATCCTTTTTACCTGTTCCACCATAATTGTCCTATACAGACATTCCAGTCTCAGAATTTAAATTTTTCCTATTTTTTTTTTTGCCCCTGAGGCTGTGAGAACTTCCCAGGTCGTCTCCGCGCAAAACTGAGCCCCTCTCCCATTCTGTTATAGACCATTGGTTTGCAAACTCCTTGTCATGTTTTGTGCATTAATGCTGAATGTGCAGGTGAGGAGCTCATCACAGAAATATTCATGAGGTCCACATCATTCTTTGTGTGTGAGCTCAGTATTCAATTCTTAACTTTTCCAGTGTGAGGTCTGGTTTTTTGTTTTATTTTGTTTTCCATGAGATATATGTATGCCCGATCTGCAAAGAGGAAAATACACAGTTTAGATAATTTATCAGTATTGAATGGCTATAATTTTGGGTATGCAGATTTCCTTAAATGCCTAAAATAAGATAAGACTCCACACTTATTGGTGCTGGAATTAAACTTTGCAGAAAGAGACAAAATGGAAGGTCTGTTCTGTGTAATTCCATGTTTTGTTATCCGGAAGTGTAGCGTATTTTTAGTTCTGATTGCCATTGATTTTTTTTAATTGGCATTGATTACCTCTCAGCTTTGGTAAGGATATTTTGAAATTTTAAAATGTTGGCCTGTATTTGGTTTCTGTGCCATGTTTTACTGAATCCTACCATGAAGCTTTGGTTTATTGTCTTTCAGTTATTATGCTCTTCTTTGAGCCTTGTGGAACTGTTTTTTTCCCTATTTCAGTTAGCCTTGGAAAAATTAATTTCATCTCAAGTTGTTCTGTTTAAATACATACTCCTTTGTGTTCTAAATATCACTCTGCACAGACTTGTGTGATTCCTTATACCTTATTCACTCCTTCTAAAGTGAAGCTTACATCTATAAGGTAATAGTATAATTTGACTGCGTAAAGCAGACCATGCAGACTATGTATACTATTAGCTAAAAAAAAAAAAAAATAAATTAATCTAGGAATGTGTATACTGTCTGCTGTGCTGCAGTTTTCTTAATGGCTTTGGAAGCTATCCATACTGTTTTTTATTTTCATGATGATTTTCTGATACAGTTTCAATCATATGTGAATTCTTTTGGCAGCTGTGGTTCCTGTTTATTTTTTGCTACTTTTGTTCCATCTATTGTTTGTGGTTCCTTTCCCCTGTCTGCCTGTTCATAATGTCGTCTTTCAGAAGCTGAAATTATCGGCTTGGCATTCAGTTTCCACATCTTGTTGCTGGCTACTTCCGACTCATCTATCAACTTTTCAAACCAATGAGTGTTTCCTTTGTGTTTTGGTCTCTTTTGCAGAAGCAGTGCTTGACTCTTTCTTTACACTTACACTATAGTTTCTTTCTCTTAGAAAAAGGGAATGATTATTCTATTGGGTGTGATTAAATAATTGCACTGAATACTTATTTCCCTATGCTAATATTAAAAGTTTTGTTAACACTATAGTAAACCAAGTTAGTATAATAAAGTAACATATAAAGCCACATTAATACTAGACAGCATTTGAAATGTAAGCACTGAATAGCAAATGCTTTCTTAGTAATTTTAAATTTTCATCTTTGGACAGAAACCAAGTATCAATATTGGAAAATTTAGATGAATGTTAATTGTCATGGTACCAATGTTTGGAAACTTACCTGTAAGCAGGTACTATTAGACATTTGTTTCAGTATGTTAAATGAGCATTTTGCTAATTTTCTTTTCACAATGTAATTGTCCCTGAATGTAACAATTATTAGGCTCATTACTCTCCATTTGGGGAGTACTGAAGGAAGAAAATCTTAGCCTAGGAAGACTTGATCAGGAAGAGTTTCTAAACATATGTATTCAAATCCAGCTATTTTTATGTGATTTTATTATTCAGTTCTTCAGTCATGCAAACAATCAATCCTAAACTGGCCTCACTTCATTGTATAATGTTAAGTATATTTGCGATACTTTTGTATTTTGAATTTGCAAGTGTACGCTTTAGTTGGCTCTTCCTGAGTTTTGGGTGTAAGATGATACACATCACACAAATACACTCTATATGATGAGAGGCAAAGAGTGTGTTTTGCTGCATTTGTTTCTGAAGAACTGGTTATGACCACAGTGCTAAGTTATTTTGCCTATGGAGTTCACTGAAAAACAAGATAGTGAAATGGAGAAAGTGGGAAAAAGAGAAAGGTATGAATGCATTGTGGTAAAAAGGAGTTCTTAAGAAGAAGCAGATGTAATTAACAATGGAAGAGTTAATAACTGAACAAACAGTTTTGCCCCCCCCCCCTTTGACGGGGCACCTATTTCTCATTGTAGACTTAAGCTTAATTTTGTTGAACAAATCTGGGCCCTACATTTTGTTATAAAAGACTAGGACACATTTTCAGTATTCTGGAAAACAAGGGCAAACTAGGTGTGTGCCTGGTTATGTTAAGTAGAAGAACAAGAAGTCAAATATAAAATACTTAATTATTGTTCCTTCTCAGGCACCTTTATTTATTTACTCTGTGTCGTGGTTTCACCCCAGCTTTCAGCTAAGCACCATGCAGCCACTTGCTCACTCCCCCACCAGCAGGATCAGGGAGAGAATTAGAAGGGTAAAATCTAGAAAACTTGTGGGTTGAGATAAAGACAGTTTGATAGGGAAAGGAAAAGCTGCACGTGCAAAGAAAGAAAAACAAAGAATTAATTCACAGCTTCCCATGGGCAGGCAGGTGTTCATCACTCTCCAGGGCCCCATCACACATAATGGTTACTTGGGAAGACAAACACCATCACTTCAAACATCCCTGCCAATTTACTCCTTCATCACCCCCACTGTATATACTGAGCATGATGTCATATGGTATGGAATATCTTTTTGGTCAGTTTGGGTTACCTGTCCTGGCTGTGTCTTATCCCAGCCTCTCATGCAGCCCCAACTTCCTTGCCAGTGTGCCCCTACAGAAAGCAGAAAAGGCCTTGACTCAGTGTTCACCAATAACAAAAACATTTCTATATTATCAAGCCTGTGTGCAGCACAAATCCAAAACATAGCTTCATATCAGCAACTGTGAAGAAACTTTACTCTACCCCAGACAAAATCAGCTTACCCTGTTTCTTGGACCCAGTTATTTGCCATTTTAGGAGAATCGCTTTAGAAAAGTGATCACAAAATGAGCTTACTATATTCTTCCCCTCTTTTTGCCCCATAGGCCATTGACTATTTCTAGAAAGGATAACATAAAGAAAGCTAAAGAAAACCAATTTATATACGAGAACTTGAAAGAAATGAATCCTGGCAGTTGCTTCTAATGTCATTGATGAAATAGGACTTTCATATTTCAATGGCTTATGAGACCTAATCATGATGCCTTTTTTTTTTTACTCTAATAACTGTGAACAGCTTGTGATTCACCATCATAGAACTAATGTCTCACAGCAATAGCAGTATGACTGTAGATTTAGTCTAAGGTAGGAATCCTGCCAAAAACAATTGCACTTTATGCATTATCCACTGGATCACCATATATTTGGAAATACCATCCCTTCTTTCCCTGTCTGCTCCTAGAAGACCAAATAACCTAGAACAAATGCAAGAATTTGTCTTGAGACAAAGTCTAAATGCTTATTTTTAGCAAGTTTTTATTACACAGCGTAGGTGCCCATCCCCTTACCTTTAGAAGAATTTCACAAACAGAAGCACAGCACTGAGGTTCTTCAGTGTACAACTGTGACACTGAGCACTGCTGATTAAAATTTAGTTTTACCTGGATTAAAGTTGATCCTGATTTTCTGGTTAACCCACACATGAGTTATATCCATAATTTCAAGATTTGTGTTACAGAGAGTTTTATCTAGCATTCAGGGAGCCCTCTCCAGTTGAATTAAGTGAGAGATTATATCTGTTTCGCAGGTTTCATAATAATTTTAAAAATATAAGATTTTTTACTTTTATCATACTATTTCTTGGCATTGTTTACTCATGTGTGTAGAATTCAGCTTTTAAACCACAGCTCCTCTAAGTACCTAGAACTGCAGTGGTTTGACTTACCCAGCTAGGGGTGGTGCTTTTTACTTGTCTTTCACTTTGTGCAGGAGAGGAGATCAAAATTCTGGTTTTACCAACCTTCCCTAGAAGACATATGCATGTAAGGACTGACCATTTATCAGGTGTAAAGAATATTAAATGGAGCGTCAGTCATGGTGTTAATCCAGGAGTACTGTGTTTGATCCATAGGCCGTAAGTAACTCGTGGTGAGAGGCAGTATGAGTTTGTACTGTGTCAGAGGGGTTGTTGAGTTTGGAAGAACAGCAGTTGTCTTCTGAAGAGAGTGTAATGGGTGCATGTTTGCATCACTGAAGAGGTACAGAACTCCTTCACCCACTGAAGCACAGGCCAGGGGTATTAACAGGTCTGTCCTGTTGGTGGAAGGTGGAATAACACCTTTTACCCTGTCATAGGTTGACCCTAGCCAGCATCAACACACTCACAGCCACTCTCTCACTCCCCTCTGCTCCCAGTGGGGAGAAAATAGGAGGACAAAATAGGAAGAGCAAAAGTGAGAAAACTCAGGGGTCAAGATAAAGATAGTTTAATAAGTGAAGGATTGAGAAAACAACTGATGCAAAGGCAATCACTTGCCCCTTCTCACAAGCAGACCAGTGCCCAGCCAGTCTCCGAGCAACAGCAGCCCTGTTAGTCAGAACCCCCACCGTCTTCATCCCCTGCCACCACGGCTGATCATGATGCTGTGTGGTATGCAATATCCCTTTGACCAGGTTGGGTCAAGGGGTCTGCCTGTGTTTCCTCCTAACTTCTTGCCCACTCACAGCCTACTTGCTGGGATGGGCAGAGGGAAAAAGAGAAAGACTTGGCACTGTGCAAACACTGCTCAGCAATATCTAAAACACTGGTGTGTTAGCAGTCCGGTTTTGGCCACAAATTCAAAACACAGTACCCTCAGGTGGCTATGTGGAAAGTGATCACCAACCCAGCCAGACTCAGTGCATGCCCATCTTCAAATAGTCTCAATTTGCATTTGAAGACTAATATAAGTAATCTGTGCTCTATTTCTTTACCGTCACATGAAATCGGGATGATTTGGGGGTGAGTTTTTCTTTTCCAAGTGAAGTGGGTTTTTTGAAATGAAAGTTGAGATCTATTTAATTACATGTGTTCAGGACCAAGGACAGAGCCCAATGGCATGGGCAGTTTGACTATTATCCCAAAGATGTTTAGGTGTCTGCAGTGTTAGGAGGGGAGGGAAGCATGTGGGAGGAACCAAGACAAAAACTGGGATACAGTGCTCTAAAGACCCAGTATTTTCTCTCAATTAGAGATGGCAGTGATGATTCGGAAAAGGCATCACCCACGGTTTTCAAATTGTCTGGTGCAGGCAGCTGGCTCTGGTTTTCGGCTGTTGTTGGCAATGTTATTCCATCTATGCCTGAAATCACTGGCTGGTGATGGAAGAAAAGCAGTAAATTTGACAGGAGATGTGGTAGCATCCTAGGTGTTGGCAATAGTGACATAAAACATTTTTATTTTTCAGTGGTCCTGGGATGACACTGTTGTTATCTCTGTCACCTTATATGCAATGTTAAAATGGTTTAATACAGAAGGCCACAGTAGTGTGCCAGTAACAGTCTTCTACAAAATTCTCACCCAGGGATCCAGAAGTAAACTGATGCTTTAATGTGCATTTTTGAAGGTGAGTTTTGAGACATTAATGCTTTTAGTGTAGTAAGTTCAGAAAGCATTTAGCCTTCCCTGCACATGGGAAACAATTATCCATGAATGTGTGGGAAGGTAGTGAGCTGGTTTTGTCTCAGCGAGAGCATAATAATTTGAAATAGAACAAGGAGTTCCAGTAACTTAAACAGTAAAGCTATTCAGAAAATTCACAGCCTTTTTCAGAAATCTTTGTTCAGCATGACACAGCCACCCAGACAGGGTTTCAGTGGAAACATGCTGCCACATGCGTGTTGGGCTGCAGGGTGTGTCCTGCTCTTATGCCAGTACTGACCAGCAGCAGTGAGCACTCCTGTGGGAGGGGTGCCCAGGTAGGAGAATTCTTCCACTCAGTGACAGAGTTCCAGGAGAAGGTGAGTAGGTTGAGGAGTATCAGGCAGAGAGAGAGGAAATGAGAGAGACTACTGGTATTTTACCCTTTTTTTCCTGAGAAAGGCAGGACAGAGAGACATGATACTTGATAGAAAGGATTCCCTGTCCTCTCTATGTGTGGCTGAACACAGTGACTTAAGGTATAGAGGGCAGTGATGGAAGTTCCTGCCCAGTATAGCTGGCACGTCTGCTCTGCAACTGCCTCACCTTCCCAGGTGCCCTCACATAACAGCTGTGCAAGTGAAACTGAGCAATAATGAAGACAGCGGTTCTTCTAGTAGGGAGGTGTTGCCTATACTCGGCATCAAAACTGTTTCCATAAAGAGAAAAAGATGTGTCATTGTCATGGGAGACTCCCTTCTGAAGGGAACAGAAGGCCCCATATGCCAGCCAGACCCACTTCTTAGGGAATTCGGTTACTCCCTGGGGTCTGGATTAAAGATATGAAGAGAAAGCTTCCTGCCCTAAATACTGTCCTCAGATTATTATCCTTGATTCATTTTTCATGTGGGCAGCCATGAAGTTGCAACGAGAAGTCTGAGAGCAATCAAAAGACTTCAGGGACTTGGGGTGCCTAGTGGAGGGATCAGGAGCATGAATGGCATTTTTCTCTATCCTTACAGGTGCAGGGAATGGTCAGGGAAGAAACAGGAAGAGCCAGCAGATCAATACCTGGCTTTGAGCCTGGTGCTGTCAGTAGAATTTTGATTTTTCCTTTTTGGTTGTGGGTCAGTTTACATGACACCAAGACCCCTGGGACCAGGGAAGTCCCAGTTGTCTGGAAATTAGCAAATGTGACACCCACCTACAAGAGTCTGAAGGTTGGTCTGGCCTGTCAGCCAGACCTCAGTGCTGGGGAAGGTCATGGAGCTGGTCATCTTGAATGCTGTCATAAGGCACATGCAGATTAAACAGGTGATCAGGCCAACAGATTTGTGAAAGGGAGGTCCTGCTTGACCAGCTTGATCTCATTCTGTGGCAAGGTGATCCACTTGCTGGATGAGGAAAAGGCTGTGAATCTGGCCTACCTGGACTTTAATAAAGCCTTGGACACTATTCCCCACAGCATTCTCCTGGAGACTCTGTCTGCCTATGGCTTGGAGGAATAAAAAACTGGCTGGATGGCCAGGCCCAGAGAGCAGTGGGGAATGGAGTTCAGTAGCAAGTGTTATGGAGTTGACACTAAAATGGAGTTAACCAGCTGGCAAGTTGTGTTCCCCAGAGCTCAGTCTTGGGGCCAGTTCTGTTTAATGAGTTTTCAACAATCTGCCCAAGGGGCCTGGGTGCACCCTCATTCAGATTGCAGGTGACTCTAAGCTGGGCAGGAGTGTTGATCTGCTGGAGGGTTGGAAGGCTCTGCAGAGGGATCTGCGCAGGCTGGATTGATGGGACAAGACCAGTAGTGTGAGGTGATGGGTTGTGTCTTTGGATCACAACAACCCCATGCAGGAAAGGACCTTGGGGTGCTGGTTGACAGTCAGCTGAGTATGAGCCAGCAGTGTGCCCAGGTGGCCAAGAAGGCCAGTGGCATCCTGGCTTGTTATAAGGTTATTGTTGCCAGTAGGACCAAGGCAGTGATCATGCCCCTGTATGATGCACTGGTGAGACTGCACCTCAAATCCTGTGTTCGGTTTTTGGCCCCTCACTACAGGAAAGACATTGATGTGCTGAAGTGTGTCCAGAGAAGGGCAGTGGAGCTGGTGGAGGGTTTGGTGCCCAAGTCTAATGAGGAGTGGCTGAGGGAACTGGCGGTGTTTAGCCTGGAGAAAAGGAGACTCAGGAGACACGTTATCACTCTCTACAACTACCCAAAAGGAGGTTGTAGCAATGTGGAAGTTGATCTCTTCTTCCAGGTAACAAGCAATAGAAGAGGAAATGGCTTCAAGTTGGGCTAGGGAACATTCAGAGTGGATATTATGAAAAATTTCTTCACAAGAAGGGTTGTGAAGCATTGGAACAGGGCCCAGGGAAGTGGTTGAGTAACTATCCATGGACATATTTAAAAGTTGTTGAGATGTGGCACTTGGGGACATGGTTTAATGTTGGACTTGGCAGTGCTGGGATATTGGTTGGACTCTGATCTTAAAGGTCTTTTCCAACCTGGACAATTCTATGACTCTGTAACAATTTGCAGTTGGGACGGAAGAGGTCTGACCATCTTGTACCTAGCCCTGGAAAACCTGCAGCATCCTTTTGTAAAGGGATGTTACTCATCAAGTTTTTTAATCATTTATATTCTGTCACCTGAGGTAAAATTCTGACCTAATTAAAGTTAACAGGTGATAACTTAAAACTGGCAGACTCAGAATGTCACTCATACTGTTTAGGTGCTTTTAATAGGAGTATAGGAATAATTAGGGCGTGAGAGATGACTGGTAGCAAAGCCATGAAAAGAGGATAGCAGTGAGTAATAAGAGGCATAAAGGAATTTTTTTTTTTTAATAAGCACAGTTTTTAAAATATACAATATCTTTGAAAGGTAAAATATTGTATTAATTCAAACCTAAGAAAATTTTAAAATAAGTCAACTTATTTTTGCCCTTATATGAATTATTTTAAAGGATTAGTGCATTAAATAGCTGGGCAAAATTAGCTTCAGTTACACTGTGCTTTCTATCTATAAGCAGGTCAGGTGTAGCAGAGATTGCTATGAGTCTGACTAGCTGTTTTCTCTAGAAGGATGTGTGTTGTTCAAGGTGACTCTGCAAACCAAAAACTGCATAAGTGATAAATGGGAATTGATCAGAGATGAACATTTCCCTACTGTACCTTGGTTTTAGAACTTGGGCACTAGTATACCCTGCAATGTCAAAGAATAGAATAACTCAGAAGAACTAGCTCTTTTGCGCAGGCTGCAGTGGTCAGTCACATTCATCAATTGGCTTAAATTGTCTCCAGTGATACAAAGTGAATAATCAGCATGTTATTTACACCTATGAGGTTATTCTTTCTGCAACATGACCGCAAGTGTCATCCAAAAGGACCAGCTTTTGCTGAGTCCTACAAAGCAGGAATTAAAATAATGCCTTGAAACTGAAGGGTTTTAAAGATTGCCTTCTATTTCTGTTAATAGATTTGCTTTTAGTTTTGGCTTTATATTTCTATAAATGGAAAGTTATTTAAAGTATTCTGCAAAATTCTCAGTGAGTCTTGACCTCAGAGACAGTTTATTTTTAACATGACAAAACATTGCCCATTTTCATAATGATATGTGTGGTCATAATGACTCGTTTTTTAAATTGCAACTGCCATTGATGTTTGCATCACTGTTCTTTACAACATACATTGATTTTAAGAATAAGTTGGTGAGCTTTTTACTGAACTTATTGTCAAGGAATTTGAACCACATCTCTGGTATTTTCTTTTTTTTTTTTTTCTTGTGGAAGCTTTATATTATTAATACTAACAAATAATAATCTCCATAGCAGAGTAGTACTTTTTTCTCCTGGTGTTTATGTGATCAGACATTTTCTTAGACATACATTTCTCATAAATATATCCATGATAGACTTTTCAATAGTTTTTTTTAATAAATTCTCTCACCTATTTGTCTGTCTTTCTTCCTCCTAGTCTGCTCCCAGTTTTCAAGAGGAGTCTTTGCTATTTTTGGATTCTATGACAAGAAGTCTGTAAATACCATAACATCATTCTGTGGGACTCTTCATGTCTCCTTCATAACTCCCAGCTTCCCGACAGATGGAACACATCCCTTTGTCATTCAGATGAGACCTGACCTCAAGGGAGCTCTTCTTAGCTTGATTGAATACTATCAGTGGACCAAGTTTGCATATTTGTATGACAGTGACAGAGGTAAGGTGTGGTACTTTTTACCTGCACCCTGTTTGCCAGATGTATCTTGCTGAAATGTGAAATTCATATTAGATAAGTAAATGACAAAAGAAATATTTACCTTCAACAAGTATAAGTGTAAGCTTAAATTTAGAAACGAGCTCTTGGGACAGAAACAAAATTGTTTAAATGAGAATAAAATTATTATAGTGTGCACTAATAGAATTCCAAGCTTTAAGCAGTGTAAGAATAATCAAATGTTGTAAAACAGTTTCTACGAAACCTTTTTTCTTTTTTTTTTAAAGAAACATCTAAGGAGAGTAAAAATACAAAGCCTGAAGGGCAAACTGCTACCACAGAATCACTCCACACATGCAAAATCTGTAGTTGGGAATGAAGCAAGCAAGAATCTTGAATGCAGTCCCTGTTTCTTTGGAGATTGCTTTTGATAAATACTCGAGTTCCTCTCTTCCATTGAGCTTAGATTTTATTGTTGATGTTGATAAACTCAAACCTACCACTTGTGATCAACTAATTCTGTGGTACAGCCTTCTAAACTCCTATGGTCATTTATGGCTGTAGTAGTAATAATATAACAGTTTATGAACTTGAAAAAATCACTTGCAAATTGTGGTATATCAGTTAATTTTCTGAGAAGAAGCAGCATTATACAGAAATGGTGGGGGTTTGACTGCTTTTTCTGGAATTCCATTATTATCATTCCTTTTTCAGGTTTTGCTCACCTAGTAGTCCTTGGCTAACTTTGTTCTATTTTTACCTGCTCCTGTTCCCTTTAAAAAGGCTATTTTGTGGCTTGCCTGCATGTTGATTGGTCAGAGTTAAATACTAAGTGCCTATTAAATTATAAGAAGTGAATAGATTTAAAGGATTTATACCACTCCATGGTTTGTTGAGTAATGGAGTGACGTTAGATTCCCTGCATTCTGATGTAATTTTATACCTGATGTTCAGAAGCTGAAGGGACCTCTTGAAGAGAGTTCTTTATTGTTGTCCTAAGCACTAGTTAGAAGAATTAGTACTGGTATGTAGCCTCAAAAGGTATTGTCACATGGAACGATGAATGCTAAACTTCTCTGGCAGATCCTTTTCAAATTCACATTAGAATCAGAAAAATTCACTGTCTATTTAGAAAGGACAGATGTAAAACTACTTGCTTAGCCAATACTCTGTCAGTCACCTAGCAGTGTGCATAATGTGACCTGCATGTGATTTATATTTAGGAAATACTGAAAAACACCTAGTTCTTCCTGTGATCTGCACTGTCTGGATGTGGCCAGGAATAACAGCATGAGATTGTTCTTTGTAGTCACCCTTTGGTTCTTCCTTATTTTCTTATGTGTTTGTTTTAATTGTGGCAAGACACCCCAGTGATAACAAGCTCCAAGGCATGAAGCTCCTACCTTTATGTGAAGTAAATCGTTGCTCTTCAGTGCTCCCCACTGATTGCACAAGGTTAACCTGCAGAGTCAAGCCAGCGACACTCACGTCAAATCCCGAAAACACAAGTCCACAGTTCCTTTAAACACTTCTTCATAATTGTTGATATTGTGACAGTGATGTGTATTTTAGGAATAATATATAATTTAAAATGTTTCCACCTTTTGGAGTAAAATAAAAAAGGCAAAGAGACTTACTCTTCATGGAAACTATGAAGGCTGATAGGAATTAGTTTGATGACTTATTCCAAAAGAATCATCTATTGCTACTGTTAGAGCACCTCTGTGGTTAGGGACTGACTGGTGTACAGGGCAATTTCCTCTCTTGTTCCTGTCTATAAGAAGTGAGGCGATTCAGTATATGCATGCTCAAACTATTGCTGGCTTAATACAGCAGCTATTCTTATGTAATGTGAATTAGTGTCCTTTACCATCCTTACCTCCTCTCTACTGCCAATGCTAAACAATGGGTCTTGGGAAAAGTACTAACATTATTGGAGGATCCTACTGTAAAAGAACTGCTAATTTATTCAGCCCTGTTCAGTCTTCGTTTTCAGAGCTCACTGAATTAAGAGTTTGTCTCATGATAACCAAAAGAGATTCAGGCATGGGAGGTTCCCAAGCAGTAATCCTGCAGTTTTAAAAAACGCAACTAATGTTGCTGGATTATTTTCCTCTGCAGAGTCCCACTTCTGTTACCACTTTCCAGATAATTTCACATCCTCAGAAGTGTTGCTGAGCATGCTTTTTGTTAGTTTGGAGTCTTTTTGGTAGTTTTGCCATTTGTTACTGATATCAGAATAAACTAAACTGTCTGGGGATGGAAAATCTGCCACCTAGAAGAAAGCAAGTGATCCAGGCAGCCATGTGACATCCTGCAGAGAGCATCCCAAGAAAGGGGAAACCCTAGGAAAAATAGAAGATCAGAGGAGTAAAATATAGAAACCCTTTGTAATGGATACTAGTAACATTAATAGCCCTTATTAATTTATGCCTAGTTGAGATTTTTTAACACAGAGGAAACACTGACATATTGGCAGACTTGAAGTCTGCTAAATGAAATTTGAAAAAATGATTCAGATTGTTTTTCAGTTTGGCTGATTTTTTTTTTTTTATTTTAATTTATAATGTCGAACAATTTTTTCAGATATAGACTTATTTTAATACTTTTTAATGTTTTAAGTTATTACTTGCATCTCTTAGTTTGCTTACATTACTTATCTTTCCCTTTTAACACAAGTTCTCCACATTTATCTTTAGCATTTGAAATAGTTTATATGTACCATTGGACTGTAATTATGTATGATTTTAAAACAAATATTCATTACATGACATACAAACCTCATATCAGTTTTCTTTAAGTAGACTTAGAAAACCAGGTTATATCCTTTGCTGATGAGCAGACTTGTATAGTGATGTACGTCATTACCATTTTCACTGATAAGAGCTGAATTACTGAACACTGGCCAATCATAATTTAATAATGTATTTACAAACTATAAGACAAATTAATCCTTAGTGCTTTCCTTCTATGTTTATGGGCATAACCACTATTACTTCCTATGAGAGTTATGTCTAAAGCTTCCTTTACGTATCAAGACATTTGTCTCAATGAAATGACTTCCAAATGTTCAGTGATTTCAGAGGAAATGAATGTGCAAAAATGTTAATTCTCCTGTAAGAAAGTCTGATTTTCTTTTTTTCTGTAACAGTATCTGCTATACTTAAAATTGCTTTCTAGGATCATGTCGAATTCTCTAGAAGGGATTTAAACATGACAAGCCTCATTCTTGTACTGCTGGTAATCAATAAAATGATACTGTTGTATAGCAGAAATTAATATCCAGTAGTAATTTTCATGTTTCTATACTCTGTTATTTAATCCTTGAAAAGGAAAATCAGTCAAGTAAAATCTTCAGTGATTTTTCAGTATACTGTGAGCAGTTGCATCTGTACAAACATTACAGCTTCTGACAGGAACATGTCAAAAGGATAAGATGGAAGCTTCTGTAGACTCCTTCTAAGTGTTAGCATCAAGCCTACTTATCTACATGGAAAAATATATCTTAGCACATCTTTCATAATCAGTGATATGGCTGTGGGCAACAGAAATAATAAATCCAGTACCATCACTGCAGAACATGGGAATTTTGCCATAGACCTCAGTGAGGTCTGGGTTTAAATACAGTACTGCTGAAGCACTGAGAACAAAAGCAGTTCAATAGGATTTTGTAATAAGCAGCTGATCCTCTTGATGTAATTGGACCACTCTTCTCCTGCAAGATCTTGTTCCCACTATATGGAATTCCAGCAGTGGTACAGTGAAACTGGCAAAATCCCATTCTGAAGAAGGTTGAAGCAAAAGCAAAAGGTTGTCCTTACTAGGCTTTACCTTGATGCCTTGCAGTGATGTAAATAGAAATTTCATTCAGTAAGGATTGTTTGGGCCCACTGTTTTAATTCCTGAAGCTTTATTGGTCATATCTTCTGTTTTCTCCTGCGCTTCACTAGGCTTATCAACATTGCAAGCTGTGTTGGATTCTGCTGCTGAAAAGAAATGGCAAGTGACTGCTATCAATGTAGGAAATATTAACAATGACAGAAAAGATGAAACTTACCGTTCACTGTTTCAAGATTTAGAGGTAAAAAAGGAAAGGCGAGTGATTTTGGACTGTGAACGCGATAAAGTCAACGACATTGTTGATCAGGTTTGCTATTCTTTATTCTTCAGTGACAGCAGTTAGCTATATTCTATAAGTAAATATATTGAGTTGATTTGTCTTGGTCATATTTTTATGATTATTATGCATCATTTGGCAGTGACAGATTTGTATCAAGGATCACATATGTATGAGGCAGAAAGTGTACATACAAATCCTATAATCCCTCCCTTCACTCAAAGGCAAGATAAGTCTATCTGGATGATCCTTTATGGTTTTTTATCCTGGTTATTTAAAATAAAAACAACAATTTACAAAATATCTTATTCAGGCTATTTCACAACCTAAGTAGTACACTGCATTATGCGTGGTTGATACACTGCTATATGTGGTGCATTATAAATAGTTATATTATGTCTAAGGATTAGTTCTCTTTACACCCAGAAAGGATTTTCTCCTTCTAATGCTTTTTCTGAGAACCTTTCACGTCTTGGGAAGACTGTATCACAACCACTTTCTCATCTAATGCCCTTTGTAATTCATGTTTCTAAGCTCTTCGTCATTCATACTTTCCTTGGGTGTCTGTTCATTTTGTCTCACTCTTGGAGGTGTGTTAACCAAAATTGGATGCTGTTTTCCATATCTAAGGCCTCCTGAGCTTTAAAAAGAACAGCAAATTATGTCTTCTCTCCACACATACAAATTATGTGCCAAAGTGATTTTTTTAAAATTTTGTTTTTCACGACATCATCACCATGCTCTCATTCAAATTATTGCATTACTTTCAAATCCACCTTTTTGATTCTAATGTCTTACTGGCTCTGTATTATACTACTTCTTTTCATGCATGCAGAGCACAATGGAAAATTGTAAGGATAGTTCCCTGTTAGCTTGAGTTTGGTCATATGAGACTGTGCGCCATCAGCAGGGATATATCATCAGAGTGTAGATGTATTTATTTGAAGGTTTTTTGAAGGGCTTGTTATTTTGGTCTTTGTTTTGAAGGTCATTACATTTTGGAGAGGCTCAGACAATGAGCAGTCTCCTAAATAGAGTGCATTGTATTTGTGTGTTGTATTTGGAATTCATATCCACAAACTTTCTCTAATTTTCAAAATAAATTTGAATTTGATCCTATTCTCCAGAACATTTGATCTCTGTGAGCATTATCTCCCTATCATTTGCATTTTTTTAAAATCATATTTTCTGACTTGTTATCCATGTCCAGAAATGTACAGTGTAGAGCAATGATTGAGATAAGTAGTAATTACAGGTCATCTTTGGTTGGCTCTGTGTGGCTTGCCAAACTGTTGTTCACTTACCTTACGATAACTTGTCCATGACTCTTAAGAGTTTCTAATGATGTCCTACAGGAAAAGCACCTTATTAGACTCAAGATATGTCACAACTGCTATTTCCTAATTATCTATTAGGCCAGAGAAATAAAAGATACTGCTTTGACATATTTTGATCTTGTCAAGACTATTTTGACCATTTATTATCTTATTATCTTATAGATTCTTCTAAAAATAAATATGTAATATTCACTATAATATCTGATGTCAAAATTGGCTGACTGTAAGTTTCTTTAGTTTTTCCTTTTAACTACTTTATAAAAAACAAGAACCCTCTTTACCCTTTAGTTGCCACTCATTTTTATAGTCTCTGTTTCATAACAGACCTATTTTCTTCTTTGTCTGCTTCTTATTTTGATTGCTGTTCTGGGATATTTTGCTTGCCCTAACTGCACTTTGATAGATTCTGTCTTGTTGAAAAGCTTAGATTTTTTCAGCTTATCCCCATAGACTTGTGCTACTCCTTAAGCATACAGACAGCTCAGCTTTTGTTTCTGTTGTTTTGATTTGTAAGTCACTGAAGAATTCTGGATAACTGAATCATTCACAGAGGTCAGTTAATATCATTCTAGTTGTTCTCAAAAAAGTTTACTGCTGTGCCCCAGAATATGTTCTCTTAAACTGCTGTCAGCTGTCCCATATGGGTTTAGTTTGGGAATTGTCTTCACAAGATAGCTTAGCAGTTTCTAGAGTTTCGTCTGTTTTGTAAGTCCATTATCCTTACAGTCTGTAACCTCTCTTCTCTACATTAAAAGGTTAAACACTACTTTCAGTTATATTTCTGTAACCAAGTACGTGGCATGTCGCTCGCTGGTACCCTAAGTTACAGGATACCTAGTCTGAATATTTTAGTAATGTGTTAAATGAGGAAATAAATGAATCATCCTCTCCTAATTTAAGTTGTTGTTATTGTTCAAAAGCTGGAACAAACCTTTACACTCCTCTTATTTGCTACATCCTTTCTCTGGAGAAGGGCTTAGCTTCAAAATGCAAGCTTCCACATGCAGACATAGTCTTAATTATTAGGCTTGTTTGGGAGAGGAATCCGTGATACCCGTCTGCCACTGGAGACTGCTGAGAAACCACCAGCTGGCTTTGAAGGAGATTATGAGGAAGACTTAGGGCAATAAACAATTTGAACTTTAGAAGATTTCCTCAAAATGCAGATGCTTTCATTAATGTCAGTGGGCTTTTAAACTTTTTCTAGTTCAAGTAATGTTACAATTCTGTTACAGATGGAGCAGAATCTAAGCAGAAGTCTGTGAGGCTCAGTACTTCTAATGCATGATGCCCACTCTCTCCTGGCTGGTTTGTGCCTTTAATACCAGCAAAGTAATTAACATTCAGCTTCTCTGTCTGGAGGGACTGTCCCTCTTGGGACTTGGACTTCAGCTTACTAATTTCTATCAGCAAAGAGTATGTTTGGTGGTGCATTAGGTAAAATAAAATGTAAAGCATTAAACAAACTCATTATTGTATACCATAAAGCTCACAACTAGCTTTTGCATCATACTGCATTTTGTACTTTTCAAGTCTCTGTCCATGTACCAGGTGAACATCCTCCGTTATGGGTGTATTTCTTCTCTTTTGCAGGTTATCACAATTGGTAAACATGTTAAAGGATACCATTATATCATTGCAAATCTGGTAGGTATTCTTAATATTTAAAATACCGGTATTACTCATTTTTACTGTTTTGGATGCACACCAACTAGTATTTTGTTTTAAGTGCAGTTTAGAAAACATCCTTGCTAAATGAATGCATGTGTTGAGACGATATTTGTTTTATTCTCTGAATCTTTTCAGGACTTAAATGCCTCCTGTGATATTCCCATCAGTGGCAATGAAAGTTGCTCAGCACTTCAACAGAGCTTCTCTTTTTCTACATACTTTAGAAAAAGAGGGTACAGAAATTAGAAAACTAACTTTCTGCATCATTGACTGATACATTCATTCAAAAAACTGATAATTTCTCTTGCACACTTCTAAATTACTTAAAAATTACAGTTATCAACTTTCATTCTGCTGGACTAGTGAGTCTTGGATTTATACATCTTTATCCCTCAGATTGGCTGGATAATCAGTTTGAATTAATGTTTCTTGAATGTAGGTGATCAGACAGTATAGCTAATAGTTTTCATAAGGGAAAAGTTTGGAAAATTCACTATATTATGTCAAAGTAATTATTTTGAAATTGTCTAAAGGTGGAAGGCCATTTTACGGATATTAAAGTCAGCAACACTTATTTACTGAAGCTAGGGAAACTAATCCAATAGTTTTTTGGAACAGACAAAGCAAATTCTACAGGCTTGAATCTCAGTTATCCCATTCAAGAAAAGAGTTTTGGGGGTTGTATAATGCAAGTGCTAGCAAAAAATTTTTTTCGTCATTTATTCTTGAACTGTGATAGTGTTTGATAGAAATTCCAGCAGGGCCCAGAGTGCCCTAATTTACACTGTCTTCTATAGTCCTTCGAGGACTCTGAGGAAACAGAAGGACCATAGTGTGCCTTTTGCACTTCAGGCATAACCCCTGTCTCCTCCCAGCTTTGATCCAAACACTTCCCCCTCTAGGTGGGCAGAACTCTGAAGAATCCTGTCGGTGTGATGGTGTGAAGAAGCCTTATACTTTAAAGGCCTCTTTAAAGGCTGAACACTGGGGTTTCATTTTTATATTTTATTAAATAATTTTTGGATAAAGAAGTTAAGGTACTGATATTCACAAAGCCAGCATAAGTCTTACAAAATCTGAAAAATGTAAATAACTTATATATATAATATAAATTATGTATGTAGATACTATACGTCTGTATTTATAATATTAATATTTGTGCTTTGCATTGCAAATTTTGGATAAAAAGTATTTTGATTCCTCAGGGAAATTTTAGAAAATATGCATAGTGGATTTCATTATCTTAACTGGTTGCTATTTTAGCAATCACTTTAAATTTGCAACAGTAATTTCATAAGATTTAAAACTTAATGAATCTTTTATTTTAAAACTGTTTAATATCATATATAAAATGTTTATGGTAATTATTTTAAAACTGTTTTTCTGTCAGAAAAGAAACTTAATCTAGTACTTGATCATATCCCATCTTCACTGAATCTATCTTTCTTTTTTGACTGTAGTAATGTTCTCCTCCACTCTGATCAGTCAGTCAAAAAATTGATATTTTTTAAGAATAAAAAATGCTGGTAGATGGAGAAGAGTTTAGGAGTATACAATGAATGTTCCTGTTTAACCGTCACACTAATAGTAATATTGAAGAAAGTTTCTTGACCGCCATAAAAGTGTCTGTATTAGCATGCAACAGCACATCACTGGTGAGGAACAGTAATATGTAGTAATTTAAGAGCACCTAGTAGAGCAGTTGTAGCAGCTTATAATAACGTGGTCTGAAGTTGCTGCTTCTTTTTGTGTTCGCTCTCAACATTCATTTGAACTAAAGTGTCTAAAATCAGTATTTCGTGTAAATGCATTTGTATGGTTATTTGGACAAAATTAAATCAGGGAACACAGAAAACAGAACACAGGAACTCTAAGAAGGAGAAATGGTTCTTTATATCCAAGGGAGGAGGCTGAGGAGATGGTAGGTCCTTCCCCCTGCTTTATTGTTCCTAACAAAAAGAGGACACAACTGTGGCTGTAACTATTACTGGCCAAAACTTGCTTGCTTAACTCTTACTCATGGCAGTGTTCCCTTTCTCATTTAAATGGTCACCTTGAAATTAATAGAACTGTTTAGGAAGTAAGCATGGCAAGGACAGATGCACTCATCACATGTTTTATAAAGGTGTTTGTCTAGTGAGAAAAAAGTATTACTGGCTGACAGAGCTGGCAACCCAGGATTTAAACTTGGATCCAGTTTGAGGGAAATGTTGACTTACACTTCTGCTATAGAAGTCATATAGTAACTCTGTATTTGTATATACTATTGAGAGAACTGCCAAAAGTATTGAAATAACAGACATAATTTTTTCTGTGCCCAGGGATTTACTGATGGAGATTTGTCAAAAATTCAGTTTGGAGGAGCTAATGTCTCAGGATTTCAGATAGTTGACTATGATGATCCTCTGGTATCAAAATTTATACAACGTTGGTCAACATTGGAGGAAAAAGAATATCCTGGTGCACACACTAGTACAATCAAGGTATGTCTTATTTTAACCCTGCTAGATGTACAGGAGTGAAGGAATTGGAATATAAAGACCAGACAGAGAAAGCCCTTGAAAATCAACTGTGCCAACACAATTTTATATTTCTCTGGGGTACTTGTAACATTCTCTATCATAAGCCCATTTGAGCAAAGATGCTACATTCTCAAAAATGTTCAAAAAAACTTTAGTTTTTCTTCTGTCCCTATAAATCTGTGCCTGACACCTTATTGGGTAACTCTTTTGGATGTGATGATATGTTAATTACATACTGACTACTTCTGATTTTTCGCTTTCTCTATGTTTTGAAATGTTTTAAAGACAAATATTTAATCTTATGTTGGCTTCTGGGGAACACAGATTTACCACTTTTTTGATATAAAATAGTCTCCCTAAGAAATGGTAGGACAGTTGCATTAAGACAGACCCTTAATCCTACAAAGGCTTTTAAAATTAAATGCTGTGTCTGACGTACAGAATAATGGTCTCATTTCAGGCCTGAGTGACACACGGTGTGACACCAGGCAAGTGGTTAAGCTTCCTTACCTCAGTTTTCCTGCTGGATAAAACTAGGATAATAGTACCTTCTTACTTTCTTACTTACCATTATGAAATTTAATTAGTGGCTGCAAGATGTTAAAAAGAATAACTCAATTTTAATGCTAAATAGTTTTTGGTTGAAGTAATACAATCAGAAATTTTAATAAGAACATGTATTCTTAAATAGCTCTAAAATGTTTTTAGACAAAAAGATAAATGGCAAATGTTCTAGGGAGAACTTTTTTGTGCTGTAGTTTGAATATCAAGTATATTCTTAGTTCACAATGAGATGAATAAGAAGTTTCAGCAAGGAATGGAAAAAACATTTTTTAAATACCTGAAACAGCAGTCCTTTAAAGCACACAACCTTAATTTTAATTTAAAAATTAAGATTACAGATTCCTTTTCTATGAGGCCATATTTGGTGGTTACTTAGTCAAAGCAATGATTTTTTTCTGTGGTTATTTTTGTAGTTTAAAATCTTTATGACAGAAGAAGTGAATTTCTTATTTGATGTTTGACAAAGTAAACTGTGATATGTCTTATGTCTTTAGATACATTCATATTAGAGACATAGTATATGTAATCTGTATTGTTCTCATTCAGGAAAAAGGGAATGGATGTGGCTGTGGGAGATTAATAGAATTGTTTTGTCTCTCTGGTTATTGAGTGCCCAAATCTATCTTCCTACCTATTGGTGTTGCAGAATCACAGTCTGGAAGTAACAATATTGAAATACATGACTGAAGTAAAGAAGTCAAACTGAAACCAAGATGCAGATTTTGTCACTGATGGAAAAACAAATGGGTGGGGCACAGCAGCAAGAACTCCAGTTCCTCTGGTGTTACTTGCACCAGCGGGAAATTGCATGTGTGTTAAATAACATGAGGTGGTTGCAATGTTTTATTAAAGCACTAAAATATTTTAACTCTATAACATATATTCCCTTTATTTCTTCCATGATAGGTCCTTTCAAGTCTAGTAGAAATTGAAAGGGTTGAAGGAGACTATTTAGAATATCTTCTGGTTTTGATTTTGTTATGGATAGGAAAACTAAATTAATTAAAACACTTATTTTCATGAATTTCATTAACTTAGAACACATTTTAAATTCAATTTAAAAGTCTGATCTCTCTTTATATATTGATTGATTAAGGAACATACCGGATTGCACTGATAGTCAAGAAACTGAGACCTATATAAATTAGCAGATAATTTATAAATGCTAGAGATACTGATGGTGGGGAAAGTGGGATTATATATTGAAATATGTAGTGACATTGATTGCATCAGTTACTGTATTTCTTTGTCTTTCTCTTGCCCTTATACACGTATTACCTGTCATTTTTGCTTGTCATTAGATGTAAGGTCAGAGATATGTCACATTTCATTCCCATCCTTGAGGAAGCTAGAGGCAGGGCAGAATCATAGACATCATAGAAACAGGGCAAGAAAGGTCTTTGAGTCAGTCACCCAGTCCATTCTCCTTGCCTGAAGGCAGAATCAGATAAACCTGTGCAGTTCCTCGGGGTAGTGATTTCATGACTTCCCCAAGCAGTCTATTTCAGAGTTTAAATAATCTTATTTTTGCCTTTTGTCTAGCCTCAGTCAGCCTTTATATCACCTAATTCATTACTCCTTTATGTGTTTCTAATGAGTATGAGGGTATTTGCCTTTTTAGTTGTCCTCTATTTAAAGATGTCTGCCTTATTTCCTGCCTAGCTTTCCTCCCTGCAATACTAAATAATCCCTTTTCCTTTGTGTTTTCTGCTCTCTGATCGTGTTCATCATTTTGCGCTGGAACATTTCTATTTGGTACCAAATAGAAATGCCAGACTGGCTGCTGCACTGCATGCAAGTGCTATGCTGAAGAAATGGAAATAATGGCTTCCTGTATCTTAGAGACCGTACTCATTCTGGGGTTTCCTTCTGTGTTAGTTTTTTTTCTTCTTTTTTTTTTCGCCCTCTCCTCACCATCATGATACTGTTGAAATATATTTGTCATGAGATACATAGTAACAACCAAATCTTCTTCTGCATTGCTTTCCTGTGCTGCTGCCGATTTAAGCTGTTTAATTGCACTACTAAAGTGTCCTTGCTGAACATCGCATTCCTGCTTATATTAATATTCTAGCTGTGTTTGTTACTCTTTGCTTCTTGAAAT
>JAYRBT010000139.1:31500200-31517633 GCA_036023395.1 Myiotriccus ornatus
ATGCAAGTGCTATGCTGAAGAAATGGAAATAATGGCTTCCTGTATCTTAGAGACCGTACTCATTCTGGGGTTTCCTTTTGTGTTAGTTTTTTTTCTTCTTTTTTTTTCCCCCCTCTCCTCACCATCATGATACTATTGAAATATATTTGTCATGAGATACATGGTAACAACCAAATCTTCTTCTGCATTGCTTTCCTATGCTGCTGCCGATTTAGGCTGTTTAATTGCACTACTTAAGTGTCCTTGCTGAACATCGCATTCCTGCTTATATTAATATTCTAGCTGTGTTTGTTACTCTTTGCTTCTTGAAATAGTGTAAAAACATCTAAGTTACTGAGCAGGTTAAAGCACTTGTCTTGTATTTATCCCTTCAGTCATCTTAGAAGTAACTTTTCTCCCCTTTTTATTTTGAGGTAATTTTCCAAATTGTCGTAGCTTTTGCCACTAGTTCCCATGGATTCTAGGAAACTGTCACTGCAGATCCCATATAAAATGGATTTAAAGGCTAATAAAAGCCCTGTATTATCAATATAGAAGTGAGACATGGTTACATATCCCTTGCAGGTAATATTATACCTGGGATTGCAAATGTTCTATCATTGCAGACAAAAACATTGCAATACTGTTGTATTATCTTTCTTTTGCAATCCAAAAAGAAGTGTACATTCATTTCACATTATAAAATTCAAGTCAGTGAGGTATGACTGAGCTGATATAAAGACAGCACACAAATACAGGCCTGAAAACAGAGAAAGACACCTCTTCTAAGAAAGAAGTGCATTTCAAAGGAACATGCTTCTCAAGAAGCAAAAGCGTTGTTAAAAACCTGTTCTATAGATGCCCAGAAGAGGATCTGGATCAAACTGCCTTAAAAATGCAGCTTCACAATTTATAAAACATTAGTTATAAGAAATTGCAATCTTAGGACATAGGTGAGAAGAAACACTGATTTTATTTCTTGCTGCACTGTACCTGTACTGATAAAACCACAAGATTTAAAGATTAAGCAAGATACTTAAAGCTAGTGCTTTGAAGAGTATTTCCAGATGGTCTTTTCATCTTTCAAAAGCAAAGCTCATACACTGTTTACCTAGATGAAATTTATAATATATCTGTTGTAACCAAGAGTGTTACCAGTTCTAGAAGAGCTAATGATGTGTAGATCTTGAAACATACAGTTGAGCATCCTCATGAATTTCTTTGTCAAGAAGGAAAAAAAAGAAAAGCCATATTTAATTTTATCTAGGCCTAATAATAACAAGTTGATGTCTTCCTTTGATCCAATTATTGTGTATTTACAGATATGCTGGGTTTTCTGAGCCTTAGTGTTGTGTCAGACTGTTATGTTTAAGGCAAGTTTCTTGATCATGTGGAAGGACACTGAAGGACAGCACATCCATCCAACTGCTCCAACTTCAGTTTCTGATTAACTCACTATGTTTGGGGGCAGCCTTTGGTCTGTTTTCAGGAAGAAGCTCAATTTATACCTCTTGGAGTCTGGTGAGACGTAAGTTGTGTTGCGTTTGTGTGGCAGGGTTTTGGTAACAGGGGGCTACAGGGGTGGCTTCTGTGAGAAGCTACTGGAAGCTTTCCCCATTTCTGATGGAGTCAGTGCCAGTCATCTCCAAGATGGACCTGCCACTAGCCAAGGTTGAACCCATCAGCGACAGTGGTAGTTCCTCTGGAATAGCATAGTTAAGAAGGGGAAAAAGCTGCTGCACAACAGCAACCAGAAAGAGGAGTGACAGTATATGAGAGAAACAACCCTGCAGACACCAAGGCCAGTGGGGAAGGAGGGGGAGGAGGTGCTTCAGGTGCCAGAGATGATTTCCCCTGCAGCCTGTGGTGAAGACCATGGCTGAGGGCAGGCTGTCTTCCTGCAGCCCATGGAGGTCCACAAGGGAGCAGAGATCCACCTGATGACTGTGGAGGACCACACAGTGGAGCAGGTGGATGCCTGAAGGAGGCTGTGAGTCCATGGGAAATCTGTTCTGCAGCAGGCTTCTGGCGGGGACCTGTGGACCCGTGAAGAGAGGAGCCCATGCCAGAGCAGGTTTGCTTTGAGGACTTGTGACCCTGTGGAAGGGGCCCACACTGAAGCAGTCTGTTCTTCAAGGACTGCACCCTGTAGAAGAGACCCATGCTGGTCTCGTGAAGAACTGCAGCCTATAGGAAGGACTCACATTGGAGAAGATTGTGGAGAACTGTCTCCCATGGAAGGGACCTGACACAAAGGTAGGAGGAAACAGTGGCAGAGATATGTGATGAAAAGACAGCAACCCTCATTCCACATCCCCCTGTGCCACTGTGGGAGCAGGGGAGTATAGAGCATTTGTGAGTGAAGTTGAGTCCAGGAAGAAGGGAGGAGTAGGGTAAGATGCTTTAAGATTTAGTTTTTATTTTCTCATTATCCTACTTTGATTTGATTGGTAATAAATTAAATTTTCTCCAAGTTGAGTCTGTTCTGCCTGTGATGGTGATTGCTGAGTGATCTCTCCCTGGCCTTATCCTAATCCATGAGCCGTTCATTATATTTTCTCTCTTCTGTCACTCTGAGGACAAGAGTGACAGAACAGCTTTGGTGGCTCCTGATATCCAGCCAGAGTCAACCCACCATGTAAGTACTAAGTTTAAAGTAGTCGTGTCCTATGAGGAGCAGCTAAGGACTCTGGTCTTGTCTTGTTTTGGGAAAAGGATGCAGAGGAGCAACCTCATTGCTCTCTACAGCATCTTGAGGAGGGAAGTGAAGAGACAGGTGCTGAGATCTCTCTGGTATCCATTGGCAGGATGTGTGGGAATGGTTCAGAGCTGAGCCAGAGCAGGTTCAGAATGGATCTTTGGAAGCATTTCTTTACCAAGTGGGTGGTCAGAGGAACAGGCCTCAAGCATGCCCCAAGCATGCCAGTGTTTAAGAGGAATTTGGACAGTGCCCTTAACAACACGCTTTAAAACTGTCCAGCCTTGAATCGTTCAGCCAGTTGGACTAGATGATCCTTGTAGGTCCATCCAAATGAAATAGTCTGTTTTAGAAGCCATCCTACTCTGTGATAAGCTTTTCTAAGACCAACCTTAGGCTTGGTGTGTGCAAAAAATACCTGAGACAGCTTGTGCATGGTATATACAGAGACTTAGTGCAGCGTGCAGGAAAGATTTAGGGTCTGCCTGGTTGAAGACTTAAACCAGCTCAGACATGTAGAGAATACCATTTTGTTGGAAGATGATGACAACCGCAGTACTCATTGCAGCTATTTTCAGTGGCTTTAAAGTGCTTCATGCTGGTACGTAATGTTTCAGATGTTCAGAATTCATATGATTGGATTTCTAGCTTCATAATCTCTTTCCCCACCCAACCAGTGCACAGCTAAATTGTTTTTACCTCCTGAATTTGCCTTCAGTAGTTTCATGTTTTCAAGTCTCTTTTTTATAGTCAAGTTGTGTAGTCTTTTAGGAAATTTACTATGAAACCGTAAGTCAGGAAGAATGATACTTGCAACTGAAAGATGTTGGTTTAACTCTACTGGTGCTAATTTACCTCAGGGATGCAATACAGATAACATGCAGAAAAAAATATATAAATATAAAGCACACAATTATGTACCTTGCAGAAATAATTAAAATTTAAATGACTCACTGATAATAAGGAACAACGGAGAAAACAATGAAAACAATTATTCAAACTGAAAATTCAGAAGACATTCAGTCTAGATAGAGATGTGGAAGCAAAAGTGTGCAGTTAATAAATGAGACAATACCTTCACTTTGGGGTATGCCTCTTATGATTGCAGTGTGTTGGAAAATGGTTTTATAATGCGATGAATTTTAATAAGAGTTATAAGGGGCATTCTGTTGCACCTGCTACAGATTTAGTAGAAAATATGATTGAATGTGCCTTAATTCAAGTAGATCATAACGATTTATAAATAAGAATTAAAAAAAAAATAGTTAATTTCAGTATTTATTATAAGATTTAACCAGAAACTGATCTGGAGTAAATATTTTGTTAAGTGCCCTTGTAAAACTGCAGATTTGTGAGATTGTTCTGCCTGCTACTTCCAGTCCTTGCATTTTGGTTTCCTGGAGATAAAAAAATATAGCAGTTAGTGTTCTAGCTACCTGGTTTCACTGGGCTTTTGAATCCCAGTCTTCTCTACTTGAAAAAATACATAAAAAATTGTGGGCATAAGAAATTTCAGTGTTATAATTCATGCTCCTTTTTAATAGCCTAAGGGCCTTTTGCATGTTATCACTCGTTACAGCATAGTTGCTTTGGTTTGGTTTGGGTTTTTTTTAAGGAAAACTCAATTAAAGAATGGAATGTTTAGTCACTGAAAGTAGTGGGTGGTTTGAGGCACTATCTGTAGGTTTGTCTCAGACATACAAAGGGCCAATTGACCCAGATCCTTCGATCCTGCATGTGAAAGTGGCTGAATTGTGCTAAAATAAAAGAGTTTGCCAGACTTCAGAAAACTATAGAGCCAATTGTCTCTATGAAGCTATGTTTCTTTGAATTTGAATCCACTTAGTAATTATAAATTTTTAAGGATCTTCAACCAACAAAGTGCAGTGGATTTCTCCTACCTGTTTTCCCAGGAGCACTCAACACTTTTTTCAACCAGCAATTCACCTTGATATGGTTGATATAAATGGGAAAAGCTACTATTCCTTCATGCTCCAAGGGTTTGTCAAGATCAGATGTATCTCTGGCATCAGAAAGACCAATGTCATTTAGGACAGTAGAGCTGGATGGAAAAGTGGGGATAAGAGGAGTGATACACAAAGATGAAAATAGTAGTAGGAGGAGGAATGATGTCATTCAAAAAAAGGGGTCAGCAAAGCGAAAAGAGGCCGTTGGTACATAAGTGAAAGGCACAGAAGGGTGGTGGCAGCTCAGAGCTGGAGAGGCGTCTATGACTGAATGTTTCTTGGGTCAGGGGAATAAGGGAGGAGGAGAAGCACTGGGGATCACTTATGTTAACAGGGAGAGGAGATATGCGGGCTTATTTTTGGGGCAGGCCTGGTATTAAAGACCAGTCAGTTTAGGTAGCTGCCTATACTACCTAGTACGGGGAGGGAGATAAGTAAACATGAAGTGTTAACTGTGTCTTGGGAAATTTAGCAACCTAGTAAGAATGGTGTATTCAATTCAATTAGGATTTTACTTGGAAATTAGATTGGAGCAAACAGGAGAAAGCTGTTTGTCTTGAGACAACAGGCAAATACTTGTGCTGGTTGGGGTAAATGAGAACTGATAATGGAAAGGGGGAATTGTTGTGGTTCAGGGGTTGTTTGCATTTTTTTTCTATTCTTTTAAATTTAAGACTTGAATTATTACTAGTATTTTTAAATGGCAGATAGAATTTGAAAATTCTTACAACAGTGCTGTATGTATGATGAGAATCATTGATTGTTTTTTTTTTTCTCTCCACCCCAACCCCCCCCCCCCCCAGGCTTTAACACTTCAAGCATTCACACTAGCTCTTTCAAATCCATTTCTTGGAGCATGTTTTTTTCAGAGATGTCTTTTGCCTTTATATTTGTGTATTTTGTTCTCATCCTGTGAGATTTCCCTACTTGGTCTGTTTTTACTGCTATAACCATAGGCTTCAGTTTATGCTGCTGGATCCTGCTGATTTTTAACATTGTGAAGATTGACATACTTTGCTCTAGCTTAGCCTCAAAGTAAAAGGTTTTATGTATTCATATGGTAACAATTAAAATGCCATACAATCTTTGTGATAAATTAAAGGTGATTTTTGTCATTAGAGGCATTGCTGTTTTGCAAGTATATTCTGTTTACAGTTAGAAGCAAGATTACACAAATAATTCTAAAATCTTATTTTGTTAGTGTGCATATTTTCTATATCTAGTGGCATCATTAGAATACAATGGCATCTTTTATAAGTAAAATGCTGTGGGTTCAAATCCAAATAATTGTTTTTATTATTCTGCAAAGCTCTTTGAATTCAAATCCAACTAAATGGTTTTAATTTTTTGTCAAGTTCTATGTGGTTTTTTTTTGGTGATAAAAGATTCAAAAGGAATAAGCTATAGATTTTGAGAATTAGGAGGGTTTAAAAAGCATCCAGAAAAATGGTAAAGGATAGGACAAGATAGACTTTTTAAGGAACCTAATAAAAATAAGTGAGTTTAGATAGGAAACTTTTCAGCCATTGAGTAATGACTAAAGATTTTTAAGAACCTCCATGATATGAGGTTCAAAGAAATTGTTCCACAATTGTGGTGAATAAACAATTTTCCATTTATAGAAACATGTAAATTATGAACAGAGTTGTTTCTGTCTTTACTGTAAGGAGAGAGTAGATGTCTTCCTGGTTTATTTATTTTTAATTATTCATTTTTTTTCAGAGGGAGAAGGAAAGTTATAAGGTAGAAGAAAAAGATACAGTGTAAAGATTTGCGTTGAAATCTACTTTACTCCATTCGAGATCTTGTTTTCATACTTGCTAGTTATTCTTTCTCATTAGGAAGTGTTAGAAGGAAGGATATTTTTTACTGCAGGTAGTATGATAGATTAAGGGGAAAAAAGCTACAGCTGTGAATGTTTTGGGGTTTTTATGGAGGGTTTGTTTTGTGGGGTTTTGGTTTTTCTTTTTTTAATACTAGCATAAAAGGTGCCACATTGTTTTTCATGGTACTGGCTTGTCCAGCAGTGGATTGTAATGTAGCATTGTTACTAACCCTGCTTTCTGAGTGAACAATTTGAATCGTCTCACCAGTTATATGCATTAGATCCACTCACCGCTCACTCTATAAAAGCTAAGAAAAAACAACATAGTGGACTGAGAGTAAATGACAGGACACTTCTGAAAGTATCTGCCCATCTTTCTGTGGGTGCAGACTGCTTAGTTGAGAGAGATATCAAAAGATTTCTGAGATTGACGTGGTAAAGACCTTTCTCTGTAATGTGTTTTCAGAAAATAAAAGGGGCACGATATTAGACTTCTTTGACCTTCTGGATAATGGAAAGGATAAATTCTGTATTCCTGAATGAGTGTAAGATATGCATGTCGACTTTCTGTTCATTTAAATGGGAAAAGGTCTGAAAATGCAGTAGATTCAAATGCCAGTGCCATTAATAAGGTCTGGCATTGTGCCGCTTACTCCTGGAAGACAGAACATTCACTTTGCCGTTAAGACTTTTGCCCAGATCCATAATTTTTTTCTTCTCTGACATTTTTCTGATATTTTGAAGAAACATCTGTTTTATCGTAGCATTAGCTCTTCTCTTTGGTCATTGGATTTAATCTAATGGAAGATCAAAGTACTTTAAAAGCTCTGTTCTCAGTGTAAAATTTTAAAAAACCAGCAGGTACCTACACTCCTTCTTTCTCTTTTTTTTTTTTCTTTCTTTCTGCTGAATTAGCACGTACAATGGCTCTAGTGAGAAGATTGTTCTGAATTGGAAATAATCTTGGGGGAGGAATTACAGTTCAGGAATCTCCTTCCTATTAAAGTAGCAGGTGAAATATGTAGAAAGGCCAAGCAACTTGGGATCTTTGCTATATTCAGCTTTAAAAAGAGTGAAAGAAGGTCACTTTTGCCTAGAAATATCCTACAGTGGGAGCACTAGAATAATTTGAGTGCCCCAGTCTTGTCCGTCTCTGCTGGATGCGCTGTAAGTCTTTCAAATAAGTTAGATTTCCAGGGATTTAGGCTTTGACAGGTACTTAGCTACTGGGCTAGCTGTTCTGGGTGCGCCCAGAAAGCAGCCTTTCTAAACCAAATAAGGAGATAATTAAACGTCACAAAATCAGCAGATTTTGTGGATTGCAGTTTTGAAGCTGAATACTTCAGTTTTTCTAAGGTGTCAGGTTGCTTAAGGTGTTCTTTATATCTCATGTCATTATGGGATTTCAAAGCAAAAATACCTATGATTTGTCTAGCTTTTCTGTGCACATAGAGTTCTAGAATTGCATTAAATAAAGGCTGTTATCAAAGTGGAAGTTGATGTGACTCTACAACTTTGGGAAACAAAATTTGATACAGGTAGTGTATTCATGAAGATAAATAGGGCGTGATCTCTAACCCCTTCTTACTGATATTAATTTAAGTTCTTTTTTTGAAGATGAGGTAATTTTACATTTTATTAATTTCTCTTCTCCCTTTAGTCAGGACTGGTGTTGTTATAAAAAAATTTAGAAATAATATTCCCCAATATCTTGGGTATATATGCAGTTATTTTCAGCTGAAAGCAAGTCTGTTGTTATGATTGACTTTTTTCACTAGAGCTCCATCCTATCATAAGGGTCAAAGAGGAGGAGGCAGACATTGTCTTTTCTGGGCTCCCTGACCTCTGTCTCACAGCCCCAGTATTTGAAACATGCCCATAGTTACTGAAGCTGCTTCTGTGCTTGAAGCCCATTTGCAGTTTGAATGGCAACCAGCTCAACGTGCTGCTGTGTACAGACCGCCCCCCATTCATGCTAATGCCTGTACAAAACAGATGAAAACAAAGCATGATTATGGGCACAGTCAAATTACAATGGCATTTATGTGTACAAGATTTGACAATGTCTTTTATTTATGTTGAAAGTAGTTGTTTGCTTTTCCATGCCCTGTCATGACAGTATTCAAGGTGTCATGACATCCTGAAGGAGTTAGCCATTTCCTATCAGTTGGTGAATTTTCCACTCTCTTTCACTGAATTCTCCACTCACTCTTTCAGCTGTCAGACCACTTTCAAATATTTTCCAGAATGTGTGTAATACTGTTTCAAAATAGCTCTCAGATATAGTAATTAAAGAAAGACCCCTACATATTAGTTTGACTACATTGGAAGTAATAAGAGAGAGTTACCCAGTTCCTTTACTAGTTCTTGATGAGTAACTTTGTGTCTCATTTCTTTTTACTTGTGGGTTTACATACTTATATACCTGGGTTTTATATATAATTTATAAAAATGTAGAAATGTTTATATATCAATCTTTCTGCTTTTGTTGAAGATACAAGCATTCAAGTAGAGATTTTATTGTGGGAAAAATGCACAAAATTCAGATGAGAGATTTTATTATAGTTTATTATGTATATTTGCTGGTTTTTAAGTATATTTAAATTGTTTAAACATAAGAAAAAGTGCTGAAGGTGTGTTTACTCCTACTGATTCTACCCTCCTGCACTTGCAGCAAAGAACCTTTCCTTTATTATCTATCTCAGAAACTTACCTGTCTTCAAGGAAAAATATTTGTATCAAATTTTAGACCTCTTTTCTCTTAGTGTCTGTTAGTGATAGCGTCGCTTCCCCTGCTGTTGCAATAGCAGTTCCCCATACATGGTGAGGAACCTCAATCTGTGCCTGTGTCAGGCTGATTTCTGCTTTCTTGAGCACTGCTACAGCTGGATCTGCTATTCTAGCTGAGGGTTCCCTAGAGTCTTGAACAATAGCACTGCATTCTTTGACACCTGCCAACATTTTTGAATATTTTGTTTGTCTTTCTCACCGTTTTGTTAGATTAGGAGTGAATGGCTATTTCTTAGTCCCCTTGAGTAGTTTTAATTTGCTGTTAGTTTGTCTACAATGTAGATATCTGTATCTAAGCTGATCACCGTGGACTTCCCTGGTAGTCTCAGAAATCACTGGAGATCAAGTTAGTGGAATCTAAAGCACAGCTAGTTTCTTCCTCAAAAAGCTTTCTAACTGGTCTAATGAATCACACCTTAGTAT
Organism: Myiotriccus ornatus; assembly: GCA_036023395.1. NCBI lineage: Eukaryota > Metazoa > Chordata > Aves > Passeriformes > Tyrannidae > Myiotriccus > Myiotriccus ornatus. The sequence continues at coordinate 31,509,883 of JAYRBT010000139.1, forward strand.
GCTTTTCTGACTAAAAAAACCCACAAACAAACCCAAACTGGTCAGTCAAGGATAGATTTAGACATTGCAAATATCCAAATCAAGAGAAAAACAATTCGACTTCCTGTGATTCAGAATACTTTCCTTTTTTTTCCTCTTTTTTGTATTGATGTCTTGGCATATTTATTTCTTTTCCGTTGCTTAAGTTTATTCTTTTAATGTTATATTTTAGATGTCTAATCAAATCTCTCAGCTTTGTCTTCAGCGTATGGACAGGAATTTAGTTAAACACAGATTTAAAAACAGGCTCAAATATCTTACAACTTTGAAAGATATGTAAACAAAATCTTTTGCTTCTGGGGTTGTATTCTTCAATTTCATCTTCAGAAGATTCAGTTGCTGACTGTACAAAATAGAATACTGGGCCGCTTAGTTAAAGATTTCTGTATCTTCTGAATTAGTGGAAAACAGCTGAAGTTACAAAAGGCACCATCTTGCCAGTTTTTCTTGGACAGAGCATAAATAGTATCTTCTGCTTAGTCTGGGATGACTTTGTTTTGTCTTTACTTTTCAAATTCATGTTTGCAATTACAGCTTATAAATTTTGCTAAGGTCTACAGAACATTCAAGTTGAAGTTAGAAAATTAAGTTAGAAATTTTAAGTTGAAAATCACTTGGACCTTGTGTTTTCTCTGCTTGGCAATTAGGGCATCTACTTAGAGAGAGAAAATTCTTTTCGTATAATATTCATACAATCTATGTTTCATAGCAAATGCCATAAAATCTTTAGCCACTTCAGTGCATTATATTATAGTTTATATTATCAGCTTATTATTATCATAGTTCTAAAATTGCAACATGCAGGATTTTCTTTTTGCATATCCTTTGCCAAGCTTTAATTATTGCGGGTGATTCTGTAGAATGTCTATTATAGTGCCTATTCCATTTTATATTAGAGTTGCTGATATTATCGTATAAAGGTGAAAGGAACTGAAATGAAGCTGGGAGATTTACACTGCCATAAAAGTAGTAAGATGCAAGACCCCGTCCCACTTCCACAGAATAATGTTCCAAATAGCGCTCCCATTTATTTTAATAGTGCAGACAAGAATGTGCGTGAATCTCCAATAAAACAAAGTGAATCAAGACAGGGCTAATTCATCCTTTCACTTCTGACCATTTCATTTATTATGCAGACACACACACACAGACACCTCTCTGCTCTGCAGGAGCAGGTTATTGGTATGTCATTTCTTGTTTATGGTAATGAGTTCACTTAGGTTTAGTTTGTCAACTTTACATCTATTTATGAAGCTGTAGATAGTTCTAATGAGGCCCATGAAGGTTATTAGGAGCTGGAAGTGTATGCAGAATAAAGCAATAAGAAATGATTCATGGGCTGTTTGCTTTCATGGCATCTCCAACAATGCTTGTAAAATATTTTGAGATCTTTAGATTAAAGCTGTCAATTATGACATGTAGATTTTATATATGTGATAACATGTATGCACATACTGATACAGATTTATAGACAGAGCTCCACACAAACCTAATGTATGACTGAGTTGTGAATATTCAGGTCAGTAATTACATACTGTAGGAATAATATTCTTAAGATAATACATTAAATATATCTCAATGATAAAATGAAACATAGAATAACTGAAGTAGATAGCATTATAACTTCTCAATTTCAAGCTCTTGTTTTCTCTACTACTCAAGGTATGTTTCAGTGGTTCATGACAGTGCTGTGTCCAGAATTTCTCAAAACCTAGCGTGGAACAATCTGTTTCTGTACTGCAAAAAGCTATGTTTAAGGAAGTATTGCTGCTCAGAGTTCTTTCTTTGTAGAAGGTTCTATAAACCTCATCTCCAAATCCACATACACATTTAATCACTGCTACTCCAGTAGGAGAAAGTAGTATTGACTCCAGCCAGTCTTTCACTTCATTCTTCTGCTGTTATGATCCCTTTAAAGATTTCTGTACGAGTCACTGAGAAAACTTTATTGAGAAGATTCACATTGATCACTGTCAGCTTACATATCTGAAAAATATAGTTCTACCTTCCTTTTCTTCCTTTCCAGGGTCTAACAGTCGCATATAAAAATTACCTCAATTCAGGAGCTTGCCTCGGTTACAATTACAATAGCCTTCTGCATGACTTGAACTAACTAATTAAAATGCTTATTAAAGTCTGAGCCATTGAAGCAAAGAACCAATATATCATTTCTCTCTGCTTTGTAGTTTATATATTTTCAGCATCTAATAGCCTTCACAGGGATCATTCCATACATTCATAAGCCTGTAAGTAGTTACATTCTGGCCCGTATTTCCAAAAATGGCCCATATATTTGGCATAATTGCAGTCTTCTGGACTCATAAAGCCCATCCAACAAAATCCTCAGTGTATGTGCACATGTGGTTTCAGTTCAGTTAGTTAGTTGAGATGTAAAATTTTCCACTCGCTGATGATAACTGCTTATGACTGTTTAGCCTCAGTTTCTGATGCATGTGATCACAAGATTCTTCTCTGATGTCTCAGAAGTTGTAAAACTCCTTACATTATGTCAGATTAGGAACATGGGTCTCTTCCTTGCCTCAACTGCTCATTAAGCGGCCTGAGTTCTTCCAGGCATCTCAGCCCAAAAACTATTTTTGCGTGGTGTTGACTAGGTATTGCATACTTGAAAATAACTCCCCCTGGGTTTCTATATGTAAGGGAAAAAAGTTGAGCACGTGTATATACAAATATATGCTGTTGGGTTTTGTGTGTATGTATGTGGGAGGAGATGAAGTCTAGAAATCTGTAAAGAAATGCATCTCCATGAAGAGTGTAATCAGAGGAACAATTTCTTATTTTTAGTGGTTAGCTCAAGTTAAATAGTGAAAATTATTTCTTTTTTCTGCTTTCACTTCTGTGGACTTCCAGCCATATCTGTTAAGTAGTGAGAAAGAAATTTAATTCACACTGAAAACAGCTGTAAATCTTTAGTTTAGATTTATTGGCACTGCCCTTAACCATTCTGAGTGGAGAACAATTGATCAATTTTCATAGATGCCCCTCAAAGGGTAACAAAAGAAAAATTGATTTCAGGTATATCTTACTATCCTTTCTATTTTTAATGTGTTTCTGTGTTCAACGGGTTACCAAGGTGATTGGAAGGTGTAGTAAAACTGAATCTTTTTTTAATTAAATATTTTCACTTCTTTTCAGTATACCTCTGCTCTGACCTATGATGCTGTTCAAGTGATGACGGAAGCTTTCCGTAATTTGCGTAAACAGAGGATTGAGATCTCCAGAAGAGGAAATGCTGGAGATTGTCTTGCAAATCCAGCTGTACCCTGGGGTCATGGTGTAGAAATAGAAAGGGCATTGAAACAGGTAGCTTCCCTGGAGTGAATGCTGGGATGAGTGCATGTGCAAAATTCCCTATAAAGCTTGAAAAGAATCCTTCAGTCTCCTAATCTGCCTGGATCTTGCTGGGAATAATGTGGAAGTGAAGTCCTCATGAACCTGTCTAAGATAATATATTGCATACAAAAAAGAGTTTAAACTTAATGTTTTTGAAATATCAATAATCATTTGCGGAAATACAAAATGCGTTTTTCTAAAAAGAAACAAACTTAATTCTTCTACCACTTTCATCTTCATCTATTATAGGTTCAGGTGGAAGGTCTAACAGGGAATATAAAGTTTGATCAGAATGGAAAGAGAATCAATTTTACAATTAACGTCATGGAACTCAAAAGTACTGGTCCTCGGAAGGTAATTTCAGTTGTCTTACAGTGTTTTAAAAGGTTTTACCATGCTAAGCAGTGGGGTAAGGTAGGTAATGAAACATTAGATTAATTAAAGCATGAGTTGTGATAATATTTGTTCATAGGTGTGTTCTACCACGGTTTTGCAGAACGAAGTAAAATCTGTATTATTTCTTTCTAACAAGTATGAGTTATTATTTCTGGTAAGTACTACGTAAGAGTATTTTGCTTTCAGTTTTGTGGATTAAAGTTTTTGTTTTCTGATTTGAATTGCTAAATCTGAGCCAGCATTTGGGGAAATATGCTTCTGAATGACAAAAGCCAGGTACAGCTTTCCAGTGATGTTTTTATACATGTGTTTATCTTTCTGCTGTAATTTCAAATCTTTCAGGAAAAGCCAGTTTCCCATGTTTTCATAATCTGGAGTATTTCATAACACTTTCAATTCTACAGTGTGTGATGTTGATATTAAAACCTGTTAATATGTGAATAAAAAATAGTATACCTGTTTTACATACAGAGTAGTATGAACAAATGTCATTAGTTCAATCTTTTTACTTTTTGTTGTAGTCTTTCACCACATAAATAGAAATACTTGCACTAGTAAATCCATAGCTGAAATAGTTCTCTGTGAGTACAAATTAAAGGCATAGTAATAACATACTTTACCTTTTCTATAAAAGTTCATATTCACTGGTGTCTGTGCATCCTATAAACTCTCTTTAGATTGGATATTGGAGTGAAGTGGACAAAATGGTTGTGAATCCACTTGACGGCCCTCTTGGAAATGAATCTTCGGGACTAGAGAATAAGACTATTATTGTCACCACTATTTTGGTAATTAACTTCATGTTTTGTCAGAAGACAGTCTGTCCTGCAATGATTTGTTTCTCATCCTTATGTTAGTTTAAATATATTGTCTTTTTATTATTTGAAGTTGTGAACACTCATTGTGATACATAATAAAATCTGGAAATTAAGGAAATGTATGTGATTCAGTATGCAGTTTTGATCTGTAGAAGACAAACAGTCATTGGTTGTAAATCCTAGAAAGTTAATATTTTTAAACCTGAAAATGGAAATTATGTATCTGCTTTCAAATGAGAGGAACTTTTTGAGAGGCAGAACTATAGTGTTAATTTCAGAGAATAGATTTTGATAAACAGCAAAGAGACTGGTTCTTATGCTTTAGGATTGTGTAGCTGCTATAGATTGGTAAAGTGTAAAATAAAATGATATAAGTTGTACTCTGGCTGTTTAGAAAATTAAATTATGTTTTGTCATAGAACAGCATTTTTCTGTTAGTTACACAGTATGTTTATCAGTTTGGACAAGTTAGAGGTTAGCATAGGAATTTCTCTGGATGCAAGAATAGTTCTATAACAACGGAGCAAAGAGGAGATACGTTAATACCACTTATGACTCATCACCAGTTTTGCTGATGATAGAACTTTAGTGCATAGTTATACATATCTTGCCTATTGCTTGTGTAGTACTTCAATAAAAATATAGCCTGGAGAGCCTGAAGTATTTTCCCAGGGAGAGATGTGGTTGTGAAATAGAAAATAATTTTCTTCTATTAAGACAACAACAAAAGCAACTAAATACCTTTGCCTTCTTCCGTCCAAACTTTATGAGAGAAAGAAACTGATTTTGGAATTTACTCTTTCTTCTCTGAGTGCGTAACTCCTGTTAACATTCATGGTCATTATTAACATACTTCTGGGAATCACTATGCCTGTAAGTATTGTTATTTGTGTATGACTGTGGAGAATGCAGCTTTTAAATGTGTTAAAGACATGTCACATTAATAATGAACAACTAACATATACATATACATAGCATGTATGATTCAGATGGTGTCTTCTCTCTTTTTTCACATGTAAAAGGGAACATGTTAATCTAAGAAGTTTACAACTGATGCATTTCTCTGTACCAAGTCGCTAAGGCAAGTTCTTTCTGTGCAGGAGTCCCCCTATGTCATGATGAAGAAAAATCACGAAATGCTTGAAGGAAATGATCGATATGAGGGCTATTGTGTGGACTTAGCAACAGAAATTGCTAAACACTGTGGATTCAAATATAAGCTCACTATTGTTGGGGATGGCAAGTATGGGGCGAGGGATGCAGACACGAAAATCTGGAATGGGATGGTTGGAGAACTTGTTTATGGGGTAAGAAAATCTTCTATAATAAAGCTATTAAAGATGACTGATGAAAGGGCTGGGGTTTTGTTTTGTTTCCTCTGTATAGTATAGGAAAATTATCTAATTAATTTGATAGAGAATTAGTAATTTGTAATGGCATGAAAAATTTTGAAAGTATGGAATTGCATTTTAAATACAAATGTAGTGAATGCATATTTCATCCTTCTGACGGAGTGAAAATCAAAGTACTCTGCTAAATGTTTAAATGTCATATACTTTTAACAGAACATATGTGAAAACAAAAACTTGGAATATACCAACAGTATGGTTACATGTATTTTGTAGAAGTTCAACTAAAAGCTTCTGAAATTCTCCATAGGACGTTCTCAGTGAAACAAATGTTGCCTGAATCTCTGCTGTCCTATTTTCGTTTGTGAAATGCAATAGAAACGAAACCATTCTTTGCACTCCAGTAGCTGTTATTTCCTTTTCTTCTTCCTTTACAGAAAGCCGATATTGCAATTGCTCCATTAACTATAACATTGGTGAGAGAAGAGGTGATTGACTTCTCAAAGCCCTTTATGAGCCTGGGGATATCAATAATGATCAAGAAGCCTCAGAAGTCCAAGCCAGGAGTGTTTTCATTTCTTGATCCGTTAGCCTATGAAATTTGGATGTGCATTGTTTTTGCCTACATTGGGGTCAGTGTAGTTTTATTCCTGGTCAGCAGATTTAGCCCATACGAGTGGCACACTGAGGAATTTGAAGATGGAAGAGAAACGCAAACTAATGAATCAACTAATGAATTTGGGATATTTAATAGTCTCTGGTTTTCCCTGGGTGCCTTTATGCAGCAAGGATGCGATATTTCGCCAAGGTTGGTTACTCACTCATTTCAACTTTGTGCATTTTTGGTCTCAGCCGTCTCAGCCAGAGGAGGTTCGTGGTGCATATATTTTCACTCTTGGAGAGGAATTAATTGCTATGTTTTTTTCCCCTCCCTAAAATCTTAGAAGTCTTTGAAACAAAAGCAGGATCATGATGTATTTGATCGATATTGTCTTAATGCCGATCATACATTTACCAAGTGAAGTTATATACACCATGCCGAGACTGTAAAATGCATAAGGTTCACATCATTTCATGCCTTCTTGGAGGGGTACCGTGTTTTTGCTGCATATTCCCATTTTACAGTTGACAGTGCATATGGTTCACAACAACTGTAATGGGAAAAAGGGATAACACTAGTTGCAGACTACACAGGCAGCACTTTCCCTCTGAAGCTCACTGCATAGCATAACACAGTTATTAACCTACTGTTATTCCCCAGGAGAGCCTTGAACTGAAATAAAAGTCATGTGATGGTTCTAATTTCATGTGAATAGTTGCAAAAGACTGCTGTTTTTTCATGGCCTAGTTTTAGAAAAGTCACAAAGGAAATTGCTAAAATGAATCTGAAGGTCCAGTTTATAAGAGCTTAATTCCTAATGGATTTTCACCCGCTTTATTAGGGACAACTGTAAAGCACTTAAGTTAATTCCTTTGCAGTTCATTAAATATTCTATTGTGCTTGTGCACAAATGGTTCTAGCCCTGACTCAGCAAAGTGGTAAGTAGGTAAATAACTATTTGCTTCTTGAAGGAACTATAGTAACAAATGAAATAGGGCAACAGAAGGGTTTAAGGAAGTCAAATAAGAAGATTTGTCTAATTATACTAAGCAGTTTAACTTTCTTGTAAACGTCCTAAAGTTAAGAGAGGGAACAGGTGTTGACGGAGGGGCTCTCAGAGACATACACACACGACCTATGAGATCTAAAATATGTCCGCTTTATTAGGATAGCTCAGGGTTCTTATAGCATCTC
>JAYRBT010000139.1:31517733-31530233 GCA_036023395.1 Myiotriccus ornatus
ATATGAAAGTATATAAAAGTCTATAAAAGTACCATACACAATATAAATTGCTCACACATACATCATGTTCTCCCACAAACAGGTCAACTTCTAGTAAGTCTAGAGGTTGATGTGCAAAACAAATCGCACCAAGGGAGCATTTCTTATGTATGTCATACATCCGGAAAGGCTACAGCAGATTTTCAAGTTTTTCTTCTGCAGAAATAGCAGAGCATTTATTGTGTGAGAACTTAAGCAGTTCTGTGTAAAGGCTGCCATATCACAGTGGGAGATGCCAGGCTCTATGATGAAAGATACAATGGATCTGGCATATAACACAGTAAGAATTGTATACAAGAAACAAGACAGTGAGGAGAGCAAGTTTCTGCAGGTCGTGAGAGGTTGTGTTAATTTCAGCCCTGTGGAGTTTTTGTATCCATTACATGCTTCACAGGTTTAGTTTTCTACAAAGTCCCCTTTAAGCTACAAAATTATTTTCATTGAAAGCTTTATTTGAAGGTTATAGAAGTATAATGATTTTCATTATTATTATTGTTATTATTTTACTGGCTATGAAAGCACAACAGTTGTTTTGCACAGTTTGATAGCTTTTGAAAGGTAATGGAAGAATAATGACAATAATAAAAGGTGCATGAAACTCAAATAATTTTGCATATTCAAGATTTAGTTGCAGTGAAGTGTTTAACAGCACTTTATTTCATTGCAAGCATAATTTCAAGGACAGTGGTTAGTTTGTGTATTATCTGTTTATTCTAAAAGTAAAAAAGGGCCAAAATCACTTGTTACTTCTGTTTAAGCACCAAAACTATCACTATGGGATTTCAACTCTCTGCAGATGAATCATTGTAAATATGAAAGGAGTACCTTCAGGCATCAGCAAAATACCTTTGTGAAGTTAAATTTTACACTATTGTTATCATTTCTCTAATAAAAATGACAACCACTGTAAGAATTTTAGAGTAGACAGGGTACTGACTCTGAAATAGAAGATGTTGGTGAATAAGACTGGACCATCTGGAAATAGTCATTAGTAGCAGTCCCCATGTTTCCTCGTGTAGCACAGAAGCAATAGAGTAGAATAATATATGATAATGATAACTTATAGCAAAGTTTTCCTCATCTTTTTTGAGATGTGAGTGTGCTCTCAGTTCTGCCAGATAATACTGTTCTAAGTATAAAATGTGGTGCAAAAATTTATTTACTTGTGCACAAAAGTTGTTAATTTACCAGTACTTAAGATCTGGTAAATTAGATGCTTCTAAAGTGTGGGTTCATACTACCGTATAATTATCAATCTTTAGAAACTTGTTGAAATGTACATACAAAAGGAAATTATTTATTAAACTGAGACAGACTGTCTGGGGAAATTTTTAATACAAATGACACCCCAAATAATTTTACTTTTAAAATGTCATATGTGAACATAATGTTTGGATTGGTATTGAGCTTATTCTTTTTTTCACAAAGTAGGTTGCAGCTTTGCTCACAGATCATGGGCTTCTGAAGATTATTGTCAATTACAGAGGGTGTCATCAATATAATATAAAGTGCCATAAAGTTGGTGGTTATTAAATATACATGACATATTGTATTACAAATATGTAATACAATATATTCAGTCTATCATATAACTCAATATTTTACTTGTAGAATTATTTTATACTGAAATTACCTCCATTTCAAAATGTAATATTTTTTCAAAGATGATAGAAAGAGTATTTTGCAAAATACATCTCAGTTTAGAAGGACCTTGAAATATTTTTTTTTCTATGGTCCTTTTAATAACACATTCTGTACCTTATGGTGCTTGATTTTCATGTAGTAGGGTGACTTAGTCTGTTGGGACATGGAATAAATCTTTTAATGTCAGAATTACCACAGACATTTTATAAAATAGCAGTTAGTAGAAATAATGTGTCCAGAATTGATTCTATTTATTGTCACTGCTCCCAGTTTATTAAATCTGCTTAACATAACTATCATGTTTAAATGTATATATATGTAGTTATATCTATCTATATATTATGCCAGAATTAGTTTGTAGTCTCATTTTTAGTACAATAGGCTGGGTGAGTGATTTCTAATTTGTTTACTTAATAGATAGAGAAGATGCATCAACACGTACCTAAGTTCCTGCAACTCCTTAGTACTAGACTTTCAACTACATGCACATTTCTGCCAAATAATTAAGCACATCTCCGAAGATTATGTACTACTCCCTGTAATGTCTTGTTTAGAAAGTAGCAATTAATTTCAAAGTTTAAAGGATCGTTTAAAAAAAAAGGTCAAGTTTCACAATAATGCAGTATCAATATTTCTCTTACATTTTCTAGTATTGGAAATTATTATGTTGTGTACTCTATGCTGTTCTATATGTTTTCTTGAGTTCTCTTTTCTTCTTTCTTCTTGAGCAGGAGATGCAAAACACAGATCCATAAGAGCCCACCTGCTGCAGTTATAAACATCAGATTATTATTATTTTTAAAAATATACTTTCTTCACCATTTTCCTGTATTATCACTGATTGTTTCATGTCCAGTCCTCCATTTGTTAAATGCTTGTATCTTTCAAAAGTTGTGTGCACTTTTTAGGCTACAGATATTTCCCAGGCCAGCTTTCATTACAAATAATGCTTTTGTACAGATTGTCCACAGCAGAAATCAGTCTGTGTCTGAATGTCTTAAGAAAATAATCAGGCTAAAGGCACTTGATTTTAAAGTGCATACTGATTTTCCTGAAAACACTGTTTTGCTGATTTTGTTTGATCCTAATTGTAGTGTCACATGAAATCACTACAGATGGGACAGCAAGCTTATAGGTTAAATATAGCACATTGTGGTGGGAGCAGTTTCCTTCAAGAGTGATCAAAACTTCGAAGAACTGGATCACTAAGTTCTCCCAGAAGTAAACTCTGGAGTCCTGATTTCAGTCCAGGAGATATAGTGGAAAATGCCTTGATTTCCTGTCTGATGAGTATGCAGAGCTGCGCTGTGAGATAGCCTGAAATGCTTCCCTATAGTATAATGCATCATTTGTGTAAAACTGTAAAACGTGTTCCTTTTTAGGACTTTCATTTCACTTTACAAATCCATTTCATACTTGTTATTAGATCCCTGTCGGGGCGCATTGTTGGAGGTGTGTGGTGGTTCTTTACCCTCATCATAATCTCATCCTACACGGCTAACTTAGCTGCCTTCCTGACGGTTGAGAGGATGGTGTCTCCCATTGAAAGTGCAGAGGATCTTTCCAAGCAGACAGAAATTGCTTATGGGACATTAGATTCTGGCTCCACTAAAGAGTTTTTTAGGGTAAGAATTTCTACTTTTTAGATTATTTTTTTTTTTTTTAGATTGTTTTAAATAGGTCTTTGCTCATGTAAAAGTGTTTTCCCTAGGCTTTTTTAAAAGGTTGCTATGAAAATGTGATATGCACAGCTCAACTCACAAGTCTTAAGTGTTTTTGTTTATTCATTATTGTTACTTTTTATTATCTATATACAAATATAATGGTCTTGTTATAAATAAGCAGAGCAAAATTACCTAAAAAGAACATTCCACTATAAAGTGAAAAACAAGGTATGTTTGAAGAAGGGAGTTTATGTCATTCATCTCTAATAGTTCTGCTATATTTTAGGTACTCACACAGTGAACAAGAACATGGGAAGATGCACATTCATGTTTTAATAAGTATTCCACATGATTTTTCAAGCTTGCAGATGGGGAATGGAATATAATCCTCTTGGCTGCTGTAGTAAATACATGCCTGCTGTTGAAAACAGTTCTTATTTTTATTTGCGTTACAGTAATGCCTTGGAAGCCTGTCAGTCCTCACCTTCTACCTCCGTGTATTGCAGTTTTAAAAATACATGAAACTTCCAATGTGTGAGTCTCTGAGGCTGCCCTTGAGACACCAGCTAGCATGGTGAAATCCATCCAGCAAATGAGTGAGAGACTAAGGCTGCTGAGAAAAAAAACATAACGCCTTTATCTTGTGTGTGTGCTCTATGTGTCTCTCTCTGTGCAATGGTAGTACATCTGGTGTGCCAAAATTGAAAAAAAAACAAACTTGTGTTTTCAGGTTTTTTTAGTGCAGGATGTTAGGTTTAGACCAAATCTATTTTAAAATAGTTATAAATAATTCATTTTCATTTCAAACATAGACTGACATGAAAATTAAATGAAACAGGTTCTCAGAAATATTTTTTTATATACTGTATCATTAGAGCAGTAACTGCTAGATTAAGGTTTTCACCAGATCCTGTAATGCATACTTAACTGGGAATGTATGAAATCAGAATCATACTTGTCTCAGCTGTAGAAAAGCATTATTTTCCGATTCTGATGATAGGTTCAGTAATAATACCTGCTGCTGATTGCATTCCTATTAGCTAAACCAAAAATAACATCAGGTGTGTAAGGCAGTAAAAATGAGATCGGATTTGTGCTAAGAGTGCTTAGAAGCATTTAGAAGCATACAAACTTGTTTCTGGTTTTGTGAACATAAACCTTTTAGATCATGGTTGTACCAGGGATTGAATGTGAACTCACAGTAGGTCACTTCTTTTGAATAGTTTCTCTTTAGAGGTTTTTAAGCTTTTCTTTTTAAAACAAAAAATGTTTGTATGTGCATGCTTTAGTATGTAGTTATGCTCCTAGCATACATGTACATATTTCCAGTTTTACACAGCTAATGTTCCCAGTAATTACTTGAGCATTAAGAACTTATTTTTCTAAAAATTAGGTGGAGGCTTTGAGAGGGCATGTTCTTCATATTTTGTTAAGTTACCTTTGGCTCTGCACAAGTTTGCTCTGGAAATTTCTTCTCAGCAATTTCTATCACCAAAATGTTGGTGCACTGTGTGCAATACAACTTCTTAGCCTGATGGCTTTATCTACTATTTGCTGAAAATCACTTAAACTTACCCAGTTATTTTTCCTGAAATAACAATTGTCAGAATTTTTTTTAGGAGACCTGAAACTCAAGTTTCAAGAATTATACTCTCTTTGCTGCAGATAACGTGCAAGGAATCTCTAGCACCGAGACTAAAATTTCACCCAGAGTATATCTGTGTTCTGGATGGATTGAATATGTGATTTTTATATGACCTGAAATTAGGACTCAAATTCTTTGAACAGCTGGAAGCAACTTGAGTATTTTTCTTGCAGCGTGCTAAAATGGGCTGGTTTTTGCTCTGTCACTATCAGGAATTAAACATTTGAGGGTTTTCAGTTAATCTGTTTTCAGTTCAAGAAGTAGCATTATTTGCAAGTCTTTTTTCTGTTGATGGAATGTATACTGAATCTTCACTAGTACAGCCCTAATTCCTGGAACAGCATAAAATTAAGGATAGCTGTGTACTGGGGATGAGAACAGTAAACTGAATTTTCTTTGCTACTAAAAGACGTTTTCTGGTAATACTTTACACAATTGAAAAAGAGATGTTTCACAGTATTTTTCCAAAAGAAATTTTCAGCAATAAGCTATATGGTGAAAGTCAGCTGAAAAATCCTGTTCTGAATAGCTGGATATATATGTATGCAATGTTAATTGAAAGAAGTGGGTTCAAATCTTTGTCCAGCTCCTATGGCTGCTCACCACACATCCTACAGACACTAGGCATACAAACTAGTCCATATCACTTGACTTGGATATAACATCCTTGGCATTCATGACAAAAAATGTATTGTCTTTGCCCTTTTCCCTAATTTAGGTACGCACTCCCTAGCTTTAAAGATAATATGGACCAGGAGGAGCTATTCTTGCCAACAGTGAGCAGAGCACCAGTTGGCACTGCATCAAGAAACATAATTGAGAAAAAGGGATGAACAGGCATTATACTGAGATGTTTCTAGTGCTGCTTTAAGATAAGAAGCAGAAGCTTGGTCCATCCTATGTAGGAAATGTCGGTGCAGAAATAATGAATTTAAGAGTATTTTAAAAGAGAAAAAAAAAATTTAAATATAATGACATAGTGTTGCTGAGCAGTTAATATCAGCAGGATACTATTACTTGTTAATAATAATGTTATAGATAATTTTTTAGTTGTAAATATATAGATACGGAATTGTTTTCTTTAATGGCAGATCTGTCAGGTCTCTGTAAATACCAAAATGTGTAGTAGTTTTCCTCAGGAGATCTCAAAGTTGGTACTAGCAGAACTGCAAGCAAGATACAAATCTGAAGAGTTCTGTTACACTGAGTTGGGATATTTGCTAGTGTCTCTGCTTTAGAGATAGTGCTTGTAGAGCTCTTAGTGCAACTGAAAGCCCAAACAAAGACATGTATTGCATTGCTGTTGCATTTTCTCTTGGGTTATGGGCAGAACATCAAAGAAATTATGCGTGGCCATGGTTTTCCCAAAGTGTGTCGTTTTTCTCAAATCACTAGTGGATTGTAGTCACAAGAATGTGGATAAGTCTGCAAGCACAGCTTGGAAGAGTTAGGAGTCATTTCAGTTGATCTTGTGTAGGTGCATCACGTAAGTGTCAGGTCACAGACACTGCTTGATGGAGCCTTAAATAGTGGGACAGTGAAATTCCATCTCTCCGATACGTACTAGTGACACTCTCCACAGTCGCGCGCTGTTTTCACCTTCAGTGGTTTCTCAGCGGCTGCAGTAAATGCAGTTGATACATGCCAGGACACATAATTGAACTTCAAAGCGGGAAAAAAGTCACCCAAGAAGGCAGTCTACTGTTCACCTGCCCCTGCAGAAGTTAATTTTAAAGCATTATCTACATGTGTTAACTCCTGAAGTTGCCTCACTTATTTTCACGGGCTATGGCATGGGAAGAAAGAATCAAAGTAAGTATGCAAGCATTCACTGGAACGTTTCCATGCATTCCACCTGCTTGAAGGCATATTGAAAATTACTATCAAAATGATACAACCAGAACAAAAGTTAATTATTTTTACAATTAAATCATATTTTTGTTGTATGCCTAACTCTGTTCATTAAAGGTATGTACAAATCAGATAGACAAATGACATCAATCTTGCTACCTTTTTTCCATAGAAGATAAATTGTAACTAGTCCTGTGCGTAAGGTAATAAGGCATCTCAAAATGAAAACGATGTGCACAGCAATAATTAGACTCATTTATTTTCTCTCTGCATTAGTTTTTATTTAAAATCTCTTCATATTTACCTATTCTTGAACCAACTGTTCCATGAACAGGTCAGTCTGTTTTGTTCTAGCTGTTTTAGTGGCCTTTAAAAATAGATCCTCTGCCAAAATAAAAGCAAGAAGAACTGCTCTATAACAGTAGTATCCTTCAGATTTCACTGAGGAGGCTATGCAAGAGTTGCTTATTCTTGTTTAAGAAACAAGAATTGCAGAATGGAAAGTTGGGCATTGGAAACATGCTGGAAGGATGATAGTCCTTAGTCTTGTAAAGAAATCCTCTCACATAGTGGAAAGCCAGCAATAAACATAAGAGCTGACAAGACCCCTGGAGTAATTTCTCCTGCAAAAGTGTTATCTGTTGGGAGGCAAAGAAAATTTGGCCTGAAGGAAAATAGTAGTGTCTTTCTAAGAGTGTTAAACACAGTCCAATGCCTCTAGTTTTTTAAGTATTTTGAAATATTTTTTAACTTGTAAAAGTATTTAAATTAACAATTACATTACAGGAGGTTGTGGGAAAAGAGAGAAAGCATGCAGCAGTCTATGAACCTCGGTCTGTCTTCATGCTCATCAAGATACTGAAAATTCTAAAAAAAAAAGCCCACAGGAAATCTTTAAAACCAGGGAGAAGAAACACTGATTTAAAAAAAAAGTTAAACTGAGATAAAAAACTATGAATCATACCTCACCCTCAGTTTTTGAAGTTTGAGATGTAGCAGAATTATAGAACATATGTTTCCAGAATGAAAGTTTGACTAGCTCAACAGAAGCCTCTGAGAGGTGAAGGAGACGAAAGGCTCAGTTACGAAATCTTCTGTAAAATTTACTGCGGACTCTGCTTGGTACCTTAGGAGGCAGGGGGTATAGGATTGGCATTTCATGAATCTGTGAAGCAGATATGATTGGAGAGTGCGAGTTTGACTCTTTAATTTGACAGGAGAAAAAGATACATTAGCTGAAATAATGAGAATAGTCAGATCTGAGCACTGAGTTAGTGCAAAGACTGCCCTTTGCATCCAGTAGCATATTACTTTTCTGTGATATAGAGGGTTCAAGTGATGAATTTTCACTTGTCTCTTGTTTTTTGAGGTCCTTGCATCTGGACAACATACAAAAGAATTGATTTAGGCCATTTTTAAATTTATAAAATAAAGAATCCAATACTTCTTTTTTTCCTCAAAGCATCTTTTTTTTTATTTTTCAGGTTTTGTTTTTTATTTTCCTTCCACATTACCCCAAATCCTAGTGTCAGTGAGCCTAGTGACCAAAACTCTGTGGGACTTCAGAAATCTTGTTACAAATATTACTCAGAAAGCTCAATTTCAAGTTAGTATTTGCACAGTATTTATTCAAAATTAAATGTATTCCTCTTCAGTAGAATTTTATTTTCTTGTTTTAAGGGGAAAATTATGTCTAATAAAAAATGCATTATATTCCTGATCTTTTCTTTCAAGTTTTCATCAGACTTTCTTAGATGTTCAAATTTAAGTATGCTGTGTAGAAGGTAATTTTGTGATGAACAAAAGTGGATTTGCATCAATATAGTTTGAAGGTTCTCCAGTGTTGTGTAATCTGTTGTATAAATTGCCACATTCCGTGTATAAACAAGTTCTTTATGCACTACTCCTGGATGCACATCGTTCCATAATACCTCACTTGTTATGGTTAGGAACATTCTTTTATTTTTCCTGCCTATATGTATTTATAACTAGTTTATCCTCAATTTTACAGTATATTAATAACTATGTGGATTCTTTTCTTCTCAGTGCTTATTTTCCTGATGCATTAATCCTGAATGAGCAGAGATGTGCTTTGTATGCCATCTGAGATCTCAGTTTGCTTTGTACAAAGGCATTAATATTTCTGTCTTTTCTGGAAATAACTTTCTCCCAATTCTGTCACAGTGTCTTCTGGTAACCTATTTGATCATAGTGACAGATCTGTGTTTCTTTTGTTTTTATCAACTGATGATCTTCAATCATATCTCGGATTTTCTTAGTGGTCCCAAATTGCTGGGCCATGCTTTTGAAATAGAAAGTTTAATTTCATTTCTATCAGTCTAGTGATCAGAATTTTCCATTTCTCATCTATAACAAATAAATAATAGCCTATTGTCTGACTTGATGTGTTTTGCTATCCCAGTTTCCTTTACTACTAATCTCAGTCATTTCTGTCTTGAAATGTTTTCACTTTAAAGTGTCATCAGAAGCTGTGCATGCCATGCAGTTCTTCTTACCAGAAGAGCAGTAGCTGCTTTGATGGCTTTTTCATTCCTCAGTCCAGGCAGTAAGTTTATGGTTCTAGAGTCCAGAAACAGCATCTGCAATTATCTACAGATTTGTGACTGCTTGAGAAAGTGTTCTTGTGTTTTGGGATTTTGTTTATTCTTCCTCCCCTAGTATGGGTGCAATGAGTTTTTTTTTCTTTTTCATCCAGCTTGATCATTTCTTTTTCTGTATCCTCATTGCTATTACTTAGTCATAAATCATAGAATGGTTTGGGTTGCCAGCGTCCTTAAAGAGCATCTAGTTCCAACACCCCTGCCATGGACAGGGACACCTTTCACTAGACCAGGTTACTCAGAGCCTCGTCCAGCCTGGCCTTGAACACCTCCAGGGATGTGGCATCCAGAACTTCTCTGGGCAACGTGTTCCAGCATCAAGTGTTGCAGTCTTTCTTTACCTTAATCTCATCAAAAACAAGGCAAAAGTATATACTTAGATTATGTCCTTTGTGTAGATTGTTTTTGTTCTCTGCATTTCTTCCCACTACACAGCAGATGCCTTTCTGCCATTCTTTTTCTCACTTGTGAGGTTTGAAAACTTGCTGCTGTTTGCTGGTTTTTTCAGTTCACATTTTACCACATACTGTTTCCTTTATGTTATCAGGTTTCTTCTGATCAAATCGAGATCCTGCTTACAAATCTACATTTGTATTACAGTGATGTTGCAAAGCTGTAGTAGTAGATACCACAACATGACTATAGTACAGTTGTCCCTATATTGGTAGGTTTATTATAGTAAATAGGAGTGGACAGCAGGGTTTTCCTTGTGATCATCACTTCAGAATTGTAGAAATTAGTTTTTGTGACATTTATCTAAGGTTTTAAAGCAATGACTTTGAAATGATTTGTTTTGATTTTATAAATATGCTGAATGATGGGGAGAAATTTCAAAATTAGTAAGTCTCAGAGGAGATGTCATTTCAGCAGGTATTTTAATGGCAGTTAAATGGTTTGGGAACTTTAACATGACTTTGTAAGACAAACCTTGATAACTTAATTCTAAATCATTTGGAGAATATGATGATTATGGAAGGTCATTGTCTTGCACATTTTTGGAAAAATTATTTTAGGTGTACTTTTGAGGAATTAGTTCTTGAAGTAGAATGTTCTAGATTTTTATTAATTAGATCAAATATAGTAAAGATATTTTTGGTAGCTTGAGTAATGGAAACTAAAAAGCATATTAAGATGCAACTAATTTTTACTATTGCTCAATAAAATTATTACAAAATTTAGAACTTCCACTTATTTGAACTTTCATTCACCTTAAATCTTCACCAAGTATAAACAAGGGTAAGTACTTTAAAGTACTTAATCTTTAGCTAATTAAAGAGACTGAAAAAACTAGTTCTGTTCTCTTCTGTGTTTTTTGGATCTATTAATGTTTGATTTACTACGCAAATTGGCAAGTTTTATTTGTCGTTACTTTTTTTAAACTACTGGTGACAATACCAGTTCCTGTTCTTTTGTTCAGTACAGAAGGTCAACAAGGTGGTTTCACAAATCATATTTGAGAATTAGAGGTCTGCTCCCACAATACAAGATCATCATCTAGTAGAATGTTAGTAGTCTGAAAAGCTATTTCTGTCAATGACATGCTAATTACAGCACCCCAGTTTGAAGAATAATAGGTCTTTGAATGTCAAAAAAAAAGTTATCTGGTGACCCACAAAATACAGCTAATAAGGTTGATAAAACTTAGCATAAATTAATTTTCTAATTAGTTTCTTAATGAAGTCAATATTTTATGTATAAATGGGATGTCTACATGTTACAGTAACTATTATTATTATTATAACCCAGTTCCTAGGGTATTTTTTTGTCATTGTATTGTCATAGAAGTCTTAAATAATGTGAGAAAAAATGTTCATTGTGAATATTAGGGTCTTGTACTGTCAAGTTGGTGTTGATTGTAATACCAAAGTTATAATTAGCTTTTAGCATTTCATAGGTACACTGGAGTGTCACCTTGCAATAGCAATCAGCTACAGTAATTAAGAACAATGCAGATCATTTCCATATTCTTTCCTTCTTGTAGTCAAATAATATGGCAATCAGCAATGGTTCTGTATTTGTGGTGTATGATCAAAAGTTGTGGTGTTTTTTACGGAGCACTGCTGTCCTTTCAGGGTTTTGATGCCATTAGAAGAAAGAGTATATAAGAAAGAGCTGTGAAAGCCCAACTTGCACACAGAGCGTCCTGCATTCACAAGGATTTTGTTTTCTGATGGTTTAGTCCCCTGTTGATAATGACTACATGCTTTTCCAAATGCACTTTAAGGAGATGAAGGTCCCATACTAGCCACTGTGAAGAAAATTAGCTCTACCCCAGACAAAACAAGTACAGCATAGGTATAAAAAATATGCTCAACTCTAGCACTGGCCAAATGTAAATAACAATGCAGTGTGCTTTTAGTTGTTGTTTGTTTTACAATGCATTTGAATTAGGATATGTATGTGTGCTTTTTTTAACTATCCAATAAAATGGGCATTATGAGTGAGTGAGTGAGTGTGTGTATGCGCACTGAATGCTTGATGGTCTCTTAACACTGCCATTTTCCACATCTTTAGCTCTACCTTTCAAATAAAAGACAAGTTCTGGAAATAATGAAGGAAAAAACAACGACAGAGTCCTGAAAACCAAATGTATTACAAAATATATTGTGTAGCAATATGAACAAAAACTTTAGAAGTCACCTGTAGGTAGTGGCTCATTGCTCTTATTTTTTAGGCAAGTAGACAAGGTCAAGGACTAAGAAAGGATCAAGACATAGCTGTATGAATTCCAGCATGATGTTTTTCAGTTGTTCATGGCTGCAGAGGATGGTTTGGTCATAGCACATTCTGAGTGTTGTTTTTCTGGTGACATTCTTACAGAACACTTACAGATTTTTATTTTTGTGGTTGCTTGGTCAGGTATTCGTACCTTCATTCATACAGCAAGGACCCTGTGAGCCATCTAGTGGGAAGTATCTTCCTAATACTTGACCATTTGGAAAAACTACTCCTTGTTCCTTTCCTGTTCAGCTGCCCAGCTTATAGTGCATGATGATAGTTTGCTTTGTGAATTGGCTTTTCAAAGATGGTGCAATA
>JAYRBT010000139.1:31535233-31545384 GCA_036023395.1 Myiotriccus ornatus
AATGTCAGTGTGACTGATCTCTCGTGATTGATAAGAACCTTTTGAGTGCCTTACACAATGGTTTTCTTGTGCGTTTATTGTCAAAGTGGTGAGAGGCATCCAGTATCTTGAAGACTTTTCTTTCAGCCAAGAATTCTTGTATTTGTGGAGTTCATCTTGGATTGTAATGAATGCTTAGTGCAAAACACAACACCATTTTCTACACAAGTTCAAGATGAAGCTTGACTGACATGCACAGCTAACATGGAAGTACTGTAATCTAACTGAAGTCGTTGTACAGGCAACACACCAGTTTCTGCAGCCACTGTTGTTAGTCCCTTGGTTCATATTGACTTAAGCACACTTGACATCAATTGCATCAAGATGTGACATGTTTTATAAGAAAAAAAAACATATAAAATGAAAAAAAAATATTTTTAGGTATTTTCACAAACAAAAACTGGCTTTTAAATAAATTTGCTTCCATAATGGTTACATATGACAAAAGAAAAAAAAATAAGAAAAAAAAAAGGAAAGAAAAAAGAAATTAGACTGCGGGGAAGTGGAATATGAAAATAAGGCTTAAGGCATCAGTTCCATATTTTTCAAAGCCAAATATGTAATGCTGAGAAGAGAAGAAATAATAATTAAAAGGTTCAAATCTTGTAATTTAATATTGTTATTAAAACTTTGCTGTATATTCTATTCTTTAACATTTGGTGTTAATATAAAATTTACTTGGCAATGCTTGACATTTGAAATAAACTCTTTTCTATGGTTTTATTTGCAAGTGTTCCATTAATTTTACTAGCTACAGTTGGGTTATAAAGAATCTGAAATCTAAAAGGACACTGTCAAGGTTGGGTCAATGTTTCAGTTTTTGGCAGTGTCGCCACTCCCAACTCACTTGAATCCATTAAACAGTTTTTTCCTACAGACGAGCCCAAGCTGTGATGCTCAGATATGCATGTTGAACTCTGAAGATCAAGGTTGTTCTGGGTTGGAGCGATACTTGATACTGGCACATGAAGAGTCAGATGGGTGCTGTTTTAGAGCTCCTCTTAACTCTGACATGCAGAGAATTAACGACCCAAAGATTTGGTTGATATCTATCTCTACTTTTGTACAATTGAGTTCATAAATATATATATAGAGAGAGAGCAGTATCAGTAAAAATTGATAAATGGCAAGCGGTAAAACAGTGATAAATATTTTATTAGTGTGAAACAAATGCAGTTGTCAAATTGTTAAATTGTTTTTTTAAGTAAGCAGTTTTCAAACTGTTAAAAGGTAATTCTAAGCAGTAGCTAGTGAAGTCCTTTCTTATGAAAACAAAACCCCAAAACCTTGGCAATGTCTTTTTGAATTAAGATTGATAACTTGAATTAGATGCAAGTCTGTACTGATGAAAACTTTCCTGAACTTTAATCATTATGAATATTCTTTGCTATCTGAAGTTACCATATGTTTTAATTATGTATATTTAAAAACAATAACTACTTAAAAAGCAAAAAGGAATCCTAGGAGGGGTGCAATAATATTAATTTAAATGCTAATGCAAATCAAAGCAACATCATGTTTCTCTAGCTTTCCCTGTAGATAAAATTCTGTACATTTGGTTGAAAAGCTTACATTTTTCTGCATTGTGGATACGTTGCCTCATGCAGTATCAGTAAATCTCTATTTTACTTTGGACTTAAATAAAATTTGAAATATGACTTGCAGTTTTAGTTGGAATCCATTTCTTAGACTGAAGTGTAATGTTTACTGAGCTTTGGAGAAGACAAGGCATTTATCAGAAACTTGAAATCCCTTCTTGTGGTACAAACTCTGAGCCTGTTTCTGCAAGCATGTGAACACAGTGTATACTCTCAGTGTGGTCAGCAGAAGAGGTGTATGCAGTGTTTTCAATGTCAAACCTACTAATACTTCCCCCTAATTGAACTAAACCATTTCTTGATGCATCTGTAATTCATAGGTGTTCTCTGCATTACTCCTCATCAGGAATGTTGGGGAATGCATTCGGATTTTTAATGTTCAATGCTAGAATGACCAAACTAAAGTAATATTCATATGGTAATGTAAACTTTTTTAAAAAGTAGAAATGCATTACTGTATACAGTGGAAAGCTATTTATTGTACCTCTGGGCTTATTCCTCTAAAAATCATAGCATAAAAAAATCTTTGTCAAGCCTGAATTGATGTATATAACTGAAATAATGTAAAGTTATATTTTCATGTTTTTATACTTAACAACATGATGGGCATACATAATGTATAAGTATTTCAATTCAGATAATATTGATTCGATGATACACATCTCAGTTAAAAAAGCAGTAATAATAGTTTAATATCCTTGTTAACAATACATCAGTATATTGCTATATAAAGTATGTCTGTGTGCATTTAAGTGAAAAGTAGTCAAGAGTGATGAAAGCTGTCCAAGGGTTTTTTATTCATTTTATATGAAAACTGTTATGGAGCAACCAAAATGTTTATGAACTCAAACTTGTGTAAATTTCAAAATGTCCTTTTACTGTAGCTTTTTGTTTACAGTACAGTATCTTATTTTCTGCTTTGTTAAATGAGTAACCGTACAAAGCTGGACATACACTTTCTAAGACAGTAACGTTCTCGTTTTTTCATGTATACTTATATGACAGAAAATGCTTCTGATTTTATTTTTCAATCTAACACATGGCTTTTCTGGAGTGTTGTATAAACTTCAATCATACATAAAAGATCTTCTTAAAAAAGGCAAAAGACCTTTAACGTCTGCTTAGTATTATTGAAATCTGGTTTCTTATTTATTATAAATGTATTTTTCTAAGATTTTACATGGAGCAAACCTGTTTGTCCCCACAGACGTGAAATTTCCTTGAAGAGTTTATGAAGTTTCTTCTTTTCTTGAATGAAGTTTCAATGAAGAGTATAAATCTTCTCCCAAGTCATCTTGTAGCTCAAGGATAGATTTACTGTAGTTTTTGTTATCATTAAATGAAGTAATGTAACTTTCTTGCCAACAATGTAATTGTATCTCCAGACTGTAACTTTCCTGATCACAGTTACAATGGCAGTGTGACAGGTTGATAAAGGTCGTAGGTTAAGTATCTATCTATTCGGTAACACTATCTAAAATTGTCAGTTTCAACCAGTACTTTTAAAAAGTTGAACAGATTGTTGATGTCCCCAAAGCAGAGAAAGACCCTCAGAAATGGCAGATACTTTTTATATATACTCGTAGTATCAGTACTAGATACCTAGTACAACAGAGAGTTTGCTGTAATAGCAAACAAATTGAGTCTGAAGAGGTTTGCAATGTGAAAGGTTCAATGTTTTTAAGTAAATTTATTGTACCTTTTAAGAGTGTGTGTTTCTGCAGTATCAGCCTCTTCTTTGGCTGATAGAGGCAGGCATTATCTTTACATGAAACCTTGCACAACTAATTGTATTTAAAAATACAAGTAGATTATTTCAGCAATCATTTGGTGCAGTTGCATGAATGCAGTGGTCACCAGCAAAATAGAATCATCAGCAGCTGTTCTGTGGGGTATTTTTAGAGGCTACTCAGACCTTTTTGACAGCACCAAAGTCTATCAAATCTTTTCATTTATGCTGTCATGGGATCAGAAAAATTTGCTGTGAGAGATCCATCAGGTCTAAATTATCTTAGGAATTCATATCAAGGACTTACAAAAAAATTAAGCAAGTAACTTAGCTGTAGACCTAATTTGGAACATTTTCCCTAGTATCAATGTTTCTAGATAATAGAGAATAATGTACACCTGTGTGAGACATAATAGAGAATTGTATACATCAGTTGCACCGATGTGACAAATTTCATTCAACTGCCTACTGTTGGTCTTCCTGAAATTTCTGCTCACACTGCTACTAATACTCTAAACTTCAGTCTTGCTTCAAATAGATAAGTGCCAAAATTGCCCTAAAATTGTTCTATTTTCTCTGTTGAATGCTATATTTCCTCTCTCCCAAAAGAAGTAGTTTGATAAGCAGGTTAACATCTAATATCCGGGGACACAGGAACTTCACATGGTGACAACTTCATAACAAAGAGTCTTAATTGATTCCTACTTGCATTTAGTAGGTGTCAAGTACTTGTAATCTAAAGTAACTGTAATATTTGTAATGGATATTTTCTTTCAGAGATTTCCTTAAAGTAGTTAATATAATCACTTTTATGTTTACACCTTCAGTTAGAGTCATTTAGTGCTTTCATGTAAAATGTATTGAATTGATATTTTTTGAATAAAAGAAAATTTATATGTTTTGGTAAAAAATTGGCAAAAAATGGAACATAGTAAGATACAACATAAAAATTCTGAGAACTGTAGCTCCAACTACCCTGCAGCTCTCATGTGTCATGAGGCCTTGCCCCAGTCCCTAATCTTATTTTTGGGGCACATTACACAATGCTTTTTCTTTTTTTCCCCTCTTTCCCTACTATCTGGAGTTAGTTCTAAGTCATACTTTTTAGCTTGGCAGGCTCGTAGGAAATGTAATTACTCTATATAATAATTTAATTGATTTGACAGCCATTAAAAATGTTTATAATAGCTCATTGCATATGTCTCTGTATTAAAGCAGCAGTGATGATAAAGATGGGAAAGGCTGTCTTAGCTAACCCCTTGTCCAAGTGGTATCATCCACTGCACTTGTTCTTCTATCACTCTCCTTTGTACATTCTTACTGCTGATGAAAATTTAGGTACCTCTGTAGGCAGCTGAGTGCTTTACTTACTTCAGTGGTGAGAAAATTCTTTATACATAAAAGAAAAGCACCTAATTTCATGAAGTTGTCCAGTGAATGACTTTGTACAATTTGCCCAATATTCTTAATATTCTTCCTCCCTTTACACTTACAACTCCCACTCAACAGGAAAGGACCATTACTACACGCCGTAGGCATAGAGAAAAAGTTCACATGTAATTTGTCATAATTTTTAACAAATGCTGACTTTTTGAGACTGACTTATCTGTGTTAAATAAAACATTTACTCCTACTAGTCTTCCAATTGAAGACTGTGATTTAAAATACATATTCAAATTAAAATGGGTTTTATTTATTTGCTTTAAATATCGCAAACCTGATTTTGAAAATGTATCTTACAGAGTAGGAAAGGGCTGCTAAACATTAGTGCCTGGACTAACCCCTTAAAATTGTCTTCAGATAGTTCCTATCTGGAGGTCAGGGAAATGCCACTAACAGGGATTCCAGTGGATCCCATGAGCAGTGCAGGGCCACACTACCTCCTTTGCATCTTTCCAGGCACAGAAGGCAAGCAGGTAGGAAAAGCTGAAATAGGAGTTGGAGAAGTAATTTTATGTCATTTTGCTGCCCCTTCTCAATCCTACAAGGTGAAGGTATCTTTTTCTTCTAAAACCCCGCTCTTTGAGCAGTTTTGAAATTATAATGTTCAGTTTATGCTAAAAAGTTCTTAAAACTGGGACATTAAATCTCTTTCTGGAGCCTTTACTGTTAGGAATCATAGAATCGTAGAAGGGTTTGGGTTGGAAGGGCCCTTAAAGATCACCTAGTTCCAATCCCCATGCCATGGGCAGGGACAACTTCCCCTAGGCCAGGTTGCTGCTTAGAAGGAGGCAGTCCAGAGTACTTCTGGCATATTGATGCTTTACTGAAGCATCAAGAGCATCTTGTTAAAAATGTGTTTGGGGGCTTTTATATAACAACTTTTAACCCAATTTTCGAGTTAAGTTGTTACTGCCTACCCTTCAGCACCATATTCTGTGAGTTTTGAGAAAAATGTCATTAGAGAGGTCAAGATACAGCTCTTTTAATTAATAGTATGCTTTACAAATAATATTTCTCAGTGCTTCCTTTCCTTGTGAGTTTCACTATGAAATGCAAACCCATTTTGGGTTACCTCATACTCCTAAATAGTAGAATATCCATGGAAATTTTTTTCTGGATTTGAGGGAGTAGATTTTTTTTATACTGTCACAGTGACTAAAGATACAAACAACGTGATTTTTACTTAGGTGTTTGCCTTTGTATTTATTACTGTTGTTTTTAATAATTTCGCAAAACTGTTAGAGGAGTATTTACATTACTTTAGAACTAAGTGGCTTGGCAGTTTATCCAAGTTAGCTGTATGTGGAATTCTTCAGTCAGCTTCAACTACTTTGTGTGAATAAATAAGCAGAGATGCTGATACATAAAAATGAAGATCGTGGATGTTCCAGTGTTTATGTATGTATACATATCCATGCACAGTGCAATAGTAAAACTAGTGCTGGTTTTGATAAGGCCATACTCAAAAGTGATGATAACTACAGCAATAATTCGTATTAGGGCCAGTAGCAACAGGAAGGTTCATAAGCAAGTGCCTTACCACCTCTCGTTTGAATGAATATGGAATTTTGCATTTCCGTAGGACAGTATGAGTCCCCGTGGGAGTCAGTCAACAGTGAATCCTGTAACTTCAAAATCTGGGGTAAATCCTGTGATCATCTTCGTTCTCACTGATGGGATTAAGTTCTACAGAACTTCTGTGAGACAAACGGGCTCTTCCAAGCTACCTTTGGCCTACACAAAAAGGTCAAATGAAAGCTATTGCATGTGTCATTGCCTCTCACTTAGCAGCAAGGATGATGGGTTTATGTATGTGCGTAGTTTTTCAAATTGAAGTCTTTGCTATTTAAGAATACAAATGGTTGATCTGAGAGGCTCAGGTTTAGTTAAATCTAAAATTAAATGAACAAACAAAACATAACTCTTTGCAAGTTATTACTTGATTTTCTAAACCAAAACATCTATGAAAACTTACTGCTTCCGAAACAAAATGCTGGGGCTGACAGGGCTGGATATTACACTACCTACTTTGAACATTGTGCAATAAAGTATACTGCTATGGTGCTGTGGCAGAATTCTGTCCACATTTTCTATTTTATTTTTTTTTACTGGCATAGACAAACTAGTATAAACTATATGAAATAACTCTCATGGTGTGGGCTAGGCAGACAATTTTCAGGCAATTTCTATTGATTGGTTTCGCCTGTGGTATTACCACGTTTTTTTAAATCTGCACCTTCTGAATATATAAAAAAAATGTGATAAACTGTTTTTATAAAGCCATTATCCTCAGTGAGAGCAGGATTTTGCTTGACGTGTTTTCTTCATCCTGACGGGTATAACTCGCCTAATGTACTTGTTTACCCAAGGAGTAGTTTTCACTACTTTTCACTGTATGTTTTTGCTTTTTTTTAGCAAATTTCTAATATATAAATACAAATATTTTTTTAGCATTATAGATCCACAGTTATATTGGGACATGTTCATCAGTTCTGCTTAGTCCACCTTATAAGCTGCTTTCTATAGGACATCTTTGGCATTTTTCCTTGTATTTTGCTTTTTGATCTTTTATTATTGGGAGAGATTTTAGCACATTGAGATAAAAAAGTAACATTACGTACCCCGCTTGCTGCTGTGAGATGTTGCCCAAATCGTTCAAAGTGATTCAGCTGATAAGTATTTCCCGTGACTCACACCTCTTAAAGAATCTTTCTCGAACAGCAGGGACAAAGACTGCTCTGAGGAGAATAAAGTAATTAATATGCTTCAGTCAGATCCTGCCTTGCTGGAGTCCAGGGAAGCTGGAATGTCAGGACCACGTCTGAACCTCCCACTTGTCTATGTGCAGTCACGCAGTGATGTCCCCAGGGATCACCACGCTTGGCACTCATGCTAGCAAAACTGAATTGTTAGTTAGCATGGTCAAGATGCAAAAACTGTTTCTCTGCTCTTAACGTGGTGCCGGGGTGGGAAAGAGAGAGCTGTCCCCTCTTTCCCCTGTCCATACTTTCTGAAAAGCTTTTTTCCTTCCCTGAACTACAGCCGTCCATATTCAACAAATTCATCATGTAACTTTAGAAAAATTGCTTTCATATAAAATAATAATGTATTTTTTAACATAGAGGAAACTTGGCATTTACCCTCACTCGAGAAAAATAAGCACAGCCATCTTGGCTGACTGAACAATTTCATGGAGATTTTTCTCATAGAGAAAAGAAGTCACTACTTTATTAATTATGACATCGTATGTTGTCATAAAACATGTGAGCTTCCCAATAGACAGAATCATGAGACTGTAGGTATTATTTGTAAGATGCTAGCTAAGATTACATTATGTGGACAGCCTTTCTTATCCATGCTTTAATATGCTATGTAAATCAAAGGATTATGGGTTTGACAAGTGGTTTTTCAGTGTCAGAATGTCTGTATGTTTTTTATATATATATGTATACACACAAGTAGAACAATTAAAGGGGTTTTCTCTTTTTTAAAGGGTATCCTTTGATCACTTACACAGACCTAAGTTAGGAGCAGTACAAATAATTGAAGTCTGAAGCAAAATTGCTCAGTGTGGCAATGCTACTTGATCTATGCTATTTTCTTTTTTATTTTTCTTTTTGAATATCTGTAGAAAAAAACCCAACAGTGTCTTGCTAGAAGGAATAGACAACAAAAGTGTTGGTAAGAGAAGGCAGACCAAGCTTCCATGAGACTGTAGGATGGGATTTTGAAGCCATGACTTGAAACTACAATACTGCTTAGTACATAAACTAGAAATTTAGTTCTAATTTAAGTTAGAAAGTTAGAAGAGGTTCAGTAGCTTTTTGTGGTGTAGCTGAATCAGGTACACATCATAATAAGTGTAGACACTGGATATAGCCTCCGGCATTTAAAAATTAGACCTATCCACCTTCCAGGTATTCACTGTTTTGGGCTACTTTGTGAAATTTTTATGGGCAGACTTACTGCTTAGCTAAATCTGGGTCTCATTCTGGCTGCCTGCATCAATTCAGTTTCTGGGGATAAATATCAAATCTGAGGGTGAACTGTTTTCATTCCAAATGAGGAATCTGTGTTTCTTTTGAGCTGGCTTGCTTTATATTTTAAAGGCAATATTTCAACACCTAACTAATTATTTTTCTTTACTTTTCTTGCTGGCAATATTGTCAGGATTTGGGGTTTCTTAAGCTCTTACATAAAACTGGTAAAAAGTGTTTACTGAGGGGAAGTGCGAGTTATCAGTCAGACCAGTGTTTTTTTAAGACACTGTTTTATACTGAGATTATAGAAGACTTCATGCTACAGCAGAGAATAAAAATAAAAGGAGTTGTTGCAAGAGGATTTAGGTGAGATTTTGCTTGGTTTGGTTAATTTTTTAAAAAATTATCTTTTTGCTTGTTTTCCTTTCACTACAGCTTTGTAAAAAACAAAGATAATTAGTTTTCTCTATGAATTCCCTTTGCTGTTACATGCTCTGATGGCTGATTTGCATCAGTGAAGCCACCTGGATACTTGGAAAATGTTCCCCTGCTCTTGTAGATAGATGGTAGAACTACCCGATGTAGTAATAGATGTCTTCTGTCTGCCTTCATTTCCATGTGGATGTGATTGTTCACTTGTTTTGTATAGTTTTGGTTTTAGTGCAGATACTGATACAGAGGTCAGTGGGGAAAATAGTAAATACATTATTTCTTAAAAGAGTAGTGCAAAATATGGCAGAGCACTCCTGAAGTCTTTGAAGAAGGATGTTGGAAAAAAAATCTTTTTAAAAAACTGACTTGCCTCTGAGCACCCCTTAGTGAGGGGGGAAACTAAGTGGCTTCTGCGTTCTGCAATTGCATTCCCCTGGGTAGAAAATATAATGGTCAAGATTGTGTACAGAGGTGTTTTTGCAGAATCAGTTCCAAGTGACTGAATTCTATTTAAAGATGTCAGTATTGGTATTGAGGATGTGATGAAATGCAAAAAGGAATTTTTCTTTTAAAAATAACTGTCATGAATTTTTTTCCTTTTAGTTACATCTTCAAACCTAGCAGTGTCAGGGTTGGTTTTTTTTCGGATTGCTGCAAAATGTACATGAATTAATGCACCATGTCCTCCTCCTGAAGAATTCTATCACCATTACATACTATTCACAATGTCTAGTATGGACGGATCATCTACAGTTGGTGTCCTCATGAAAGGTATCAGCTTACAGAGCTTAGCTCATGTTTTAGGTCAGATTCTAAAGAATTAATCATATACCTAAGTCCTATCATCGGAAGTGGGAGCCCCTGGTGGTCTAGTGGTAAAGACGCGGCGCTGTCACCGCCGAGACCCAGGTTCGATTCCTGGTCAGGGCC
>JAYRBT010000139.1:31545484-31589972 GCA_036023395.1 Myiotriccus ornatus
TCCAATGCGCAGGCTGGAAGGTGTAAAGACCTTCCCCGGTTCTTCGTTCGCGAAGTCTGGCCATTATTATTTATCATCGGAAGTGCCTGAAGAAAATTGATTTTGATAACAGACTACTTTTCAGCGCAAAGAAGTGTCACCAAACCATGTAGGGTCCTTCTCCTGTCTGTTCATTAGAAACAGTATACTGTTACTGCTTTATTTTAATGTGAATTTTCATCCATTATTGTCTTTCTGTCAGAAACATCTTGCATGCTGTTTTTCTCCTTCTTAGGAACAAAATGGTGATGCGTAGGACACCACAGATATATTTCTGAAACCTTCTGCAGATGCTGACATTTTTATTTATAGGTGCTTGGGTGCTTTTCATCTTAATTCCTCTGAGACCTTTATGGCTGATAAAATTTAAATCTTCCAGATTTTGTATGTATGTCTTTTTGTTGGAAACCTGTTTGTAACCTGCTAGAGTTCCCTCAGTGGCCATTAGCTACTGATTAATGATGCCATTCAGGTACAACATTTAATTTATATAAAACCTTGAGGCATATACAGTATTTTTTAAATAAATTAATATTTATGGTATCTAAAGTGAAGATTTAAGCATGCAAGTTAGGATGCTGAGGATAAGAGATGATAAATGAACAAATGTATAGGAGAAATAAAATGTGAGACGTGGCAGGCCGGTTGTGTTGGTGTGAACATATTCTATGTTGTGTTTAATACTAAGGCTTTAATATTCTATTCTAAATTTTCTTAATGAAGAATGGAGTAAGATATAGAAAATATACTTATATTGTGACTTCCATCTGATGATACTAATTCCAAGTAAATGAATTTTGGCTCTAATTGTGATAACTGAGGAAAAGAAAAACTTTTCCTGTGAGCATCTTATGCTGCTGATTTTATTAGCATAGCATTGCTGCTTCTTGGAATACTTCCTTCATTTTATTTTGGAAGCTTGTCCTTCAGAGACATGCAGCTGCAAACATAAAATGCTTATTTTGCAAGTGCCTGGAACTTGCTGAATCATTCTGTCTTTGCCAAATAAGTGTTTTTTGTATGTTTCTACTCTGAACTTGAGGAGGTAGTACATTTTGATAGCATTTGAGTTCTGAAATCAAGTTATGATACCTAGATGCATGAAAATTAATTCTTAAATTAGTTTGTTGCCATGATTTAGCTTAGAAGCTTCTATGTTGTCTGCGAGATGGATTGCCCATTGTGTTGTTTTACATGTTAGTGATTGTTATAAATGATGGTAGGAACCACAAAATTTAAACTTTCTATGTTAAACTTTCCAGTTCCATTTGTCTGTGTGCTCATGTTCAATCAGTCATGTGAAGTGTCTTATTTCAGATACATTCAATTGAAGTCAGGCCTGTACTTTCCATGCTTATTTGGAGACTTATTTGAATAAATTATGTAGCATTCACTAAACATGGAGTTAATCTTTCTGTTATTCCTTCAGATTGAATAAGACTTGAGACCTTCTTTGATCATGTTATTCTTTAGAAGAGTTGTTGGTAAAAATTATGAACAATGTGCTGCCATTCCTCTTGATGGAAGCCATTTAGCTATTTAACCTAAATGTCACATTGGGAAAAATGAGTTAAAATGACATAAGCAAAAAGGTGTTTTACAAACTCCAAAACTTGTGTATTCTACTGCTTCATAGTCTGCATCACATTCACTTTAAAACTTCTTCTAACCCAATCTCTAATAAAATAATAGACCATTGTATTAAGAAGAATATTTTTTATCTGTGGGTTACAATTTGTAGAGCTGCAAAAAAGGCCTGTTGTTCTTTACTAAAGTGCCAATATTCTCTGTTTTGATGAAAATGTACTTCTGTACAAGTAAGCGGTATGTAGTAGTGCAGGGCTAGATGTCACTTTTTATATAAAAGACCTCAATGAGCACAAGTCCTATTTGAAGTGGAAAATGTCCTGGCACAGAGTTAAAGAGATATCCTACTTCCAGACACGAGATTTAAATTCAGAATGATCCATGTATGAAATAATAGATCATAAAAACAGTGCAAGGACTTGTGCTGGGCCATTTCTTTTCCCAAAGTGGAAACACTTGTATGTAAGAGTGAGAACAGTAAGTCATTGGAAATTGTAGCCTTTCCTGTACCCACCTGTCTGTCCATTTCTCCATTTCACTGTTTTCCAGGAAAAAACAAAAACAAAACAAAACAAAACAAAAACAAAAACAAAAACAAACAAAAAAAAGCCCTAGAAAAGACAATCACCCATTTTTTTATTCTGGAGAAAAAAAAAAACCACCAAAAAACCCAACATAAAATAATAAGAAAAAACAAACAAACAAAAACACAAAACCAAAGGAAACCCACCATCACCACCACCTCATTTCAGGCATCAGACATGGCCTATAAAAGCAGATTAGGTTAGTGAAAATATCCTGCATAGTTTTTACTATGAACTGTCATATTTTTTGAACATTTGGTATGCCTACTATCTAAGCTGAACAGTGAAAATCACCTATAAGCCATTTCTCAGATTTTTACAAAGGAAAAAGTTAAACTGACAAAGATGTTTAAGGTATCCTACTTACAGGACTATCTATGCCATTAATAACTGGCAGCATACCCAGAATAGCAGTCTTCTGGGACAGCTGCACAGTTTATTTTTCACAGTCACTGTGAAATGAGACTGAAGGAGACAAAAGAAAAAGGCTTTAAATGCATAAAAGTTAAAATATGTCTAGGATGCGAAAGTGCTACCCTGATGAAAAAATAATGTCCAGATTAGCATTAAAACACCTTAAACCGATGGAGCATTTCCAGGATCATTGAATCACCATTAGGTGGTGATTGTCAAGCAATGATTTCTGTAAGTAATGAAATCTCTGAGAATACCGGCTTATAGAGGGTAACCTTGTACTGGATGATGATGAGTTGATTCAGTATAAATTTAGTGTAAGAATAAACAAAAATAGCCTGATAGTTGAGGGTCTCTCTTTCAAACTGACACATCAAGGCTGGCTCCATACTCATATACAACCAGCAGTGCCTGGTGTGTTCCCAGGCACCAGACTCACCATCTATCCCATTAAGCTGCCACAGCAGTCCCTGGTGTGCTGTTGCCTGGTGCCAACTAAGTATGCTCCCCTGCAGTTCCCAGGGACAGTTTAGGGATGTCCCAGCATTTTGTAAGTTGTCACAACATTTTAGTGTCTAGGAAAGTTTACTGTAATAAGCAGAGGATATTGCATGCTCATTAGCGTGAGTATCCGGGAATATTTGGGGGCATTTTGTTGCAGTGTGGATGTCACCTGTGGGAACTAATTAAAGCTGCAGGAGTGGAGTCTTGAATTTGAAGGAGATCACAAGGTCTCTTTGGACAAAGAAATTACACCTGGCAGAGACTTTTAATAAAAGCCTTTGCTCCAGTTCCTACTGCTGGAATACTCACACTAGGAAAGACATCTGAAATAAGTGAAGAGATTACCAGAAACACATAAAGTGATGGGATTTGTTATCTAAAGAAGTTTTAAGAGGTCAAAAAGAGTAAAAACAGTTCAAGAAAAATGAACCTGCTGTAGATTTTGCAAAAGCCATTAAAGACCAATTTTTTTTCCACATATAAATATATGAATCCCGAACATAAAGATGTGAAATTGTTCATTAATGACAGTTTAGTTGTAACTCATAAAGTCAATGTATATTTTGGTTCTGGTTTGACAAGGAAATCTGGTAAATAAATTACAGAAGGTTTCCTCCATAAAGCAAAGGAGCTGTGAGGGAAGCAGGAATGTGGATGAAGAAGATAGCATTACCTGAGGAAATTTTACACTGAAAGAGTAAGTCCAAAACTGCATTCTTCAATAATCAGTATTATGGTCAATTCTATTTTTATAGACAAATAATGACCCTGACACAAGGAGTGGAAAATGACTGGTGAAATTAACTTGATGATTCAAAGTTAAGATAAAAATTTAACAGTGAAAGAAATGGATGTGCTTGTGGACTGGAAATAAGTCTGAATAGCATAGAAAGAAAGGCATTTAAGGCAAGTAGAAGAAAATTTTCAGACAGCAGGAGATCAAAGGGGGACCCATTGTTTTGATTCCAACAATGGCATGTCTGATAGTGAATGCCCTGTGAAGATTGAAGATTGCACACACAGTGGGTTTTCCTGGGATGGTTGTATGGCCTCCAGCAGTTTGTGGATCAGGGACTCCCTGAGACATAGATGATATCTTTGCATTTTGTATCCTTTCCTGCAATTTATCTAATCACTTTGAACTCATCTCAACTTTGGCAACCATAATATCCTGTGACAGAAATTGTCATGGCTTAACTCAACATTGTGTAAAGAACCACCTTTTTTTTGCCTAAAGCCCATTAGCTGTTAATTTCCTTTGTTGCCTCCTCATTCTTATACTATGAAATGTAGTTAGAAGTTGCTCATTAATTCCTGCTCTGAAGTGGGAGGCTTGTAATCTATCATATGGAGGAAATTCAAAAAAACCCCCAAACTTCTTTCATGCACTGAAATGGAAGTTGATGTAGTATGTGACTGCTGTTAATAAGTACAAGTGGGAGAAGACCTTCCTCACAAAAAGGAGAAAAGCTGCTTGCTTATAAAAAAAACATGCTGACACCAAAATAGGTTGGGAAAATTGACAAGGCATGAATTTAGGGTGGATTGTGAACCTTTGTGGTTTCAGGGCAGATCCTCTTGGCAGTCAGGTCAGAAGGCTGTGCCCTACACAGACAATGCCTTGGCCAGTGTGGTTGTGTAACAGCCCTTTTTTGCAGGAAACAACCTCTCAGAGGACCACTGGTTCCTCATTTACAGATGATCAAGCAAGTGTTCAAGCATTCAAATACATGCCTTTAGATCATTCCACTAGCAAAACCATGAAAACACATTTTTATATGTGGAAGGTAACTGGGATTCAGCAATCCAGGAGGTCCCATTCCATTGAACAGTCTTACATGGTCTGGCCGCAGAGATGCTCTGTTTTCTCATCCAGATTAATAGTAATGTGCAATCTCCTGGATTTAGGTGTCTATGTCAGCCATTTCGCAAAAAGACAAAAATACACATGGTGCCCTTTCATCCCCTAGCTCAGTTATTGGAAATGATTTAAATAAAAAGAAAAAAAAGCTCACAACCAAAAACAAAACAAAACAAATAAACAAAACAAAACAAAAAAAGTGATCCCCCCAAACACTTGCTTCGAATATGGAGAACACTCATCCCTTTTGTTGTCCAAAACAGTTTATGAAAAATCCTTATTTCTGCAGGTGAAATTTTCATCATTAGTGATATGGTATATTTTCAGAAATTAAATGTTTCCCAGAAAACCAACTCCCTTTTTCAAGAAACAGCTAAACAGCCACTGAGTAAGATCAGTGAAGAGGGATTAGAAGGGTTGGTGACTAACACTGAAGCAAAGCCAGACCCGCTCCTGCTTCAGTGGTTCTAAGGACGGAAAACTCTCATGTAGTCTGCAAAAGAAGAACAGGAAGCCAAATCTTCCTTTCTCATAAGATCATCTTGTACAGTCAGGCTTCAGCTTTTCCTACCAGGGAAAAGTTCCATGGGAACTGGAGCTGCCACATTAGAGGCACGTGTCCTGTCAAACTGGATTATTCTCTGTTTCACTCTGGGGCTCTGATCCTCTCACTGCCCAATCATGTATACCTGTGTTTGTTTCTGGTTTCTGTGTACAAGAAGAGAGCTCCCTCTGAGTGAAAACCTAGACATTATTCAAAATGTAGCTTGGATCAGTTCATTCCTTACAGACAGTATAGATTGAGTGTGACCAAACTCTGCTCGGTGTATGTGTTTAGGCTGCTCTGAAAGGTGGGGGCCTTGAAGTGTAGATCAGGCTTGATTTCTAACACAAGCTGCCAAGATGGGATAAGTGTGCACCAAAGTACCAAAGTCATGCTGAGGGCATAATCTAACAAAGGGTTCCCCAGTGTAGAGAGGAACATGATTCAGGTCCCCCTTATCTATGTAAGGCAGTAAAACTATGCTACCATTGTTGGTGATGGTAATCTGAGAAGACTCACGCTGAGAAGATGTAAATGATTACTGAGATTCAAGCTGGACGATTTGAAGGTCATGTTGATTCAGTTTTACTTGCTTTTTGCTTTGTCCCAAGACAGATGTTGAAGTTTCCAGCGAAAGATGCTTAGAGAACCTGGGCAGCTCCTAGGAATGGGTGATACCTGGGTGCTGAAAAGTGGTGAACCTTTAAATCTTACTTCTAGACACCTTGCACAGATCTAGCTGAGTATTTTGCTCAACAAGGTCTTTAAGATTACCTTGAGTTGATTGGATAAGTTACAAATGTGGTGGGAATAACCTCTGCCTTAGTACTGTATGTGAGGATAACCTTGATAGGGTGTCACAATTTGGTTTTTTTGCTCTGTCCAAAGTGAATGCACTTGAGATGCTAAAGTATAAAACTTTAAGAATAGGAAAGAAGTCTGAACGAAATTATTTTGATTAGAATATCCTGCGCCAAGACATGTGAGCTGATACTGCAGAAATTTTTA
The DNA here is from genome assembly GCA_036023395.1 of Myiotriccus ornatus. NCBI lineage: Eukaryota > Metazoa > Chordata > Aves > Passeriformes > Tyrannidae > Myiotriccus > Myiotriccus ornatus. Next base: position 31,552,026 of record JAYRBT010000139.1, read on the forward strand.
AGGTCTCTGATCATTAGTTTCTGATTTTTTTTTTTAATAGGAAAAGGGAAAACGTGTAAAAACCCAAGCTGCTCAACCTTGATTACTGGTATTTTATACTAAATGTGGTTGTTCCTGCCAAAAATATTAAGCTGGCAAAGAGAAGCTTAGATGTCTCATTAGACTATTGCCAAGAAAGACATGATTTTGAAAGCTCTGCAGGGCAGACCCCAGAGGCTGTTGCTGCCAATCTGTTCTGTTATTCACTGCAGACTGAGCAGAATCAGTGCTTCTTTGAAGAAACAATGCTTCTGGCTACTCTGGATGTGCACTGAATAGATTTTAACAATGATTTTTTTTTTTTTTAATTATGTAACCACCTGTGGATCTTTCTTTTACTTTATGGTGCAGGCTGTACTAGATTTTAAGCATACTAACAGAATTCAGAATATGTGTTTGTTTCTAAAACCATATGTAAGAAATACTGTAAAATAGTGATTCTAATACATGAAGCAAAAATTGAAAACCTGAAATCCCATAGTACTCTACAAGAAGATGCACTAGTTTTTCTAGAGGAATAAGCCAGCTATTTTAGATTTAATATTCATATCTGTCCTGAGGGCATGTTTAGGGAGAGGCATAAAATTATATCAAATACATAGGCAAAAAGTATGCCCAGTGCATGTGTTTCATTTTGTTGGTGATTCATAATCAAGTCAGAATATTGTAGAAGTAGACCTGTGAATTATTCACATTGCTGACATTTAGCAAATTAATGTATTTTTTAAGTTGCTTCCATAGTGGACTATGAATCAGTCAAGAGTGAAAGACAGAACAAAAAGTTCTAATGTGAGAGCATTTACTCAGCCAACCAAATAGGAATGAGCTTACCATTCCTAGATTCAGAAAGAAAAAAAATAAACAAAACAAAACAAAACAACAAAACCCACACCCAAGCAACTACCACCACCACCAAACCTAAAGAAATAAAGTGCTTGCTGAGATAAACAATGTACTCCATCCATATATCCTGGAGTAGCTCACGAGACACATTTTTAAAGAGAAATTAGATTGGGCACTGATTTTGAAGTCTGAAACCAGAAAAAACCTGTCCTCTATATGTCTCAGTAGATCTCAAGCAAAAAGTAACTTTTGTTTTCTTACTTGCCAGGAAACCATCTTTGGAGATTTCCATATTGAGTCAACTCAGAATACTGCTTACAGAAACATCCAGTCTTGGCCAAAACAGCCCTTGTAGCAGAAACTTAGCACAGTCCTTTGTAATCTGCTTTGACATTTTGTTAACTTCTTTTCAAAAATATAATCCGAAAAAATGCAGTCTAATCCGTACTCGAGCACTCAAGTATCTCTTGGAGAGCCTAAATTGGCTAGATTGAAAAGTCTGCTGCTGTGAGATATATTCCTTTCATACAGAACAAATGGATCATGACTTAATTGCCTCTTAAACCTCTTCACTTGAGGTGCCTTAGTCTTTCATTTAGTCTTTCATTTGACAGAAAAAGGTAATTTTCAAGGTCCATCTTGTACTTCCATTTTATATTGTATCCAGTATACATAACTTTGTCACCATTGTTTGCAAAACCGAGTGATGGATTTTGAGACAGATAATGCCATTTCTCCCTTCTTGTTCAATATTAATAAAACCAACTTCTGTTCTTAGATCTTCTTCAGGAGTTCATGTTCAGGTGATGAAACTCCAATGAACAAAGTTAATAATACATGTGGGATGCCTCATAATTCTCCATATTTCTATACAGAGGTGAAGAAAAGCAATGAAACCTCGCTGTCCTCCATTTCTCCACTGTTTTCAACATCATTTTACTAAAAGTCTGTGGAAGACAGTGAGGTTGCAGCAGTATGGTAATTCCATGTTCTCTGTCTGCCATTTAGAGACAGCACTTTAGTGGGCCTCATACATTTGGGTTCCCTGGAAAAGATGAGTGCACAAATTGAAGCTGTAATTACTTTGTATGAATGCTCATTACACACCATCAGAGTAAACTCTGGGAAGAATATTTTATAGCAGGAGAAGGATCCTGCAGGAGATGCACATACAGAGAAGATTGCTAATAAGCAGTGGGAAATAGTATGGAAGTTTTGGAGTTTCTGACCACAGTGAAGTCTGATTCCTATGCCAGAAAATGAACATTTTTTTATCCACTCTTTAGGACTTAGATTAGGATGGTGAAATGTCTGCTGACTGTAATGTCGGAAGCTGTAAGATAAAATAATTTGGGTGTGGTTCCTATGGCAATGTATTTTTTTGTGCAACAATGATCCTGTAGTCCTTATGATGACAAACTACTGGAAAGTTAGATGAATCCTACCTGGCCTATCCAATCTGCATTTCCCTCTCTGATAGTTCAGAATTTGAGGTCCCCGAACTGAGATGTTACAATGACTACTGGAAGTTAAAAATAACTGAATAAGGAGCACGCCAAAGCAAAAAGTCCTTAAAACACCTTAGTTCATTTTTTTTGCAACTGGCATCATCTCAGCCCTTAATAAAAGTGCTGTTCTAAATCCTGCTCTGCAACATTACAGAGAGAACTGTACCTTTCAGAGTTGTGAATGCCAGCTGAAAAAGAGGAGTCATGTTTTCCTTGAGAACTTATTTTGGGATGTTAAGATGGGTAGCTCTTTGTAGACATACTGTACATGTCACAATTATCAAAGCCAGCAAAATTTGATTCTAACACTGTGTACTCACATTGGGGCAGCCAAAGCTGAGATACTTAGTCAGTTTAAATATTAGCCAGCTAAAGTCTACTAAGCAGCCAACTACATGTCTCTTCAGTAGTAGTCTAATTCATGTATTGTAATTAGGCTTGAATACAAAATATTGATTTAGTAGTAATTACATTTGTGTGAGCATTAAGATAATGTTTCGGGAAATCTGCCTAGATTCAGAGTGAGGTTCCAGATAATGAAATGTTCACTCTATTGCTGTGTAGAAGAGCTTTTAAATAAAACTTAATCTATACTCTAACTACTATAAATTTATTTGATCCTGTCCTCTGACTTTTTTGGCTTAAGACACTCCACTAAAATTGAAATATCTTCCAGTGGTCGATTCTAGCTAAGTATAATACACCAGCTTTTTTAATGTATTCTGAGATCATTCAGGGAAAGGATGTGTGAGACCTATGAAAAATAAGGCAGCATCTACAGAGCACTGATTTATAGCCATAACTCTCATTAGTTGTAGAACTAAATATGATGCAGATTTGTAACTGCTCCATTAGCCTTAAATATTGCACAGTCAACACGTGCTCAGAGAGCACACAATCCTGTGATTCCTGGGTAACAGCTTATTTTCCTGTTTCACTGTTCTTGCAGTATTTTTAGAATTTTGCATCTCAAGAGCTGCATAAATACATGTTTTATGCATTTACATTTATACACACTAAGAAGCAGACTTATTTATCACATCTACAAGTACATGCAAGTAGTAAGTTCTCAGCATACACAAACATTTAGTCTTTTAATCTAAATGGCTGCTCTGTAAACTTTATTTACAAGATCTGCTACTGTAGAAAGGGTAACTAATTAGGAAATGGCAGATATCCAGAGCAATGGTTTAGTTAAAGATCATCGTAGCAATCAAATAACTCAGAACTGAAATAAAAAATATACAGGTAAATTGGACCTTCAACAGGAATACTAATATTACCAGGCCAGGTGGCCTGCATGTAATTTATACCTTGAAATGGGTTTCTTATCAGAGTAAATATTCTGTGTCTTCCAAGGGAAATAAAATCATGCTTGATTTTTAATTTGAAACACAGTATCTGACCTTAGCCTCTCATTTCAGACCAGGAACAGCTATTTAGCAGATCCCCTGCTCTCTGCTTGTTGAACTACAGGGGAAGAGGAATTCAGGAGGAGAAACATAAATAGGTAGGTAGGTAGGTAGATAGATAGATAGATAGATAGATAGATAGATAGATAGATAGATAGATAGATAGCCAGACAAACACTGAAATATATGCACCTATGTATATATGCATCTATCCATGTGTGTGAAATATATATATACATATACACATATATATATATAAAATACATAAAATAAACCTAGTGTATATAAACTGCACTTGGATTCAAGGCAAGAAAGCAGATCTGAAGACTGGACTATCTGGATTGTCTGCATCCTTGTCAGGATGGAAAAATCCTGAGGACAAGTGAACTTGTCTGACCCAAGCTTTGTAAAATCTAGTGACTGCTGATTCTGCTGCTCCCCATGACCCTTCAGTAAGGGAACAGCTGTAGATGAGCAACTGGTAGCGAAAATCCAGGCCTGGCTTTACCCTGTCACAAGTTGGGAAAGCTGGAAAGATGTAGCAAATGTACAGATGAAGCAAATAACTCACCTGGGAAACTCCTCTAGCAAGACTTACAGGAGGTTTCTATTTTATTTATGTTTTACCGGACACGATCAATCTGAGGATCTATTAACTGGTGGCACAGCTCTCTTATTCATACAGTAATACAGAATCTGTTGTGTCTAACAATGTCTAACATCTACCATTGAGTCTCCCATGCTGGATGGTGGTCAGGTCTAGAGCTCTCAGAGGAGGAAAAGTCTTCCTATAGCCTTCAGCATACTTGAGCTGACCTGCCCAGTCCCCATAACAAGTTTCATTTTCGTGTCCGTTTATTAGCATAACGTTCAATATTTGAAGCATCAGGTTAAATATTTCTTTAAAATAAGAACTGTAGCGGCATACAATAGTTATGAATTGCTTTGCATTATAGAAGATAGTTTTTACAGAAATAAATATTACATGTGCTAAGCATATTTCTAGAAATATGGAATAGCATTTAGCTAGGATATCACATATTCAAATACATATCTCTTTGGAGATTCATTCTGACTGTATGTTCAAAACCAGTTATGTGAGTCATTTAGGAAATAAATTACTTCATCTCAGTAGGGAATATGTGTTTTAAGGATGCTTCTGCATTTGAAAAGGTTCAAATAGCTCTGGTGAGAAACATATAAATTCCTTACATTATGTCTCAGTGTAAACCTTTGCTTTATCATGAATACTGTCTTAGATCCTCCTGAACAGCAATAATGAAGAAGGTAGAATAAACTTTCTAAAATTCAGTTTGAGAAACCCCAAAGAGCCCACGTCCATGCATTCTCTGTGTGCTGGATTCTGTTGTCACTCTCCTCCTTTTGCCTTGATAGTAGTCATGTTGCATGAAGAACAGCCATTTTGATTTCTTTACAGTGAGACATAATTAATTCTTCTACAGAAAAAGCATTGTCAATATACCAGCTTTGTTTTATAAAGGCCAGTGCTTAGAGGGTTGCTAATTAGTCCTATCATTAACCCCAAAACACTAATAATGCCTACTTTGGGATTATGCTCTGGCAAGGTGCATGAGAGCACCCTAGCTGATTCACAAATCCAGAGAGGGAGTTGTCAAGTCTGGGAAGGCAGTTTTCAGAGGAGCTGTAGGGCAGGTGCTACTCATCTGCAAATGGGAGGACCTTCAGGTCATGTTCTCAGCTGATTTTCTGTGAGTGTTCATGTATGGTTATGTTTATGGGACAGAATTAGATGAGGATGATGCGCCATGGATGGCCCATCATCTTCAGCATCAGACAGTCTGCTTGTTGTATGAACTAAGCACCATAAGCTGAATGGCTCAGTCAGTGTCATTGCAGCCTGTTTCTGCTCTATGTGCACTTTCTCTGAACAGGCTATTCAGAAAATGAGAGAGAAAGAGGGGAGAATAAGTTTTCTGTAAGAGAAAGATTGTATCATCAGTTGAAAGTGGATGAAGGAAAAACATAAAATACAATTTATCCCATAATCCACTTTTCAGACACATCTCAGAACATACCGAGGCACAACGCTATCCTATTACAGCATCAACATTTCAACGTAAGAACTGGTAAAATACAGTGGGAGAGAGGAGCAAGGTAGGTATTGTTAAAATCCCTGGCAGGGGATTGTCAGACACAATTCTAGCTGGGAAGAATAAATGAAATATCCTTCCTGAAGTGTGAGTGCCACTAACAGGCAGACAGCAGCTAAAATCAGCTTTGGGACCTTGGGCATCCCATGGGTGCAATCTTGATGTGCTGAATATATCTGAATTTGACCAAGGTCTCCCTAGGCCATTAGAAAAGGAGCTTTTCTTGTTTGATAACTGCTGGCCTCTGTGGAGTGCAGCAGTTGTGTGGGAGCTGATCCTGCTCAGAGGTTGTCCCTTGTGCATCCCTTGAGCTGCTGGGAGATGAACTCCCCTTGGTGTTCAGCTGGGTCTGTCCCATGCAGCTCTCTGTCTGGAAAGCCACAAAACCAGTGGACTGCCTCTTGCTTTTATGTTCAAGTGTAGTGCAGGAGAGCACCAAAGCTGTCAGTGTACCCCAGCACCAAGGAGGTTCTCCTGCCCTCTCACAGCACCTGTGCAAGGAAGCACCTGGTTTCTCCCAAGCACACCTCGATGGCATTAACTCCAGGGGAAATTGTCCTCACAGACATCCTTTCTTCACGGCTGCAGCCTCTGCATTTGGTGGAGTGTTTCCCTGCTGAGCTTTGAGTTGGGACTGCATACAAGCTGAGCCCTTGCAATATCCCTAACTGTAGCCTCCATACAGTAGGATGAAGCACTGAAAATTTTATTTGCTCCAATAAGTCCCTTAGACGCACTACAAGATGGACTTGGTGATGTCTGTCCCATTGTTCCCTGCTTTTTACCTTGTCAGCCCCCTTCCCTAGCACTGGGGAGCAGCAAAGCTGAAAGCTGCCCAAAAGAACAAGTCTCTTTTTTTCTCTCTTGGCTTAATCTAGGGGTCACCATCCTCAGCCTACCTGGGCATGCATCTACCAGCACTCTCAGTCACGCTTTGCAGGTGATACCTTGGGGAGCCCAATCCTTGCACTGACAGCCTGCAGTTCACATCAGGCAGAGGCACAAAGAGAGCTAGCAGTGACTGTTAGGGAAGAATGAGCCTGAGGCTTCATTTACAGAAGAATTATGCACCAGTGTATTTTGTCAGAGGGTGTGATTTATTTTCCTTCTCTGTCTAAAGATAATAATGCATTCCTTCACATGTACAAAATTGTATCTGTATGTAGGTACTTATGCTGGTACAGTTTACACCTTGTTGTAATTAAGGTAGCAGAGTTTATGTTCCTTAATTAGTAGGAGAATGTCTCCAACTCTTGAGCCAACTGTAAGAAAGCACACACATTGCTGGCCCAACTTCTTGTAGCTAACCCAAGAGATTTCCAGTGTCTTTTCAGTGCTGATTAGGGAACAGAGACAAAGAGGAAGAACTGTTTCCCATGATTTTCATGAAAAGGCTGGGCATTCAAAAACATGCCACAAACAAAGGGAAAATTGCACAGCAAAATATAAATAAGGTCTGGCTCAGAGTACATGCTGCTTGGTAAAACCAGGATAGAGCTTGGATTGTGGGAGAGAGGGTTAAGGAAGGTGCTGCAGCAGTGGTAGTGCCCAACCCTCCAGCTGGGAGGTTGCCAGAGAAAAAAAACAGGCAGACAAATAGAGCCGTGGGGTGAAAGGGAGTAAGAAGAAGACTTAGTTAAGCTGACCCACGTAGACTACTTTCCTTTGATATCAGCAGCCCATGGTGACACCCAAAACCTCAATTTTTTTTAAATTATGACCCAAAATCCACCTCTGAGTCATTATGAGCAGAAGGGAATTGTGCATTTGTCCTCTGCTGTGCCGACAGCTCTTTACACCCAGGCAATTCTCAACAGCATCTCTTTTGATGAACAAGTACCTACTGTTCAGAGTCAGCAGAAGTAAAGGTGGGAGCACAGTCAACATGGGGTGATTAACACAGCTTCAGTTTGTGAACCAGAAAAGCTGACAAAATATGTTATTTTTACTTTCTTACATTTGACATTTTTGAGACTAGTTTTCCTTCTACACCATTTTGTTACCTTGAAACTTAAGATGTAACTGTGTAGGCAACAGTAATGTTATTCCTTTACTGTGATACTACTACTTTTTCTGCTGCTGTAAAAGCCAGAAGAAAATGTCATTCTAAGTGGATGGTATTATAGTTTATATCCCCCATCATGCAACAAGCCTAATTCTTGCAGCAAGTGTTATGCATGAAGCAAATTAAAAGTGTTAGGGTCTCTGACTAATGACTAATCGAATAAAGCACAACAGCCTCATGAGGAGCAGTGGCAAACTGAGGCACTTTGCAACCTTATTCACTTAGCAACCTTATTCAGTGCAAAGGGAGCATAGGGCTGCTCCTGAAACTGCGCAGGGGGAGGGTAGCACCCTTGTTGCTGGTGGGATATCCCAGCATGATTCCCCACCCAAGGCCTGCGTGTGCAAACTGCACATGAACTCGAACTGGGGCTGGCTCATCCCTTGGCTTGTGAGGGAAATATTTAAAAAATTTCCAGTTGCATATCTTCTATTGCACACTATTTACAGAGGAATATTTCTCCCCTTAAAGGGTATGTTATTACAGAAACTTATGCCAAGTGGAATTTATACAGCATGTTACCAGGACATTTAATCTGTTGTGATGACAAAATAAGCATATATAAAAGGCAACAATATATATTATTTAGAAGATTATGTGTGATCTGGTTTTGTAAATTTTCTGTTAGTCAACAGGTTCTTTAAAATCTTTTCCATCCCATTTAGAGCCAAAGTCAGGGAATATTGTCTCATGATCTCCAGGCAGATAAGATGAAATTATGTTCTTTCAGCTCACATAGAAGAAGGAAACACATAAACAGATCCAGTTTACAGATTTTTACACAAAGATCTAAATTAGCAAGCCACTAATAGCAGATGAGGTGTATTGTATTAAATACCAGCACATAAACTAGTTTGATAGGTTTTTTTCTGGAACATTAAAATTTTCCAGGACAGGTTTTTTCAGGAGGTAGGACATTTTGTCTCTCATTTTACAAATGTGGTGTGAAACGAAAAGAGGAAAAACAGTCCCCGCTCCCTCCTCCCCCAGCTCTCTGAGGAGGAGACTCATCATGGCACATACAAGAAAAAACAGCCACCCACACACTGGAGCCCTTCAAGCAGAAAGCACCTGACGGGAATTTAAAAGTAGGTTTTCAATGGTGAAGTTGGCAGAAATCTACATAAAAGCAGTTCTTCAAGGGAGGGTATTATGTGATATGAATTAGATGAATGTATTGAGTTCCTCCTTTTATTTATTTATTTATTTTCTAAACTGTGAAGTCTAAAATTAAACTGTTGTTCTCCTGATCAAATATTTTCTTTGCAACAGCTCATGCCTGAAGACAAGGAATAACAATAAAGAAAATATAGGGAAGCATAATATATTTTAATGAAAGAAAGTTTACCTATCACTCAAAATCTTGAAATTCTATTTTTAGAAATCTGAGTGCTAGCTGCTTGAGTCTTCAAAACCCCCACTACACACAGAGCCAGCAGTATACCTAAAGCATTTAAAAATAAAATGGGTCAAATGAAACAGTGTGAAAATATAGACATAACATGATTTTAAGATCACTTTATAAGACTGATGTTTTTGCATTTTTTCATTTAGTCACAAAGCCTAATAACATTTTGATAAGAAGTACACATTTTTCCAAAAGGTTTTCAGAGTCTTCATATGGGCATCTTTATGACATTGCATTTCCTACCCTTAAGACTGTATGACTACATTAAACACATTTCACTTATGAGTCAGTTTGTTCTTCTGTAATGAAGGGAGAAGAAAACAGTTGATGTTTAAGACCTCCTTTAAATTTTTCATTGCCTTTACATGTCTTATATAAGCTGAATTTAAGTAGCTTTCTCATTTTTTTCTTCCTGTTTATTTTTAAATTGGAGCCAAACAATAACCTCTATATTTAGCTCGTTTTCTCTGCAGTGCAATGAAATTTTTGAATGTCTTACTGATTTGCAGGTTATTGATAACTCAATCTGGCAGATAACTTCACACTGGCTTCATTGCTGGACATGATCTGGATTTTCTGTATGACAGTGGCATAACCGTATGAGTCCTTCTTCTTGGAGTGAGTATCCTGTGATTGACACCATTCTAAGTTAAAATGTTTGAAAACTGGACTTCTACATTGCACCACCAGTTATGAAAACACTCATCAGCAGGACCAGCTCAGCACATCTTTTTGTGAAGTATCCAAGGACAACTGAGATTTCTTTGGGTATCACCTTGTGTATGAATTAGCCCATAAATCACTGATGTTAATTCTGAAATTTGAATTGCTGTGTGTATCTCCTGGGGCTAGACTTTCTGACATGCTGTACCGGTAACTGGCTGGTGGTAACTGCTGGTGTACCCAAATGTGATGTGACTTCTAAGCCATTAAAAAGGAAATCATAGGTTGCTCAATTATTTAAAAGGACAATAACAATTCAATAACATCCTCATCCTGACTTTCACAGAATACCGTTCTTTTTCACTACCATCTTTCTTTTTTCTGTACTGTGTGGCTTTCACAGATGAGGAACCCAGTAAGAAATGCATACATTTCTTCCTAAGGGAAACTGCGTGTTCAGTCCTTAGTGATGCTTTTCAGTGTTACTACTGAGCAGAAACCTCTGCCTTTCACTGCAGCAAAGGCTTTGCAGATGAGAAACTCGCTCAGTGATGTTGGACAGGAAGTTTTTGTGGTTTGGCTGGCTGGAAGTCCTCGCAGCAGTATTGACTGATTAGCGTTTCACCTGCAGGTGAATGAAACGAATGTATGCATTAGTCAAAGCCTTTTCCTGTGCCATTCTGTGCCAAATAGCAGCTTCTGAGTTTTCATGTGCCAATATGCTGTTGGAGTGAGTCCAGAGGAAAGCCATGAAGATGATCAGAGGGCTTGAGCCACTCTCTGGTGAAGGCAGCCTGAGAGAATTGGGGCTGTTCAACATGGAGAAGAAAAGGCTCTCCTCGGAGAGCCCTTATTGCAGCCTCCCAGTACCTAAAGGGGGCCTACAAGAGAGCCAGAGAGGGACTTTTTATCTGGGGGGATAGTGATGGGACAAAGTGGAATTACTTTAAACTGAAAGAGTGTAGGTTTATGTTACATATTAGGAGGAAATCCTTTACTGTGTGTGTGCTGAGGAACTGGAACAGGTTGCTATAAAAGTTGTGGATGTGGGATCAACCAGGGTACTCTGACTCATTATTCCTGATGGATGCTGGGATTCAGGCTTTTTCTTACTAAAATAAAGGGAAAGTATGTTGAGAGGAGAGGGTGGTGGTGGAGGAAGATCATATCTTATGTCTTAACTGCAAACCCCAGTCCCTGCTGTCTCACAAATCAGTCTCAGAAGTTCCTTTCCTATACCAACTGCAAAACATTCAGTGTGCACTTTGCTTCAAAGGAGAATTCAGTGAAACTGCTGTTAGCACAGCACTATGCAGCATGATACCTGCTGGTATATTTAAATTCCTCTTCTTAGTTGTAATCCTTGAGAGTGTGTGTATTATCTTCTCTTATATTACAAGTTTTTTAGTATGGTTCCCAAGTTGTAATTGAACCTTAATGTCAAATGGAGGCTTATAGTCACAAAGACACACCTGTGTTGTTGCTCTGTATCTCTGAACAAAGATGAAAGCCTCATTTTGAAAACCTCATCAGTAGGATTTGTAATCATGGTATTACCTGCATTTTATATATCCAACTACCAACTACTTTTTGAAGATCCTGAAAATTAATTTGTTGTAGCTCACTCCTTACGGATTTAACTGCAAAAGGGTGGGGATGACTATAAAGGAGATCTGTTCCTGCAAGTACCAAGCCATTTTCTTTGAAAGGTGCCTCTTAAAAGCACAGAAAATCAATTAGCAATACTTTTATTTCTGGTCTGGGTCTTTTTTTCATACCATTGAGCACCAGATTAATGCCACCCATGAAGTCATCGCCCTTCTAACACAATGCTGCCCCACTAGCAGACATTTGGTTTTGGCAATAAAATCCCAAGTCGTTTCTTGAAAGTATGGCATTTCTCACTTCCAAAAAATACTGCTGCCCGGTGGAGTAGATTTTTGGAGGAAAGATTAAAAAATTACATGAAACTTAATGAAAAGTAAGAGAATTACTCTTGATAATTATTTTAAATTATGGCTAGTGGATTTTTTAATATCATCTGTGATGAATAGCTTGGAAATTTAAATAGCAGTTAGAATACAAGCAATCTAAATTTCTAGTCTCATAAAATTCTAATCTTAGGGAACTTTCTACTAAGCTAGAAAGCTGGATTTTTTTTTCTCATTCTAAGCCTCTTCCGGAGGTGATTTATGGATTACATTGCAGCACATTAACTCTCAGAGTAAAATTTGGCAACCCACAGTCTGTTTTATGGCCTCATAAAATGCCCTATCAATAAACACTACAAATATATAACTGATATTAGAAGTCTTAGCCTATAGAGAAACTCCAATATAGCCACAGAACAAGTCACAGAGTATTTGGTTTCTTGTAGAGGGGTATGAGGTGACTGGTGTTTGTTGGGTATAGGGCAAATTGACAAGGAAAGGTTTGTTGTTTTTTGTTTTAGTCTCTGCCTGCCGTTATTCATTTCCTGGGATGAAAATTTGCGACACCTTATAAACTTCATACCTGGTTTTGGGCATTTGGTATTTTCACATCATGGCAATTTAAATGATCAATTTATTTTGAGAGTTGCTACACTTTCCCCCTATTTTGGCAAGGTTATTAACCAGAAGAAGATAGGGCCTTAAATTTTCTTAATCAGTCTGACTGCAGACATGAGTATAGTATGAACACTACAAAGATATCTATGATGCATGTTATGACATCCTGAGCTTGTGCATTTTATTTCACTTGTATCATGTTCTGATATAGGTGAATTAAGGTAGCTATGACACGTAGCAGAGGGAATTTGGTACTTCACAGGTGGATTCAGTCTGTTTAAGAAGATTCCTATGGGACTTATGATGTGGCCACTCTTCTTTCAAATCCATGTAACTCTGGAAAGGGAACTAAAAAAAGTATTTCAGATCTCATCAGGACTGAACTGAAAAGTCTGAATTTTCAGGAAATAATATCTCAGGTGAAAACACCCTTATTTAAACTATATCTAAATAGAATATCTAGTGCCTGAGAAATGGAGGGGACACACACACACAAAATAAGAGGAGATAGTTCTTTTGGGGAGAGGACAGATGCATTTAGTGACACTGCCACTCCTCAGTATCAAAGTCACTGGGAGAAGGTGAGATTGAAAATCAGCTATAAAACTTGACTAAAGTTTTGTTGATAAAAAAGATAAAATTACACATAGCTTTTCAAAAGTTTTTTAGCAAACTTCTAAGAGAGAAACTCAAAAAAAAAACTGTTTATTTGATTTAGCAAGACAAATTCCATGGACTATTTCCCTGTGTATACATGTATAGAGGAATTCAAAATCAATTTATCTCAGGATTTACTGATAAGAAGCCATGAAATTAAGCAAAGGCACTAAAATGGAAAAAAGCATGATAAACCGTGGGGTTTGATGAAACTAATGTCAAAATAAATTTAAACAGATACAAGGCTGTCAAAGGTCTGTGCTGTCAAGAGAGTCAGCAGTGTAAGGCAGTGTGAGTCTGACTCACTTGGTTACACAAGTTGAAGAGGTGATGACTGGTTCGTTTAGAAACATTTCCCTTCATCATGGCCATTCTCCCTCCAGCAGTAAATGTGGGAAGTGGAATTCTACCATGGATGCATTCAATCCATGTGTCTGGCCATGTACTGATAACCAGTACCAACGGCTCCTCAGGAACTCTTGCCTTTCCTGCTTTTGCAGAGATTGTGAAATTCCTTGGGTTTACTTTTCTTCTTTTTTTTTTTTGCTTCTCTTGTCTTCTCCATTGGTAGGTCTTGATTCGGGGGTTTCCCAGCTCAGGATGCAAAACATCTCTGTGGAAATTCTCCTCTCATCCTGATTTTTCTTGGTTTACATCTGTCAATGCATGCTTCAGGTTCACCACATTCCCAGCTGAACTTCTCCATGTTAGTTATATTCATATTTATAATACACTTTACTGTTGCACTGTTCAAAAAATCCCTTCTCTGCTCTATTTTTCCCTCCCTGCAGAGGATCTTGATTTCTTCCTGATGAATACTAAGGAACATAGTCTGGGTGTTCCTACCCTTCGAGGTCTCTTCCATTCCCTGAACACCACTTCTTATGATGAAACTCTCATCTCTCATTTCTTTTTATTCTTTTGGCACAACATGAACATCCCACACTAGCTGCTGATTTCTCATTTTAACTTTTCTTTCTTTTTTTTCTTTTGATTTTCCTTAATCTCTTCCTACTCCTAGTTTCCTCTTCCCCTCCCAATGCATTTCAATTGAAGAAGCGAGAAAAAGAGTCGTGGCTATACCACAGGTACCACCTCTAAGCTTGTGTAAGAGTTTATCTGTTCTCGTTTGGACATAGGGTGTTGCAAATCCAGTATCCATGACTTGTAGTTTTTTGAAACTACTCTTACCAAAGTCTTCCATGACCATTTTCTGGAAGATGCCTGGCATGTGTAAGAACTCTGCATCCTCTTCAACCTGAAACGACTTTATCCTCAATCCCTTGGCCTTCTCCAGCTTTTCCTCCAGGGTCTGTTTGCACACTCCTTCAGCACGCATTACAGCAGTTCTCCCTCTGACTGTTTTGTGGGGTCTCGTAAGATTCTCTCCTGGATATTTTCGTCTTTGTAAAATTGTTTCTTGTCCACTGCTCAACTCAGCTATTGCCTCTAGGAGCATGAATCACACATCTGCCACTCCCATCTTGTAAGTGCAGCATCAAAGCAAACTCACCCCTGTTATATCAGAGATTTGAATTTTTTTCAATAAAAATCTTTCCTTATTACCACCTTCCTCAGTCATTATTTGTCAGTCAGGACTGCAGACAATTTGGCACTTCTCTATACCAGTGTATGTCCTCACATGCAAATTACATATAAATTCTGTAATAATCTCCCTAAGGTAATGTCCACACTTCCAGCTAAAACTACCCAGATTTTTTTTTTTTTTTTTGCAACATCCTTTTCCTTTATCTTTCAGAAATAAAGTTTTGTGCTGCTCATACTTATTGCGAATTTGTAGAAAAACCTGATTACTCTGAGTGTAAAAAACTTGTATTCCCATTCAAGCCCCTGAATGGTCTATTCTCCTCTGGTTAGGTACCTATTGCCTGTCACTAAAGAACTAGAACATTTTCAGTTGTTCATATTTTAAGGTTTTGTGATATTTTCATGCCTCTCCCGTGCCGTACCTCCCATGTGATGGGAAAAAACAACCTTGTTGCCATTGATCAAACTGTCTTATCACAATTCAAACATTGTGCTGTTTCTTGATGTGTAGTGAAAATAACACATAAGTCATTTGACTAACATATCTAGTTCACTGCCTCTTGCGACTGGCCCATGGTACTTTCTTTGTATTATGTCTCACCTTCTACCTACATGGCAAGCTGGCTAGGAGAAACAGCAGTGTATTTCTGGTTCTGATGAACAGCTGCTCCTGCAGTTGGATCTTGGTCCACACCTAGAGTCTTTTGAGTATACAGATAGAAGAGCTGCCAAATAAAAGTGATCTTTCAGAGTTTTTTATCTGTCATTCCCAGCGGTCTAGCTCATAGTGAAGGATTAAAATGGGTTTGTCCTTCAAGAATCTGCAGGAGTGTGATGTTTTGATCCATAGCATAAGGTATTCCATGACATTTCTCATCCTCCTGAAGCACCTTGAGAGTTTTAAATGCAGAAAATGCATATAACACAGAAATCTGTTACCATAAAATTTTAATGCAGTGTTCCAGGTTTGGGTAGTAAATTTGGATTCATACCAGGATGAATGTAGAATTTATTGGATAAATAAGCATACAGAATCAATTAGTTACTCTTAGCATGCAATAATAATGGGTTTATTTCCAGCTGTCATGACACTTTCTCTACATCATTAAGGTTTACACTAATTTTCATTCTCTTATCTATTAAATGTTCCTCAGATACATAATACAATCAATTTACCTATTATTAAAAATGAACTCAGTTTTTTCCAGTATTGTTTTATTCATGAGTGACTCTTGAAAATCGTTAAAGATGACTAAGATCAGACATTTCAAGAAAGAGCCATTTTACAAGGACTTTTTTTTTTCTTTATGTTTGAAAAGAATACTCAAGAAAGAAGTTGCTCCCTTTTTTAACTAATGTACTCTTTCTGAGACTACTCACTGATTGGTCTTACTTCAAAAATCGTCACATTAACATTCTCTATTAAATTTCAGTTGGGTCATTTAAGAAGTGCATAGGAAGTAAGTGGTTTTACTTCAGAAGATAATCACACTTAGGAACCTTGGACAGAAGGCAGCATAAAAATACAATCTAGTTGTTTAAAAAGCTAAAGTTTCTTTTAAGAATGTCTGTTCATGGATTTCTATCAGTCCATAGGAAGAAAAAGCAGACATTCTGACCAACAGAAAAAGTACTGGGGAATAATAATTTTTAAAAAAAACCCTTCCGTGAAAATGAAATACTCTGAAAACAATAACACCAAATGGAGCTGTACAAGAAAATTAATAAATTGCTTTGTGAATTATTTGGATTTTCCACCCTTTAAAAGCATTAATAGTGTCTTTTCTTGTTATAAATATCTTATTTTTAAATGTAAAATTATACTAAAAGGGGATTGAGATCGGGTTCTCCTTACAGAGAAGATATGAACCATAATGACTTTCATTTACTAAGAGAAAACAAACAAACAAACAAACACCCCCCCTCCCCCAAAATCATGTCTAAAAGTGTTGAAAGAAGTTAATGAGAATCTCTTCAGGATGAATTTTTATTGTTTATAGTTTGTGTTTGGATATTCCTGATCTCATTATTTTAACATACTGAAGCTTTTTTGACTTTTTGTATTATAACATCACCAGTTCAACCAATTACCTGCTTTTGAAATGCCAGCTTTGACTTTTATCCTATTAATTTTGTTAGCATCTAATAGAAATACAAGACACAATTATTTTTGTATTATTTTCAACACTGCAAAGTTCTCCCAGTTATTTCGAGTCCCCAAAACCTTAACTGATGATGAACATGTTAATATCAAGGGATAAACTTCCAACACCTAGAAACTCATCAAGCATCTGATATGTTTTTATGAAATATTTCTGAACAGTCTGGAACATTTTATTCTAAGGATTGACAGAAAAGAAATGTGTTGGTTTTTTTTCTGGTAGGTGAGTTCATACGGACATCTGAACTTTGAAACACGTAGCTGCTAAATTCCTTACACATGGACTGAAAAATACTGTGACAAAGATGTGCTGTGGGATGGTTTGTTTCTTTTAACCTCTGTTCTAACGGAGTTCTAATTTTGGAAACTTGATTAGTGCAGGTTAATATTGTGAAATTCTTCCAAAGAACTTAAGGGAATATCACAGTACGGGAGGTAGCAATTAGATCAGACTAAATGGAACACTCATTCTGGTAAGATACAGGGCCGTTACATTTCAGAGGTAAGACCATATGATAACATAAAAGGACATAACTCACTATGAAGAATAGATTTCCTAGATATTTTAAAGCCAAATTGTTAGTGGATACTACAGAGGAAATAAAGGGGACTTTTTTTTTCCTTTAAATACTTGTACCGATACATTTTTTCATTGCAGTATTTCCTATATGTAAGATGGATCCCACTGAAAAAAAGAAAAACCAAACATTTTACTGTTGCAGTGGACCTGCAGTATATAAGAAAAACAGAAGTTTTTACTGTTGTTTAAGTGAACGTGCTTTCAAAATGGTTTTTTGTAGTCTTTTTGCTAACTCACCTTCTTCTTCCCAAAATCCCCCAGTGTTATCTCTACTCTGAAATGTCTGGGAGATAACTGAAAGTTTTCTCATTGTCTTTGTCAGCTCCCTGTCTATTGGTTGTTAACCCTTGCCTTCCTTTGGTAATTCTGTAAGACTCCCTGAACTTTTGATTGATTGTTCTTTGATCCCCTCAAAATTCCCCTATCCATGAACAACAAACTCTCTCCTCTCCTGTGGTCTCTGTGGACTCCATGGTGACCTCATGGTGGGGTGCAGGGAGGGAGCACTTTCCCTTCCAGGTAATGGGCTAAAAACTCCAGGTCCTGGAGCCCTCCCTTTCCTAATTCACCTTCGCATTTTACCCCTTTCATCTTTTATACTGCATCAGCTCTCATGTTTTCTTTCACAAATACATTCATCTTCTTATATTAATGTGCAGATAAAACATTTTAATTCTAGGACTTAAATTTCCAGGAAAAGAAATAAGAAAGTGAAGGGTGTGAGCTCAGAATAAGGAAATGAATATTGAAACGTTTTGTTTTGTCTTGATAGATAAAAGAATGTGAAATATCAGAAACTGATATAGAAGATACTTGATGGAACTCTATGAAAAGAGTGAAAAGAAAAAATAAAGAAAAAAAGAGGGAAGAGTGTTAAGGCATTATACAACTCTATATAAAAAGAAGGGATTTGCTCTATTACATTACATAAAGGACCATCTAAGTAAGTAATGTGTCTGGGACAGTGACCATTTTCTGCAATCATCCTGAGAAGAGTCCTGAACATAGCTGCTTAGGTGTACCTTATAATTTATTAATTAAATTGTTTATCTTTAAATAGAAACTCACTGCATCTATTAAGTTTTCTGTCTCTTCATCTAGCATGTAATAAGTGTGATATCTTTTTTGCTTATGAACGACCTGACCTAAATAAAAATGAAGATCAGTTACAAGTTATTCCAAAGCCCGGTTTTGAGTAAAATGGGATTAAGCTAAGAAAGTGGGATTTCCAAACTAAAACATTCAGATTCCATATAAACAGTCAGAAACACAGATTATATGTGGCCTTGAAGGGACCACATAATCGAGATTTGAAACTGAGGTCTAAAGAGGAAAAGGAAGGAAACATTTGTCAGCAGCAACATTCCTGGGGAGTCAGCTGGGGCTGAAAATGAGCATTGGGTGCAGATATGTAAGTCTGAGGTGCAGTGGAAATCCAAAGTACTTTGCTGTACTAAGATCAATACACTTCTGAGCTTTTTTGTGGTGATGTGTGGTGGTACCATAGCCAATTGACCGCTGTCCAGAGCCAGGGCATCACTTGTGCCAGAGACATTCAAGCTGCAGTTGGTGCTGGTAGCAGCAGCCTGGCAAGCTGTAGTTCTGGAGCTATAAAACTTACTGACAGTGTCTAAAGGGGGGGAAAAAAATTTAAAAAAAGCCCAGGAAGACCTTGCAAATATACTGATATCAAGCTCATTCATGTAAATTTGCCTTAGTAGTACCAGGCCCTAATCCTGTAGCAGAGAGAACTCAATATATTAAGTGAGGATCCTGCTTTGAACATTTTTGTTTCCGTGTTGTGCTTTTCATTTTCTAGCTGGAAATTATAGTTCAGGAGTAATTAATCAGGCACAATGGTGGGCCTAACTGCCTCTCTTGTATCTGAAGACACATTCTCCGTTCAGTTATTGAATGGGGACAAAAGAAATCTTACAGACAGTTTGGGAGGCTGGGCACGTGTCAGTGGAGGAGAAACTACAGGTTACCACTCCTGTAGTTCACACCTAAATGAAATGGAAATCTCACTATTCTGGGTTTGGATATAATTCTCGTTTTGCGCACTCAGATATCTTAAATTGGTAAACTCTTTGAAATTTTCTGCTAAGAACTGGTGGGGACTTACATACTTTATTTTTTTGAGATGGGTTTAATTTATTTTTTTTTTTTAATGAGGAAGGTAGAGAGCAAGGCAATTTTCCTGAGAAGATTTTTTGTACATTATTTTTTCAGGATTAATTCTTGGTGACTCTGGAACTAAGGAAATTTTTAATCTTGAGGAAGGAATTTTCCGTAGTTTTGGATTTGAGATATTTTCCTGTCCTTTCTATTTTTTGTTGAGATGAAAGGAAGACAATTATTATTGGAGTCTTGGTTTCAGAAGTAAGCGAATATTTTATTTTTGTTGTATATCAGTGTGTATGGAGTGAGTGTCTACTAGGAGGTGGCCAACATCACAGGACTACTTGTTGCTTTCTAAACTCCGTACAAAATTTGAGTTTCTCAACATAATTTTTTAAAAAATACTGTATAAAAATTTAGAGGAAAGTATCATTTTTAGAAAGGAATCTAAAACTTTACCTTGACTGACTTTAATTTTTGTTCGGTGTAGTGTTAGACTGAAGTTTAAAAATAGAAGGACGAGTGATAAAAGTTCTTAATATAATTCCACCTGCTATTCTAAAGTCTATGTTTGCTTCTACCCTCTCATCTGTACTAGGATAATTAATATATGTTTCTAATCACTCATTACTTCTGTTTCAGAAGAATAAAAGATGTAGCACTTAAATAAGTGTTGAGCTGCATGAAAGAAGCATTTTTTGTGGTTAGAAAGAGTAGAGAAAAAAAGAATCTAATGACAAAAAATGAACATTAGCAGATTGACATTTTCAAGTGTCTGAAAGACACAAAGAACAAGTGTACATTATACAAACTTGTTTCCTAGAACAGAAAATGGATTGAAGAAAATTGCTTAGAATGAATTGCTATCAAGTTGAGTTACAGGGGAAAATTAAAAGAGGCTTTATAGAGCAGTCACTGAATGAGGTAGTACATTAAGACTCCTGAGCAACCATTTATCTTAGGGTTAATGTGATATAATGAGAGTTGGGTCATTTATACATGAATAATATATATATATATATTTACCCAAGAATGGTAAACATAATTAAACAAAATTTTTCTTGAGTTACCTGCAGAAAACAATTTGCTCAGTCCTGCAGAAAAACTGCTGGTGGAAAGATCAGGCCTGTACATCAGAAGCAGTGTTGTTCCCTTGGGATCATTCTCCCATCTGCATTGTTAACTCCTTGGATATGCTCTATATTCACATCTTTTGCCAGAGTAGCTACATCACTGAACAATATGAGAAATTTGGTCAGCTAACAATTGAGAAAAGATAAGTATATTGCCAATAAAGTCTTTATTGTGGTGTGGTTTCCTATGCTTGGGGATATGACTAAGCTAGGAAGATAATTATTCCTTATTTCTAGTGGGAGAATCATAGTGTGTGGTAGGAACAAGATCAAGCTTAGGTTGCTGCACTGATGTAATGGTAAGTCATGAATGTTTGACCTCATTAATAGTGAAATTTAACTATTCATCTATTTTAAGTGTAGAAAAAAACAAAAATCTATTTTTATCCTCAGTATTCCAAAAGATTATGTAATTAATATATTCTCAACCGATATGCAGACCTGCAAGTTTTTTCAAGAAGGTTCCAAACTCAGAGGAAGTCAGAAAAAGAGGGAAAACCAGCAGCTCTTTCAGTTAAATGACAAATGGACATGGTTGCTGGCAGGTTCTTTTCCATGTCATCAAGAGCTTTTGTTTCGTAAGATGAGAAGTCTGGAAGTAGAGTCTTAGTGCTCGTCCCCCTGTATCAAATATTAGTAAAATCCAACATTACATTAATATACAAATTAAAGGATTCTACATGTTTTACTAAGGAAAATTATGAGCTGAATTGTAGGAGCTGGGATGTTCACTAGATGCATGATTAGCAACATAAAATAAGGAGTTCCTTATTAGAGCATTCAGTGGTATACGAAGAATTACAGAATCTGTCATTTGTTTTACCAGGACAAATGTTTGTTGTTTTAAAATGTGTGCTCTGTAAAAGGCATCCCACAATTAAATGCTCCCCCACTCGTGTTTAGGGACCAAAACCATGAAAAGGCTCTCCCTGTGCAAACAACAACAATAGCTACCACATTGTGCACATTTATTTTCAGATGAAAAACGTTGTTGTCTCTTTAGTTAATAGTCTCTGCCAATTTGGCCTGATGGATTTACTGCACATCATTTACTTCTGCTGTCCAAATAGTCTCTATTCATGCCAGTAAAAGACAGTGTCAACAACTGTAATAATAAAGCGCTTGTTTTTTCACCATCCAAAAGGAAGAGACATCCTGAGCTCAGAGGGATTCTGAAAGAAATAGTGTTAATGAATAGCCTTCCCAGCTGTATGCACTACGGCAAGTGAAAAACCTCCCCAAGTATTGCATAACCAAACACTGACGTTGCTGTCTTCCCAAGCACACACCTTGCTTGGTCTTGTTAACAGCAGTGCAATTGCACAGGATACAGGTTAGAACAGAATTGGCCTCAATATCTCTAGTGAAGCCAAAAGGTTTTGTCCCCACAGACCAACACTGAAGAAACAAGGTAATTTTCATCTACTTCAGCTCTAGTTCATCTAACCCAATGGGAGTAAATAGTTATGTAAACTTTGAAAAACAAGAGTAAAGAGAAAATTAACTCCTGTAACCCTGTCCTTCACTGATATTTCTATGCTCCAGACTAGAATTTCTCTCCCTGAAATAATAATCCCTTTCTGTGTCCCTCACAAGGGCATTTCACATTTTCAGAGGAGACGGAATATTCTTTCATGCTTTCCTCGGCCCCGGACCTCCTGCAACAGAATCGGATTTGGCATCGCCCTCTGGTAGGCTCCCACACCATCTGGAGAAGAGACTTTCTGCAGAGTGAATGAAACAGCTGTAAGAGTGTTTTTAGGGCGGGAAATGAATAATGTGGCAATAGAGGATTTGCAGGCATTGGAGACTTTCTCCGAGTATCAAGGCACTGATTTCACTCCCTATTGATCTAAGGCAACTCTGCTCATTACACAGACCGCTTTTTATACCAGAGGGTGTTGGGATCACTGGACTTTTCAACTACTGCCAGAGGCTTTATGCAAGGGCCACTATATTTCTATGGTTTTATAAGATCTGCAAAGTATTATTGTTTAAAGCCTCCTTTACAATGGACACCCTAATCGAGATCTGAGCTCTGCTGAGGTGTATCATGGATTACATCATTTGCCTTGAAAAACAAATCTTGTCAGAAGCGAAGATGAGATTTTTCCAAAAGAATTATATACACGGGAATTTTTTTCAATTGACAGGAGATTTAGTTATAAAAAATATCCTTTTAAAAGCTGTTTCTGAGCTTTTATTATGAAGAAAGAAAAAGGTAATATTTTGGTACCCAGTAAAACAAATACTGAATTTCAACTTTTTGATAAAACTCTTAACATTTCACTGAGATAAGAATTCCTGCTCCAGTTGTTCTGGATGTGAAATAAAAACATATTGATTGAGAGAAATCTGGATTTGCAGATCTTATGGCTGCAACTTGGAAGTAATTTTAATTTTAGACCATTTCTCCTGAGTCCTGAAGACGGATAACTAACTTCTTTTCATTGGTTTGTTTGTTACTTTCGCTCAAGAACAATTTGTCCTTAGGAACAGCCTTTATTTTTCAGTTATTTTCTAATTTACTTTCCAGCAGGTGTTTTTCTCTTTATTCCTTTCCTTTCTGAGAGGAAAAATAAAACATTTTTTTTTTTCTGAAAACCAATGTGATATATTTGTCAAAGAAAAAATTATGTCTGTGGAAATTGCAAATGAGGATATGCTAATGTTGCTACTTTTCACAGAACTTTGTAATTTTGTCAAATGTAGATAAGGAATATTTTAGGAACTAAAGATTTATAGAAAGTGATTGAAGGAAGCAGTACAAGTGAAACAAAAGTAGCTAAGAAAACTAGGTGAATAAAAATCCAGTGTTTGTTAATCTCTAAAAATACACCTAATATTTACCATGACCTTCTTTTCGGTGATATTTGGCTTCAGTGAAAATTATTATACTACCTATTCAACTTTACAATTTTGTTGTAAATTTAGGAGTTAAATCAGATTATCCATAGGTACATATAGTATATGATCATTGGCATGAATTTTGTTCTTAACATTCTCATAGGTTTTTTAGAATAAAATAGTCATAGAACGGTTTGGGTTGGAAGGGACTTCTAAAGACCATCTAGTCCAACCCTCCAACCCCCTGCAGGGACATCTTTCAGTAGATCACATCCAGTGATGGGGCAACCACAACTACTCTGGGCACCTTTTTCCACTGTCTCACCACCCTCATTGCAAACGATTCCTCTCTCAGTTTAAATCCATTCATCTGGGCCTATCTCTACATGCCTGTGTAAAGAAGTCCCTTGCAGGCCTCCTTTAGGTACTGGAAGGCTACAATAAGGTCTCTCCAGAGGGGTGCTCCGTCCCTCTGACCATTTTTGTGGCCTTCTCTTGATCTGCTCTGACAGGTTCATGTCCTTCTTGTACTGGATGCCCCAGAATTGGATGCAGAACTCCAGACAGGGTCTAACAAAAGGAGAATCATCTCACTTGACTTGCTGGCCTCACTTCCTTTTATGCAGACCAGGACACAGATGATTTTCTGGGCTCTGTTGCATATTGCCAGTTCATATCCCATTTTTCATCCACGAGTTCACCCCAAATCCTTCTTCAAAGAGCTTCTCTCAATCGGTTTATCCCCTAGTCAGTACTGATATTATGGATTACCCCAACCCATGTGTAGGACTTTGCACTTGGCCTTGTTGAATAGTGCTGTCTTTTGTAGCTCTTTATCATTGTCATTCACTTATATCATTCCTATGCCATTTTGGATGCAGTGTTTTAGAAATGGCTCCCAAATTTAAGCATATTAAGTAGAGTTGTGTAACTCACTATAAGAACTGGAAATGCTAAGAAGCCTTGAGACACTGCTGCCGTAATGTACTGGAAAGTACAGTAGTCCAAGTACTAAAATTAAGAGTCGCTGAAAGAACAAGAAACTTCTTATCAAGAGGTTTTTTCCCCACCAATTTATATCACGGAAGTAATTTCTAGTTGATGGCTGGACTCAGTAAGACAAAACCCATTTCAACAATATAATACTGAAACTGGACTTTTTTAACCTGTGAGTATTTTAATATCTCATATTAGAAAATTATTGTTACACAAATATGAATACTAACAATAAAAATGGTATTATTTCTGCTATGCTTATGTATATAATCTTCTGAATACTTAAATTATAAATATCTTAAGATGACAAATAAAGCTGATTGATAGACCAAACACATGAAAAACCACAGGCTGCACATTAAAGCTTCAATAGTTCAAATGAAAAGTAAGGCAGACATTTTTAGCAGTGGAGGTGAATAAAAACAAACATTATTAGGATTCTCCATTTCTCCATTTCAGACTTCAAATGAAGCCTTGATGTCTTTACAAAGCTGTGCAGTCCAATAATAAATTTAGTGGTCTTTTGACTGGGGCAGTTGAAGAAAAATCCCAGCACAGAGAGGAACCTCAGAAGACCATCTAGTTCACCCTCTTCCGCAAGTTGTTTGTGTCCTACCTTGCAGGTCTTTCTAATACACTGAGGACCTTCCCTAGTGAGCACTCCAGAGAAAAGGTATCTCTATATTTCAGTAGTTTTCCTTTAGTACCTAATTTGTATGTTCTTTTATGGAATTGAAGGAAATTTATTTTCTTTTATCCATGATGGGAATCAGGCATTAGAAGGTCTTCTAATATTGTCTCGCTCCCCCTTGCTCTCCTCTCCTTTAAGCTAAGCAACCCAAATTCTTTTAACATTTTTTCTGTCTCTTGAACAGGAGACACAGCCTTTGCAGGGGGTACAATGCTATTGTTTGGGCTCCTTTCCTTGTGTACAGGAAAGGTGTCAGCTTTCCTCTCTGTCTCTTCAGCAGTTATGAGATCTTTCTGAGTTCAAAGTGTGGAGTCTGGAGGCTCCCACCTCTCACCAGCAACTCCTTCCATGGCCCCTGGAACCTCACTATCACCTCTGTGTGATACCAGCCACAGATCTGTCTAAAGATCAAATATATATGATGTCTGAGCCTGTTTTCTAAGCTTTAACTATGAGAATTAGTGCAAGCGGAGAGCTACAAATTTCTCACTTTAAGACAAAAACCATCAAAGCCTCCTTTGTTGCTCAGTACCTTCTAATAAGATCTACAGAGCACTCCATTAGTCCATTGGTTTTTGACCCATCAGTTTCCCCCCACTTCACTTCTGTCTGTTTTCTGTAACATCTGATTAGAGATACTTCTCTTTTCCAAGGCTTCTCAAGCTCTGCCCCCTTCCACTTATAATCATCAAGGCAATGTTGATTCCCACCTCTGCCTCTGGTCAGCCACTACTCCTGACCAGTATCCACTGGTTATTTTTCTTTTGGAGACAAAAGCTTCCTTTTTTTTTTCCCCCTCAGTCTCCATATACAGGGCAGACTGGTGAATGCATCAAACAGCTATGGAAGGCAAAGTGTTGAGTTATTGCTTTCAGGTGCTCTCAGACATGGTACTGAGGCCAGTGGCTACTACAAATGGACATGTTTTATGCTTGTTGGATACTCTTAGCTCCATTTCTCCACCTACCTCTTGTTTAATATTTACAAAAGTATGACTAGGGTGGTTTTATCCTTTTAGCTCTGTGCTTTCACAATGTCATTCACATTGAAATCTTCACCTATGAGTAGGGATCCTGGCTGTTACCATGATGATGTTTATGCTGCTGTTAAGAATAATAATATCAACAATATAGAAGTGAACATAAATTGTGATATGCATCAAGCGGAATAACATGATCTGGGTCTCTGAGGGGGATTAGAAAGGATTTTGCTTTCACATTATAACAAAGAGTCTGGTTGCAAGACAACTGACTCAGAACTCACACATGGCATAGACTCTAAATCAAATAATTTGGCAAAGATACTTTGGTAGGCTTTGAAATCTCACTGTAGTCCTTAACAGCATTTTGGCTCAAACAAGCAAGAATGTTATGAGTCAGAGCTGCCTTCCTACTATATGACAAGAGGGTGGGTATGATTCTCTAGTTTAATTAAAAATGTCAAGGACACTATTAGTATTAAAATAATTTTTAAAGTTATGATTTCTTACATTTTCTATATTCTCTATTACTCTGAAATTATAGATGTCTCTCATTAGCTCTAGTTAAATCTCTAATGCACAAATTTTAAAAAACATTCTTTTCAACTTTTTAATCTTTAGCCATGTTTCCAGTTACTATGATGGGACAGACTGATGCACACTTTCAAAGCACCTCTTCGGATTTGTTTTTTAGGTATGATTTTCACAGCAGTTTATATTCATTGCTTTTGTATTATGATTGTCTATTTTTCAGGCAAGGTGATTTTATTTTGATGAGAGAAAGTTGTGGAACACTCTGTACTGGTAAACAGAACATTCCATCATGCTCCACAGTAGCCAGGAGACAAGCATCGAAATGATTTCGGTACTAGAGTACAGTGGGTATTTGGGGCAGGTGGCGAAAGGAAAGTCATGGTTCATCTGTTGGTCCTGTATTCAGTGCTCACCTTAAAATGGAGCCGCGAAAAATTGGAAACAACTGGAAATCATTGAGTTTCTCAGGAGGCCTAGTGGCAAAAAAACAGGATATAACCTTTCTTACAAATAGCAATTTTGAACATCATAACCTGTTGGTAACCCTGTGTGATGATCTTTTACAAAAACTTATGAACCATGTCATGCTGAGAACAAGGCAACATAACAAAACCTATAGGTAGAATCAGTACCTGATCTTATTTTCCTCATTCTTCTGTGTATAAAGTGTATCCTATTCTCAGTTGTCCATTTTAAATGTTGGTCTCATCTGCTACATTTTTTTTCCATTTATAATGTTCAAGTAAAGAAACAAATACCAATTTTTGAAAGAGAGAATTTATTCCTAGAAATCCAGAACCATGAGAGACTATTTTTGTTATTGACAATGAGGAAAGACACATAAATTCACAACAATCTGGGAAATTTTAAGTACTGTAGAAAAATTACCTATTCCAAAAACTCTTAATATTCTTCTTAAAACTTGTTTTGTGTGGGTGATTCCTTCAGAGATAATTTGCTCAAAACAACATCTCAGCATCATAATCTTTACTGGAAAGTTTGACTGAATGTACTGTTGTTAATGCACAAATGGTTTTGTGAATTAATGGTAAAATTACATGAAAGTCAGGGGGAAGTTTAAATAAAAGCCCAAAGGTTTAGTGGAAATTAATAAAGAAAAAATACATTTTCAGATACATAAGTTTGATCTTTCTACAATTTCGTAAGACTAATTTGAAATTTTTTTGGGGGCAATTCTGACTTGTCTCGCATGAAAAAACAAAATTGCAACTTGATTTTCACACTTGCTTTTAAGCTCCCTTACTTAAAAAAAAAAAAAAAAGAAAGAAAGAAAGAAAAGAAAAAAAAGGTGGCATACAGAGTCCCCCAAACAGTGAGAAGTAATTTCTGCACCCAGAATGAAATTCTGAGTTGACATGTGGGGTTTGACTTTGGGGGTTTTTGGTTTTGGCTTTGGTTGGTTCGTTTTTGCTTTTCTGATTAAATATGGCCTCTGTTTAATATGATCCCTTTAATATGAGGAGTAAGAAAAATTAAAGTTAAAGTATAGAACAGTGATATTTTGCAGGAAAAGTAAATATTGGTAAATTCCTCTATGGGTTATGATTGGGTTATTACTGAACAGCAAAGACATTAGATCACTTGCAATTTTCACAGAATCCTCCAGTTAATTATATGGTGATTTTGGATGTAAATCTTCAGTGACCTTTGCCTTCAACATAACTTGCTTTTCCAACTATTGCATTCTGCCCATATAGAGGAAATTCCTTAAATGCTGCACACTAGCAATAAGTCAAGCAGGTTTTGTACTCTCCCTTGTTCATGCTTCATTCCATAGGTATCATTGTAAAGCCACACAGTCATTTATTCTTTGTGTCCTATAAATCATAGGCTTTCCTCAGTACACTGCCCATAATATGCTGATCCTCTTATGTTATTTACATGATGCTGACAGCAGAAACTTGCTTGAAATAAGACACTTGTCTTTAAATAGCAAACAAACTTCAAAGGGAGCAAAGATGGTTACCCTATGGGTTTGCATTTGCAGCAGCAATATTTATAGTTTTTTTATCTTTGGATTTAAAAAAAATATTTAGAATAAGGGAAGAGATTTTAAATATCCAACATATCTAGAAGTGCCACCCAACTTTGTGAATGTGAATTTTCTAGAAATGAATGAATACTGGTGATGATCTGTGAAATGCATAACATTCAGTAAATTCACCTTGGTGTTACATATGGATAAGGGAGTGATACTGTGGAAGTGGACATATGTCACTAATTAATAGCATAATGTAATCCATGTAAGCTTACAGGCAGTGTTACTGAGTGCTGTAGCACCTGTTCAGATACTGTTAAATACAACAGTATTCAGATGTGTTGAAGTTTCTGGCTACAAATCTCTGTTATCTGCACTTGTTTTGAATGAAAAATCAGAAATCGTATGCTAATCTTCACTAACCACACATTTCAGCTGCAGCTTCACCAGACCTCAGCAGAGTATTTTACAGACAAAGCTTTTAGTGCTCTCTTCCCTTCTACCTCGCTGTGGTTCACTATGTTGGTCGTTTTACTGGCTGAAATGCCCTTCTGGTAAGAATTTGATATTTTGATCAGAATAAAAAACCAGTGATTAGGGGTTGTAAATGTGACCTCACAAACACATTTTCAATGCTGTGAAACTTTCAACTTTTGAATATACATCTCAGATTTCAGGATTTAGACCCTTACACTCTCCTCTCCAAATATTCTTAAATACCTATTTTGGCTGGGTTGGGTTACCACAGACTATTGAATTTGAAATTCATACTGAGGAAATAACTTCTATATAATCCATTGTGATACATTAATATAATGAAATAACAAGTGATTCAAGAATATTTCTTTTTTATTACTATCTGATGCATTTCTGAGTTTTCAATTTATCCTCTATAAGGGCATATATACTTCTACCTTTTTCCAAGTAGAAGAGAACAGATGTTTTAATTCTTTGGGTTTTCTTTTTTTAAAAAATTTGCTCTACCTAGTGGATGAAATATATCACACAATCTGTCATATCAGTTCTCTTAAATTTCCCTTGCTTTTTCTAAATGAAGCTTCTCTTAGCTGAGCTTCTCCTCTAGCACCCTTTTATCTTCTGTATGAGATGGTTATCCAAGTAACAAGCTACAAACTGGAATCTGTCTAGATACAAGTAGGGAGCAGAACCAGTATTACTCTGAATTGGACATAGATAAAACATGAAACATATACAGATCTCCAACAGCTGTCTTTATTTCTAAAAGAAGGACTGTAGCTGATTGTGTTAAGTAACATGGGAAAAAAAAGATGACTCCTATTCACTGTGGAGTAAATTTCTATAATAACACTGTACTGTGCACATTAAGCATGAGAATCAATCTAATTTAAATAGATTATCAAATTTCACAAAGAAGACTTATTAACTTGAAATTATATGCACTACTAAATGATCAAGTACGTGGTATCCAAATGTAAAGTTCTCCACTATAATGTTAAAGTGTAAAATCACCAGCGAATAAGAAATGAACATTTGTTATAAGGCTGTGTTATGGGGTTGAACAGTTCCTCTTGAAAGGAACCTATGGATTTGTCAGTGATGTTTCCTTTTAAATTAAGTTTTATTTCTAAAACAAAGCTGAAAAATAATAGGGCAAGAGTCTTCTCTTACTCTGCTCTCTGATATTATTATTAAAAAACACCAACACTATATTATAATGCAGTACATTGACCCTCTCTACTACAAACATGCATAAATTCATATATATATAGGGTTTTGTCTTTCTTTCATATGGCCATAAATATACACTGAACATCTGACAATCAAGCAACTGTAAAAACTTTGAGAAAGGCAACCCAAAAGCCATTTAGTAATATGCTGGTTTCTAGCTGGTATCTAACTGGTATCAAGCTTCTTGTATTAGCCTGGCAGATTTGTTACTAGGACTGTGCCTGCTTCTAGCTACAGCTTTCTGTATATAATTTAGGATGCGATTGTTTTCTTATTTTATTTTTTTCCCCTAGAGCAGTTCCAAATACATTCAAAGTTTGAGTACACAGTTCTCCCTGATTTAATTAATGGTTCCTCTACAGCAGCTTACTTTCCTAATTTAATGTGACGTGATTCAGTCAGAGTAAAGTAGCTCTTTCATTTGCATGTGTTCACCCAAGCCAGTCAAAAACAGTTGACAAACAAGCAAATATTGGGTAGAACTGAGAGTATTTTGTAAATTTACATAGAAGGAAAAGATAACTTTTTTATTAAATTGATGGCTGTAGCATATACTCATCCATGTAATCTATCCTGCTTTTTATTCATGTAAGGATGCCATTCCATAGGTAGATGCTTCATTTAAACTGTAAGAAGTTCATGGCACAAATTTAGATAATATTAAGCAATGATATGCTGATATAATGCCAAATCATTGTTATTATTTCTTCAGGGTGATAAAAGTGCATATCTAATCCATTAATGGAAAGGCAAAGAAAAGAAGTGAAAATGTTAGATAATAAATGAACAAAAACTATTCCTGTCTTTCTGTTTCATCCAAGGCTACAGGTTAGTTTACAAAATGGAACGATATGGAGACAAGCAGAGAGAGTTGGTATTGGTTCTCCCAAGCACACCTCAAATGAAACACTGAACAGAAAATCTTTGCCTTATTTGAAACTCTTATAGGAGCAGAGCTCATTGCTGAATAGGAAAACACACAAAAACCATGTTTTACTCTAAGAAAAACCAGCATCCTCATCCAGGAGCAGGATCATTTTAGTCTTATGTTTCCTAATTGGTCAGTCCTCAAATTCACCCAGTACCTTGCCCAGGGGTTCCATATCTATTTTTTTAATTAGAAGATGGACTCATTTCTCAGTATAAAAGAGGAGTAAGAGATAAAGGGCTGAAGTCCTGCATTTCCTTTGACATAAAAGGATGTAAGTACTTTGGAAGGTCTATTATGCAACTCACAATAGCACAGGTAATAGTGGCTCAAGTTAAAAAAGGTCCTGAGTCCATTTTCTCATCAAACCAAAGCTTATACAATGGTTGCTCCATTAATAGTAATGTATAAATGTAAATCTCCAACAGCCCTGGTTTTTGTGCCACTGTGGAGAGACACAGATTATTATCGTCTGCTTTTTGCACTCACTCAGTGTGCAAAGCTGGTCACATGGTACTGAAGGTGCATCTCCTGTGTATGGAAGAGGACGCTTTTCATGCCACATTGCTTTACTTACAATAACAGCTTGCCCAACGAAGAGCTACTTAAAATGTATGTGAGCTATCATATACATTTTAAACATTATAAGAGGGAATAATTTTAACTGTCTATAATACTGCTATAAAATTCTGGTCCTACAGAGCTTCCAAACAGTTGATTTTTCTGTTTATTTCATAATAGACACTCAGTCTTTGGAGAACAATTTTTAGTTTGACACTTTCAGTATTTACAGTACCTGATAATACTTACTCTTCTTGCTGTTGTGTTTACTATTCTCCATGGCCCCTTATGCATATTTTTCCTAGGTCAGCTTTTGTCTGGGACAAGATTTTTTTCATAATGCAGCCCTAGAGTGCCAGTTATGATTATAACTCTCTAATAGTCTCTCATCTCAGACAAGAATTAAATAGAAAATCTGGGAATAGTCTGCTGTGGAACTTGGTGTCCAGTGACTACACTGGAATACATTTCATGTCGCATCTGTAGTTTAAACTGTGCATTCACCTGTGGTTCAGAGAGCATATCCAAATCTCCTGACTATTTTAATTTTATCATTTTAACACTATATTATAGTAAGACTAATTTTTTTTAATTACAGCATATACAGCACATAAATACTTTGTGACGGAACTGGGTAGAATGAATTCCAAATAGTTATGTCATTTTAGAGAAACTTTAAGTAACTTACATAACGCCTTGGTCAGCTTTTGCATTTTAATCAAGAAAGCAGGTACATTTTTATGAAACATCTGTTTCTGATAAAAATAAGAAAGGGATTTGAGAATCATGATGGAGTCAAATATATATCAGTCTGAGTATGCAGTTCCACATCACAGTGACAAAGGCAGCAAGCTAAAAAGTACAGATCAGAGTTTCCTTGAAAATACATTTTTCTACTCAAAAACCAGAAAGCCATTAGTGATTTTGCGTGTTTGTGTTGCCGTGGACACACTTATGGAGACAGAAATGTGGAGTCTTGAATTCTTATTTATATCAGCAACAACTTTGAACTTGTCTGTATGAATTCATTGAAGTCCAGAGGACTTTTATCAATACAGACAAAGTCAGATTTAGCTATGTACTACAGTCAAATATTCTGCTTCAAGTAATATTAATCTTAATTTTTCCCTTGCTAACACTACCCTTTGCAGCAAGCCTCAGTTTCAGCATTCACAGAGACAACCAATTCCCTCATCATGCATTAATCACGTCCTGTGTGCAAGGGCAACCTTGAAAAACATTTTATCCTCTGCTTTTATTGTGTACTTAGAAATTATTTGTGTCTTAGAAAATGTTATATACAGATCACATAGGCCTGTGTGATGGGTGATTCACACCGTCTTCTATATTCTCAAAAAAAAGTCAATGGACGGTTTGAGTTCTGCCCTGCTTTATTATTTTCACTTAGTATGCCTGGGATTGTCATTATTGAGATGCTTTTCTTTGTGTTAGTAGATGTTGCAGTAAGCAGATGCTATCTTTTACATAATAAATAATAATGCATAACAATGATTTATTACATAATAAATTATATGATTTACCACCTACACCAAGCTTTGAAGAAATCTTTTGGGATTTTAGTAATGACTACTATGTCCAGCTAATATGCTCTGCTTCACTTTTTTTTGCTTTACTACCCTGGAAATCAATATTCCTGTATTTACTGAAAAATCTGCTCACTGTTCTGTCTTCCACTAGAAAACAAAGATTTTCTTCAAAAATACGTTATGAGTTCAAATACTTATTACTGCAATATAGACAGCATCATGTCTTAACAGGGTTACGTATTTCTTATGTTATGATACCTATCAGGGTGCCGTCAGCACAAGAAGACACAAGTATGTGTATAAAGCTCTGTTTCAAAGAGCTCGGAACATGCATATTAGCTCCTTCCATGGGCCAAAGCAAAGTATCTTCAGTAGTAAAAAGTGCTCTGATCTGTGGAAAGGTATTTCCTGGTGTACAGGGACTTTTGGTACATATATATATAAATATATAAAATAGCTTTTGTAGTAACTAGAAATAAAGCAAGGCCAAATACAAATTCACAGATCCATAGAATATGTCAAGCTGGAATGGACACACAAGGATCATTGAATCCAGCTCCTGGCCCGGAACAGACCTTGTGCATGAGAGTGTTGTCCAAATGCTTCTTGAACTCTGTCAGACTTGGCGATGTGACCACTTCCGTGGGCAGACTGTTCCAAAGCCCAAACACTCACTGCATGAAGAAGTTTTTCCTAATATCTAACCTAAACCTTCCCTGATATAGCTTCATGCCATTCTTTTGGATCCTGTCTCTAGTCACCAGAGAGAAGAGATGAGAGCTTGCCCCTCCACTTCCCTTCACAAAGAAGTTGTAGACTGTGGTGAGGTCTCCCCTCAGTCTCCTCTCCTCCAGGCTGAACAGACCAAGTGACCTCAGCCACTCCTTATACGGCTTCCTCTCAAGGCCCTTCACCATCTTTGTTGCCCTCCTTTGGACACTGTCTAATAACTTCATACCTGCCTTACATTGTGGTGCCCCAAACTGCACACAATATGCAGGGTGAGGCCCCCCCAGTGCAGAGCAGAGCACGACAATCCCCTCCCCTGACCAGCTGGTGATGCTCTGCCTGATGCCCCCCAGGACACGGTTGGCACTCCTCGCTGCCGAGGCACAATGACTCAGATCCAACTTGCCATTGACCACGACCCAGCTTCCTTTCCATAGCACTGCTCTCCAGCATTTCATTTTCCAGTCTGTCAGTATATCCAGGTTTGCCCCACCCCAGGTGTAGAATTCCTCAATTTTCCTTTTTAAACTTCATACAGTCGGTATTTACCCAGGCCTTTAATTTGTTTGTGTCTCTCTGCAGGGCCTCCCTGCCTTTGAGGGACTCAGCAGCTCCTCCCGGTTTAGCATCATTGTCAAACTTAGTATATTTTTGAGTCTTGCATTTAAGTCGTTTATGAAGCTATTGAAGAGCATTGGCCCTACAATGGAGCCCTGAGGAACACCACCAGTGACCAGTCACTATTCTGTTGTTACCCATTCACTATGACCCTTTGCAGCTCACCCATGAGCCAATGTATGACGTGTTTATCCAGCTCTGTGCTGGACACTTCGTCCAGAAGGATACTGTGAGAAACAGTGTTGAAATCTTTACTGAAATCCAAAATGAAGCAAAATTGCAGTACCTGGAAGCTGAAGCTAGAAAAATTGATGATAATTGCCTTTGGAACCACTTAGGAAATCATGCAGCAGGTTCTACAGTTAATACTTTAAGTCAAGACTGGGTTTTCGTTGTTATGAAGTGTTAATTAAACGGGATTTGTTTAAAGAAAGATCTAAGGCCTGCTGTTAGGCACAGGATCTAACAATTCCTTCTGGCTCCAGAACTTCTGAAATACATGCTGTAAAATAAGGTTTATTTTAAATCTATTCACACAGCAGTATTTGTTTGCTCTTTCTTGCTGTTACTCTTCTGTGCTTTCAGAAAATTCATAGGGGACAGTCTAATACCATTTTACTCACAAAGCAATTTCCCTCCTGGTGGAAGAAAATTTCTTCTCTGAAACACAACAGAAACATAAAGGAAAGGAAACCATTCTCTGACACTTATATTTATCTTTTTTCTTTTTTTTATTGTTAACCAGTTCACAAAGCTTCCAGTCACTTGTATTATGGAGATGGAAACTAAGATACAGTCACATGGCTGAAGGCAGAGAACAAAATTCTACTCTCATTTTACACCAAGACAAAAGTAAAGTTACTACTTCAGAATTGATAGATTTTCTCCAGATTTCTTACCCAATACTAAAGGCAAGGTATAGACTATCATGATATTTAAAAAAAAAAATAAATAAGAGTTTTTAAACATAGTCTTCCAGAATTATTTTACATGCATTCTTGTTTCCCAGCTTTCCCCATAACCCCAGCACCAAACTTTCCAAAGAAATCATCCACAGACTTACAAAATCCTGAAATTCATTTGTGACGCACAGATGCTTCTGTCCTACATTGCACTGCCAGGTAACTCTAAATGTCAAAAGAAACCCATCTCTTTGCAGTGCCACTTAAAGCTCTCATCATAATTTCTTTTGTTCTGCTGGCATTTATTTCTTTCTGAAGAACTGTCAACAGTTCTGGAAGAAATGTTCTGCAGACTTTGAAAACCTCCAAACAGCAGGTTGCTGTGTTTTCTACATTACATACAGCTGAAATGATGGTGAATTTCCAGATGGTCAATTTTATAATGACATCTGAGCTCAGATCCGTCTATTTTGAGAGTCTAAACCACCAAGTAAAACTGCAAGGTGCAATAAGCATAATGCATTGTAGCTATGGGTCAGTAGTCATCTGCATTTCGGGACCTGTGAAGGCTTTAGCATATTCTCTGATTAATTTATGTAACCTCTTCCCACTCTTTAGTCAAGGATTCTAGTAGAGGAAATACGTATTAGTTGCTTCAAATCAATATCAATTTTTACAAAAATTTGTCAGTCTTCCTTTACTTATCCTATAGCTGTTTTCTTATTACTGTAGCTAAAGTTATGTTGAAAAAGGATTATGATATTTATCTCTCAATAACCATATGGAAACCACAAAACACACTCTGCAAGTATAGTATTTCAATTTCAAATATTCAATTCAGTATTTCAAGGCTGCCACCTCTGAATGTTCTGTTTCCTCAAATCTC
The DNA here is from genome assembly GCA_036023395.1 of Myiotriccus ornatus. Lineage (NCBI taxonomy): Eukaryota > Metazoa > Chordata > Aves > Passeriformes > Tyrannidae > Myiotriccus > Myiotriccus ornatus. The sequence continues at coordinate 31,588,772 of JAYRBT010000139.1, forward strand.
ATGTCTGACTGACACAGAGGGTGCTGCAGATCAGGCTCCAGCAGTTACAGAGTGTGCATCACCACAGCTATGAATCCTAGTTTTTGCTGAACATTACGTGCTATATACAACTCATTGCAATTGTGATAGTCAGATAACTGGACTTCCAAGAGGAACTTTTTTTTTTTTCTGTTCGTATGTTCTTCAAAAAAATTAAATAATATCATAAACTTTCCCTTCCTCTGTGGTGCTTGACTTTTCTGGGTCTTATTTTAGCATTTTGAAGAGTTTTTTGCTCTTCCTCCTGTGTGATCGGTTCACTGTTACCATGAAAACAAACTGTGAATATTCCATCCTCTAACACCAGACCTCCGTTTGTGGCTCTTAAGATTTCTTCTTACATCTGAAGTGGATTTGATTATGAAAACTTCTCTTACACAAAGCCTCAGTCACATCTATTTCATTGTTCCTATGTGATGAAAGAGATCCACAATAAAAACCCTGAAAGAAGAATTGAACAACACAGGATCAATATCCCACCTTTATTAAGGTTTACCAAAATTCTGTCTGGACTTCTACCTGTCAGAAAAATAGCATCACATCAGAAACTTTGGATAGGAGTTGCCAATCTAAATTAGGGGAAAAATAAAAGAAAAAAAAAAAAGGCAATTGAGAACAGATTTATATAAAAAGATTGACATATGATGAAGACACTGAGAATTAAAGAAGATGTGGGTGTTGTGTGGGAACAGAAAACTTTTATTTTGCAATTGGCACTGTAGTGAACTATGAATCGTTGGGCTTTTTTTGCAGATAAGCTCTTAAATATCATCAGACCTCTGAAAACCTTGTCTCATCAGATAAATATATGGCAATCACTTTTTGTTTTACAGACGCTGAAATAGAGTTTGGAAGGCTCTTATACTTTTATGCTAGCAGTAATGTGTGAGCATCACTGAGAGTGAACTGCTACTATTTTATTAATTATCATTTATTTTTTAGAGAAATTCCTTGCAAAGTTATAGCTACGTGCAAATCTCTCTGACTGTGCTGCATTGCCTTTGTCAAAATAGAAAATATACACTTGGAATCAATATCTTGTAGTGAAACATACACAACAGTAAGATTTATCAAATTGTACTTTTGGTTTTTTGAAGGCTTTAGAAGGATCTTTGGATTGGTTACAACCACATTCTTATATCACTATCCAGATGAAGGAAGT
>JAYRBT010000139.1:31590072-31613249 GCA_036023395.1 Myiotriccus ornatus
GGTTTTTTGAAGGCTTTAGAAGGATCTTTGGATTGGTTACAACCACATTCTTATATCACTATCCAGATGAAGGAAGTATAAAACACAATTTACTAATTATTAATAATTATAATTACTGCTGTTGGGCAGTACTTATTCCATCAAAATAGTATTTTATGTATAAATTGATAAAAGGCCGTTATTCATATTTATTTATATTGATATTTAACAAAGCATGAAAAAATAAAACAAAATAAATCTTGAAGGCATAAGCAGAGAAAAAACAGATTTCAGAGACTGGTCTGAGTTGGAAGGGACCCACAAGGATCACTGAGTCCAGCTCTTAAGGGAATGGCCCATTTGTGCATTGAACCCAAGGACCTTGGTGTTCTTAGCACCGTGCTCTAACCAGCTAAGCTAATTAGGAGACCCTTTCCTGAAAAACAAACTCCAATATTAGTATTTCAGGAGGATTAACATGGATGACGTGTCCATACAGTTGCACTTCAAAACACTAGTCACAAAAAAATGTTTCCCAAAACATTTGCTTAATCTTATGGCACAAAGCACAGAGTGCTACATCTGGTTTACCTTGAGGACTGATCTGTAGTTGAATCCCCAGTACAAAATGTAATGAAAGTCGCATCAGAGTTGTGGTTAAAAATACAAATGTTTCCATGTTAAACAAAAGGCCTAGAGAAATTAAATAAAGCATTTCAAACAGAACTGACAATGTTTGCTCATTTACTAAAAACTTCTAGTAAGGTTAGATAAATGGTCCAGGAGAGAAACCACATAATAAATGTAAAAATTCAGGTTTGGATTTGGATATTTTTCAATATAGTTGAGGATAAATTAAATCATTATCTGACTTTTGCTAAGCAAAACTTTTGTGGATAATATTAGCATTTAATTTCTAGTAACCTATTAGTTATAGGGCATTTAAAATGTGTCCATGGGAGACCTGTTTTCCTGGAGAAAGGGATTAGAGGGAAAATAAGGCAGGGTACTGTTGAGGATATGAAATTGGATGCTTTTGTAACCCATCATGACTGCAGGACCATTCAGTGATCTGGAGTGTGATTTGGCTTGTCCTCCAGGTTAAAACATGTATGGATCCAAACATATCCTGTTCTGGTAATTTTCTGATTTGACAACTATTTGGAACCTGCGGACACTGGAAGATGTGGGATGCCTGACATAGCACTGGATTTTTGCAATTAGGAAATTAAATGGGCAGAACATCTTCCATGTCACTGGTTCCCAGGATGGTCGCAGTAAATGCATTGTGTGGGATAAGATATCCATCCACCCAGTTTAGAGGAAGAAAAATTTCTGTGAAGATCATCATAGCTCTATCTTTTTGCTTTTTTCATGTAACATCAAAAATGGAGAGCCTAAGGAAGGTGGTGCCTCCTTCCTCCTGCAGATCAAGTGCAGATATCTCAGTCAATGGCCTCTCCTCAGCAATAAATATTACATATGAGTCTGAGAACATTAGGTTTGACAAAGGTGCTTGGAAAGACAAAATATCTCAAAATTCTTACTAACACAGGCCCTATCAGAGCAAGGGTGGCTGCCTGTTCTCAGCCTTGAGTCATACGCTGAATCCTGCACCTATGAAATGAAAATTTTTTGTCTAGGAATGGGTTATTTTATTGTGACCCGACTCGTGCTCCAGTTACTACAGTTTTGTACTGTTGTTTTACCTGCATGACTAAATTGATTTTCAGTGCATGCTTTATAGATGTTTTAATTTATGTGTTGGTATAGAGGACAGAAAAATAGGAAAAAACATTCACCTATTGAATAAAATTCTTCCTGCCTGTGTTCCACCTTTCTAGACATTTTTCATTTATCTCCAGGAAAAACGTAGCAACCACTGTAGGTGCTTATTAGAAAAAAGTCGTGGTTCATGAAAAGTCTCCTATTGTTCTTTCTGTCCTTCTGTTCTTTGAAGAGGGCAAGTGAAAAGCTCTTTGAAATATTTCTTCAGTGACTGGCTCAACAGACGACACCACTGAAGTTAAAATGTGCACCAAAAATCAAACTACAAGAGCTAAGACAAGAAAGTTTTGTGCAAAACTAACAGACCTTCCTTCACTGGTTTTTACTGATGTTGCATCATTTGATTTTATTTTGCAACAAGCTTTACGGAATATATGATGCTTGTAAATCTTGGGAACAACGCTATTTTTAGCTTCATTTATTTCTCTTTCATAAATCCATGGTGATTTCGTAGCTTGTCTTTGTCACACAGCAGAATTTTAATTTCTAAATGTGCTTCCATTGGTGCATAAGTAATATCTGTATCTTTTACACCTTAGAAACTGAACTGAATAGAGAGTATTTACTGAATGGATTTTGTGAAAGTGGATGTAGTGTTTGAAAGCCATTGGTAGTTCGTAGGTGATACTCTTGTATCTCCTGCAACAGTTCATTTACCAGAAGTACAGATTGGTGGATTATAGCAGCAAATCCCAGCGTCTGCTAAAACTCAGTAGAGAACTGAGAGACCTACACTTTCTAAGGGCTTTTCTCCTTTACCGGGTACTGAAGTATTGGTGGCACATTTGCAAATCCTCTGCATTCCGTTCCTGAAAAAGCACAAGATAGAATAAAAAATAAACTCAAGTTTCACAGTTGTATTTTAAAATGTGTAAGTCATGGGTTACTGCCTTCTCTATTAATGAATAACATTAATAAGACTTTCAGCAGACAACATAATATTTCTCTTCTTCCTTTTACTCCCCAACACTTTAACAATTACTCTGCTTAGTAGAGACCTCACTACCCTTTAGTAAATTGCTAAAGCCCTGCAAGGCATAAAAAAAGTAGTACTTTACACTCCATCTTTATTACTTACTACAAACTGTTCTATTTGTGCGATACATAAAAGCAGGCAGGTTTTCTGACAAGGACACTTCTTTCATAAAACTATGTATGGTATAATCTGACGGGAGCAGAATTTCGATGCCCTGGCAGGTAAAGCCCAGCAAATACTGTGTCTTGCTTGTGGTGCCAGTGTCGAAGAAGGTGGGCTTCTCATTTACCCATCACTAGCTTGCCAGAACTCTTGGCAGCAAATTTTCTGTTTGGAAAAAATTCAGGGTGCTTTGGAGAGAAAATAATTATCACTGTTAGTACTGTTTCCTCATTCATTTCAGATGATGCTGCAGAAGTGATCATCAGTTTTCAGAAGAAATAGTTATTAAAGTAATATTTTAAAAGTACAATGAAATGCAACATAATCTAAGCCAATTTTGCAAGTGTTACCTCTTGAAGTTGAAAACCAGAAAGCAAGTAGATTAATTAAGAGAAAAAATTTTATTTCTCGCTTAAGGAGGCTGTAAAGGGACAACTGCCATTAGCTTGCTTTCAACGTGACTGTGTTCACAACCATGCTAATTGCACAACAAATTACATGAGGCCCTAAATTTAGTTCTCTCAAACAAGAGAAGAATCTATTTCAATGTTGCCTGGAGTGATTCTATCTGCTACTTAGCAGTATTGAGTTGACTAACTGGGATAATTTGGGGATGCTGAAATCACGTGTAGCCTCCTTACCCTTTTAATGGGGGGAGCAACCTCAATCTCCATGGCTCAGCAGCCGGCAATTTCAGTTCTGAGAGAGATCCACTTGCAGGTTGTATGTCCCAATTAATGGCTGCCAGGTTTCTGTCAGTGAGAGACTATGGCATGCCAGCTCTGCAGTACAATTTCTTCTATGTTTCCCAGGTGCATCCTACCAGAGCTTCTTGTGCCTGGCTCATCCTTGACTGTTCTGACTGAATCTCTTGATGAGGTCTTTTCCCAGCATTTAATATGAATACTCATTGGAATATATCTCTGAATCTGACAAGGTTTTCCAGTCAGTGTTTCCCTTTTTTGTGGTCCCAGAAGTTCTTCAGAACATTTCATTCCTTCTGTAAATGTTTTTTTGTAAATTCAATGCCTCTATAAAGCTTCCTTCCATTTCTATTTTGTTGCAAATGTTTTTCATTCTTTGACTACAGTCAGTCTCCTAATGTTTGTCGCTGTGTATTTCTGTTGTGGTTTTTTGGCCTATTATACTTCCCTCTGTTTTCTTTTTCAAATCCAAACTGCATCGTAATAGAGCTAACAACTTAATTTCTCTGTGTTCAGGCTTGGTAACATATAAAACTGAAATAACAAGCAGACACTGACTTCCGTGAATGTGCATAATAAAACATCATCCAGAGAGATTGAATACGGAACAAAACAAAGCTGGTATTCACTGAAACATGAAGCCATCGTTACAGTCACCATTATAGGCCTATATTGAGAAAAATTACTGTAAATTAACATTTAAAGAGATGGAATTAGAGACCTAGGAAAAACTGGTTTTGTTTTATCAGGAAGCAAACTTTTCAGTTACTATATGACTGAAGCATCCTAAAAATACTGTGCTTTTTTTTCCTCTAGTCAATTGAAGCCAGTCACAACATGCTGAGGTTGATGGCGTCCTGACTTATCCCTAAGAAGGTTGCTTGATACAAAACTAGGGTGATTTGAAACATGTCTGTTTCTCTCAAACACTGAAGACAAAAGTCTGGGACGTGCGTATTTAGCCTGTTCTTTGGTACCAATCCTGCATTCCAGCCTGCCTGCTCAAATCATTGCATCCCCAACTTGCAGCAGTTTCAAACAGCTTAAGCTTTTTGCCTCTGTTGGAAAGATGTTTCCTACCTTGGTGTTTCATAAAACATTTACTTTGCAAACAGTCACTTTGCCACTTACAAACTGAATGTTGCTGCATTTTTGTTAGGACAATGATATATTTTTGGGCCTGAAGAAAGAAACTGTGCACAGCTGTGACTGTTAATAAGACTGACAGCTTGGAAATACTAAATAAAAAATCTTCTGTTCTGGGATGTTGTGATCTAACAGTTATTTATAATACTGTAATGAAGATGACAGAGGTTGCAAGATCATGTCTGTTTATTTACAACAATGAAGCTCAAAACCAAGCAGTGCTTATTGTGATGCACAAGCTTGGTTATTTCATTTTGTCTCTCATCAATTGTGGTTGCTCTGCAGATTCTTTCAGAAGATCCTGTCACAGAAACCGACCTTTACAAATGAACACGTAGTTGTGAGAGGTATTTCTGTCTTTCCCTAATTTACAGATTTCTTTAGCCCACAGGCAAAAAAAAAAAAAAATTAAAATACTAAATTCAAGCAATTTTTTCAGCCCCTATTCATTCAGCTTGTGGTTTCCTCTGCCTTCACACTCTCTGAAGGCACAAGTGCTGCGACAAAGTATTCTTTGTGTGTTTGAATGTGAAGTACACATGAAAAGGTACTGTAGTGTATAGGTGGATGCACACACAGCAACATTTATTTCTGGTAGCTTATGACAGTAATTTATCATTTTTCTTAGTCTGTAACTTATTTCCAAATTTGGGGAAGAAAACCAAACAAAAATTGCTCCTGCTTCTTGATAGTACAGGAAAATCATGGCTAAAATGATGTTCATGAAAGCTTCAGTTTTAGCTATTTCCTTATGTTTTAGAATGTCAGAGCCAGTTTTCATATGAATTAACAATCTCCAAATTTAAACTGAATGCAGAGCTTACTAAAAGCAATAAATTGGGAATTTATTCCAAAACCTGCCCTGAGAGTCTGATTTTGAACTTCAGAGTGTGCCTGAATTCTCTACGAAGGGTGTTTTGCTCAAATATGAGAAATTAAAGGGATTGACTTTTACCTTCTTTCTTTAAAATCTTATCAGCAAATTAATTTAATACTTTGTGATTTTTAAAAATTTTTTTCAATTCACTGCACAAAATTTTACCTGCACAATAAATATATATGATTATTTATGTCAAAGATTGTTTCGACTAAATGCAGACTTAGTAAGAAAAAATTTGGGATACTTTGCCGAAGTTATTGGTATGGGAACCAAAACCCCTGATCCCACATTTTACAGAATACGTCATAGTAAACATACAGACTTAATGTACTGTAATTTCTCAACCAAGCTGAATTGAGTAAGTTTTGGCAACGTAAAAAAAAAAAAACACAGCCAAACCAAACCTTGATATTTGATGTCTGATTGAATACACAGTGTTCAAGGCCAAGTTTCCTTTGTTTTCCAGAGGACTGAAAAACAAAGACTTGAAGATCATCTGCATTAAAAAAAATCATGAGGCCATTTTTCCTCAATACATACATTTAGCTGTGTTGGGAGCAGACTGCAGGGAGACACAGTTGAAAACAGACATGGCCATCAAATCTGCATGTTGTTCAGGTCTCCTATACAAAAACCTTCAGTTATGCTAGCACGTTTCTTGTATCGTAGTGGCACTTTCCCAGCAGAACCTTAATGCAAGATGAGGAAAATACAATTATGTGTTGCTGCTTTATGTGGTAAGTGAATGCTACAGGACAAAAAAAAATTTATGTGTTTCTATCCTAGGTATTCACATGTTGAATCTTAAGCCAACTGTGATCTGAACTAAACTTGAAAAAAGCTTTATTTATAGTAATATTGACCTGGAAGAGAGGTGATGAACACTATAACACTTGCGGTGACAATACTGTCTTGAAACTATACAACTTTATAAAAAGTTTCTATTGAAGTAGTCACTCAAAATGTCTTAAAGGAGATGCATGGAGAAGAATAGAGGGGCAAAACACAGATGAAGGGAAGAAAACCAGGTTAAATAATGAATGAAGATAAAGTTTAATTCAGGGGAAACTAATAAGCTGACATTTGTCCAAACCTGAAAAATATCAGTAATCTTCCATCATTTAGGAGTGATAACTAGTCAGATATTTTATTAAATAACATGTTAGTGTGCAAGGAAGAGGCATTACATTTAGAATTTACATAATGAGACAACTTTATATAATGAGACAGTTTATATAATGAGACAACTAATAAGTCTATACCATGAGACAGAATGTCTATTGAGGTCAAAAGCATAAATACTATGTTTGTTCCTTACCACAGGTGAATAAATCTGTTTAATACTAAAACTTTTTGTGTATTTTGTTCAAGGACATAATAACACCAAAGAGGCGGGGGGTGGATCAGCTGATAATTCACATTTTAGTAGAGGCAATGCACTTTTATTTATTTATTTAAACTGCTAAATAAAAATTACCTGCTTTCTCTAACATAGCAAAATTTAATGTACATATACCGTGCAGATTAAAATTCAATAAATATAGTATTGCTTTTACTTCTGAGAACAAAATAAAAAATAGAGTTAAGGAAAGGCCAGAGAAACAAAAAAGCTGCATAAACCAGAGGTTTCAGAAAAGAAGGTTAATGCATAAATAATGCATGTCTTTTTATGCATGCCTCATCCGATGTACAAAGACATTTTTTCCACTGAGTTAAAAATGGACAAAGGTATCCTCAGAGGAAGATCAGCAAAATAAACTGTTCAGGAAGTATTTTCTATCATGCCTATCAGAGTTTTTGAAAGCTGCTCTGTTAGAGAAAATCTTTCCACTCAGTTTGCTCTACAAGGATGCTTTAGTGGAGATGAAGTGGCCCTTGCTGAGGGATAGGCCTTTGAGGGTCCTTTGGCATCTGCCCCTCAAGCAGCCATATAATCAAATTCATTATATCTCCATATTTCTCCACCCACAGATAGTATCAGCTTGATCCATTTCCCAGGGGACATCATAGCTATTAGGGATATTTCAGCAAGGTCTTTCCAAAGCTTCTTCTCAGGCACCAGCTGAAGTATGACCACACTGCCTGTGAATGCACCACATGGCCCAGCTTTTAGGGACCTGCTTGCCTCACATAGTTCCTTCTCAGGTCATTATAGCCCAAGGTTGGGGGGATACCCACACAATGAGTGGGAGGAGGAAGGCTGAGCCAGAAGGATGTGTGCCTCATTGTAGCAAAAGTTTACTTTTTCCAGTTTTTCTTGCCCATCCATCTCATTCTGAGGAATACTCATGTCCAAAAGAAATAAAAAGCTGACCAAGAGCAACTTTGGGATGTGCCTGAAGTCACGGGCTGTGTCTGCTTGCAGAGTCTGCTGAGGGAAAAGTATAGGTTCTCCTGAATCAAATGCTGGTCCTCCAAGCTCCTGGATGATATGATCTTAAGCTTTAATGCTAATCTGCTAAGCAGGTTTTAATCAGGTGGAAAACCCAGAATTGGTATTTGCCTGGCAGTGCTGAATCAGAGGTCCGGGTACTAGAGTACATTACTTACAATGACACACATGCTGATTTACAAAAGGCAGAAGACCATGATCTGTGGGATGTTTTTTCCTGTTGCTGTGTTTACATGTGAAAACTCTTGTGTGTGTGTGTGTCCCACTGATACTCCTCTGCTCTAAGAAAGATCAGACAGGACAGATACTCCTACTGCTCTTCTTTCCCAGGTGCCTGGGTGCCCTCAAGGGCCAGAAACTTTGAATATGCAGGCACTGTCACTCCAGTGGTGCCTCCAGCAATGTAGTGTAGTTGTGTGAACTTTTTGGAAAAAAAAAAGGGTAAAACATGGGCCTTGGAGGAAAAAAAGTCACTAATGAGTTACTCTAAGAAGGGGAGGTTGTCTTTGCCTTCTGACATCTATAAAAGCTGTAAATAGGTAGGAGCAGAAGGATTCAAAACCTACAGAAGATTGCATGGCAGAGAATGAGTTCTGCCTTGTCTCTTTGAAGAGTGTGGTGTGAATTAGCAATATTATTATTTGCACCTATATGGGTTTTGTATTTGTCCTTTCCAGTACATATGGTAAAGCCATTCCTTCAGAATTCCTGCGCTCCATAACCAAACTCAGGAGGGAGATTTGGACTGCTTCTATCTCAGGGGTCACTTTCTGTGTGCCAGGCAAAGTACCCTTTATGGGATGAATTAAGTATCAACTTTGTCATCATCGTCATCATCATCATCATGGCTAGGCTTTGCGAACGAAGATTTGAGATCAACTTTGTGCATGTAAGACAAACCTCAGGGAATTTACTTCTTCCCTAATACAGTTTAATTTGCCCAGGAAACAATCTATCCCAAAAACTTAAGCCACAGTAGAAAACACTCTGCAGCTCAAACAGTGTAGTGCTTTCTAGACAATCAGTATGTTGAAGCAAAAATGATTTGTACAGGGGATTTCTGGAGTTCTGAAACAGGAACAAAATTCAAGTTCAGCCATGACGATGCATGGGTTTGAAGGACCACTGCTCAGGCTAATTGCTCTACCAAATATTTTTTGGGTTTTTTTGAACCATTCATACAAGCTCTTTCACTAAATACCAATAGTTATTTCAGCCTGACTCTATAAGCAGCCCAGCTATTTATGTATTTTGACCAATCTCCTTATATCACAGGTAGGTTTTTTAAATCATGAAGCCAGCCAGCTTATGACAAAGGCGTTACCACACCAGTATAAAGTGAGTGACCTGAATCTGCAAGCATAAATTTGAAACATCAACTACAACAACTTTCACATCCCTTCCTTCTTTATTCATTCCTGAAATGGAGTGACAGGGCAGAGTAATAAATTCTGTGTTTTATTTGTCAGACTGATTTAACTATCTGTTAATTTAACTATTATTTAGAAAAAATCCCACTGTTTAGTCTAACCATGCTATTTTTGATGCATTACTTTTCAGTGTAAGGTCTTTTCAGTAATTAATCTTTCACAGTTTCTTGGAAATCAGTTTTTTGTATCAAACTATTCTTTTCTTTACTTGTGCACGGAACTCATTCAAAGTCTGTTAACCCATACTGATGGCTTCCATTAAGTAATATTTAACAGTTCAAAGATTAACAAACGTTGACTTCCCTAAATTTTATGATCTCCCATGATTTCTAAAAATACACTGCATGCAGCTAAAGTTTTGCCTGAATGAAAATGGTTAGAACATAACCCCTAACTGATCTTGGGGTTGCCAGGATAAAATAACTCCTGTTCAAATAGAAAGGACTGTATCTGACGAGCTTGTCTTTTAAGAACCTGAATAGGAAGAGGACTCCAGATGCTCTTAATATCAAAGGTCATATCTTGTTAAAACAAAAGTTTGCTGCATTTCATTTAGATCATGCTAGCTAGGCAGTGACAAACACATAGGTTTATACTGAATCAAAATTGGTGTCTTATTTTCTCAAAAAAACCCAGAAATGGACTAGCTGTTAAAAGAAATTTAAGAACAGTTTATGTTGCAGTGCAAACAGTTGTAGCCAGAATGTGTGAGAACCCTGAGTCTTAACAGCAATTTTATTGTCTGAAAAACCACTGGAGCCTTTCTCTCTTGCTCTTCCATCCTGTAAGGTGGAAGTGGTATTCAACCCACACTTATTCTAATAAGTGTTATGATAGAAAGTAAAAATATGTGAGGTATTTGCAAATGCTATCACTACTTAAGTACTGTTATGCATTATTACCATATGATTCATTAATCCACTAATGGATAACTTGCTTCCCACTTGCACACTCTGTAACCTACTACCAGGATATATCATGACCAGATGGAAATTAATTTTTTTAAGCTTTATCTTGAGTATTAAATCAAATAATTTATTGTAGATGCATCCTGTGAGTCACTAGCTCTCCTGGAAACATTTCTAGTTCAGCTGGAGCTCTGAAATAAAATTTCATTCATGTCGCTGAACCAGCTGGATAAGACTTCAACTCAAAACTAAATGAAATTAAGTCTATATTCTCAAAAACATTCTCATTTGACTTTAAACATCTATAACTGTATTTTAAAAGCATCTCGACTATCCAGTATATAAATAGATTCACTTATGGTTCTAAATTTGGTTTCCCAAAGACCCTTACCAATCTCTGCATTAAGGTTAAAGAATGTGAAGAGATAGCTGTAGACACTGCCTCTGGGGGAAAAAAAGATAAATTTAAAAAACTGAGAACTTAACTTGAGACTTTACATTTCTTACCACATTTTTACTACAGTTTCTTGATGTACAAATTAAGAAGGATGCAACAGTATCAAACTGTGGTACAAATACTATAAATATGAAAAAGCCACTCAGCCACTCAACTTCATGTATGTGTTAAACCCTTTATTGATCGTAATATATTTCAAGTTATTTTCCCATTTGATTTTTCTACTTTGATGCATTTGTTACATGTTTCTGCTGTCTGTCGAATTTGTGGGTCAGTTCTGTAAAGTGCTGAAGACACTGAATGGTCATTATAATCAGAAGAAGCAGGGTCTGTGTTTGTCCTGCAGGACAAGGTCTATCAGCATCAATAACCCAACTATCTGATTATAAAATGGGTAAATATTCATAAATCTTAACCCTTCCTAAAACTTGCCCTTAGCCTCTTTACATCCTCAGGTTGCAATCTTGTGTGATTGCAAGGTACTCTATTCAGGGTGCAAAAGTTAGTGCCTTGTTCAGGCAACTCCTCCAAACCTCAGGCTGTTGACCGTAAATCTCATGATGTTTAGCCTAACCTCAGGAAATTAATTAGGATAAATATATATCTAAGCTAATATAATATGGGACCTTCTTTACCAAGCATCCTCAGCAGATCTGTAAACTTTATTCTGTTCTATTCTCTCCTTGCTTCATGGGTTAAATTATGCATAAAAGCCAGAACATATATACTTTGCAAATTCTGTTGAGAAGTCAACACATATTTTACTAAAGGGAAAGCGAATATACTGATTGTTGATTTTATCAGAAGCCTGTTAATGTCTGACTCCAGCAAACAGGCTGAGGAGTATTTTGGGGGAGAAAAATGATGCATAGATGTAAAATATGACTGATCAAGGCTGCAGGTAGATCCATTAGTGAAAATAAGTGATGTAACCCTTTTGTTAACGTTTCAGGCCTTCACTGCAAATGTAAACCCCTAACAGTGAAAAAGAAAAAAAAAAAGAGCTTGTTGTTGGTGCAGGCTGGCATGAAAGAAATTGCTTCTTTTCACTGCTAAAAGCATTTGCATCTCAGTGCACACAAACTATTTTGTTTTTCAATGCCCTGTAGTGCTAATTGAAGATTTTATTACTAACTGAATATGCAGGAAATGCCTCCCAGGAACCCCGAGCCCTTGAAAAGAACAAAGTTTCTTGCTAACTTGTTACTTAAAGCAAGCATTTGGCCTTCATTAGTAAGCACATGTCCTCCTCAAGTTAGCTGAATTAATACTGCTTAGATTTAAAGATGACTCAGAAAGAGTGGGAGTAATTCCACACATTCAGATTAAAAATGTATTGATGGAGCAAAATTGTATGCTGTAGATAGAAATCCGTAGGAAAGATTTTGCGAAGACACGAAAATTAATATTAACACCTAACTTTTTTTGCCGGCTCCTTATTCTTATCTTTTCTGGCAATCTAATTTTCAAAATTGGCTTATTATGGCTAATGTAAAAAAAATTACATATGTTGAAATCACCTATATTAGTTGGGTAACATAATCATCACAATAGGAAAAAATTAAATAAAACATTTAACTTATGCAGGGTTTGTAGATGGGCGGGACAGATTGTATTGCTTGAATAGTTGCTACTCAAACCAATAACTTCTACAAAAAAATTAATTCATTCTCATATTACTCTAAACCACAAGTGTCTCCCTATCCACAAGAATAAACTAATTAGACTATTCATTTTTATGCCAAATATACAACATAATTTGGAAACTAGCAAGATATGAAACTGATCTTTTTCAAGTTAAAAAATAAAAATTCTTATTAAAAATGTGTCTTTGGGTTTGCAGTTTCAAAACATTTCTGAAATACAGAGGGTGCCTCAAAAGCTGAAAAGCAGAAAATGCATTTGTGAGGAAAGTTATGCAAAACAAATGTAAGGAAATACATGGATGGAGGATAAAAGAATCACTGTTGGGGTGGGGAAAAATCCTAAGTGTCTTATTCACCAAGCATGTGGGTGCACTAAGGCATGGAGAGCTTTTTTCGAAACTGCTGCTGAAAGTCATGGCAGCAGACTGAAGAACGAAGTGGTATTAGGTTGCACTTTGTGTTTTATGTAACACTTCCAGGTTTTCAAACTATATGCAGTTATTGATGAATCAAGCTTCACAACCCCATTCTTGTAAATAGTTTAAGTATCCACTTTGTATGGGATGTGGAAAAAAAAGATGTGAAAGACGAAATTACTTGAGTCACTGAGTCTGTGACAAAGTTGGTAACAATATAGGTCTCTTACCTCAGTTATGTAGGTAAAAGAAAAGGGGTGATGTGTTTCCACAAGTCAACAGGTAGAAATGGACTTTTAAATTAACGTCTAATAGTTGTTATTTTAAAAAGGCTAAATAGAAATATGTCTCTCTTAGCTATTGCTATGGCTTCACTACATTATTGTCTGTGAAATTTTCTTTTGCTAATGCAAATAACACTCCTGAGAAACTGGTATCAGTGACTGTTTCCAGCCTTTACCTGGGTAAGTAAACCAGGGAGGCTTTTGTTTATTTAGTCACTGCTGAGAGCTGAAGACTGCCAATACTGGCAATGTGCTATCACCATTCATCAAGACTGTTGGCCTTTGAAAAGAGCTCTGCATAATCAGTACATTCCTGGATTATTAAATTACTGTGTTTTGCCATTCTGTTTGGTAAAGGTGTGAGTTATGCATATGACCTTAGATCACTTGAATAAGTCTGGACTTCTTACCTTTTTAATCTTCTTTTCACTAAGCACAGGTCTCTGCTGTGTCGTCATTTCTGTTCAAGAAAATGCATTCTGGCTTCAGAGTTTTATCCCTTAATAGAAAAAGCAAAAGACTACAACATTAATGGTCTCTATCTTACTGCTGAAAGTTATATGCGTTGATGGGAAATTGGACTGATCAATGTGATAATACAGATTTTAAAAAGCTTCTGTGCCCAAGTATTTAAATTAGTCTTCTGATGCCTGGACTCAATAGACTGTACCAATTTCCTTTGAATTTCTTACATTCTGTTACTTCTGTGTGACTTCAGCCTGCTTTCATGGAACAGTGAATTGATTTTGCTCTTCTAAAGAAGTAGTCTTAAATAGTGGCAGTCATCTCATCAAGCATTTTACATGAAGGTTTTTCAGACTTTGTTAATTTAAATTCACATTAGAGGCCTTCAGAGCATGTTCAGTAGTCATTTTTTTCAATTGCTTTTGCATTGTGTTTATTTCCCCTAAAAAATACCCTCAAGCAGGGCTGTGTTCCTGACACATTTCAGATTTCAACTCTTGGGCTTTGGCCTGTCTTCCCATATATATCCTGTTGGTTTTACTGTTGCCTGTCACCTTGTGCTTAAGCCAAACTAATGAAGATAATGAAGCCCTAAATAAATCCCTGGTTCTGGGCTTTTAAGGGAAGAGGAGACGGGTTGTGATACACAGGAATGAGGAAAGAGGCTGGTTTGATCTGGCTTTCTCTTTTGCAGAGAGGACGGAGTAGTTTTTGAAAGTGCTTCCCTGTTTGGAGTGTTGTCTTTTTAGTTTAACCTTCTATTTATTTGAACCAAATAGTCTTCATTTGGTATGGACCAGATTTCTTGTACACAGAGCTGTGTCTAAACAGGATTGTCAGAAGTAGAAACGAAGAAGGAGACAACAATGTAATCTGGTGAAAGGCAGCAATGTAGCTTACAATGAAAAAAAGTGTAATTTGTACAGTGTGGAAATTGCTTCAAACTTCTGAACAGGAAATGCTCAGACTTTTCTCTCTGTCACAAATCATTTTTAGGTAAATAATAAGCATGGACATTCTGGTAGAACAGTTGACTGTTAAAAACTGTAATTGAAAATGGAGCTATAATGGAAAAATTTCTGTTTGAAGTCCTAATATGGGTGAAGATAACAAAGCATTAAAGAGATGTTCGTTTTCAGGCAGCTTATGAACAGAAGTAATATGCCTGGTCTTTTTGGTACGAGTCCATTGCATTGATTACTAAAAAGTTTTAACGTGGCAGCCTAGTAAGTTGACTAAAAAGCACTGATTTCACTATAAAGCCACAATGCAGCAGCTCTTAAAAATTTCATTGTAATTTTTTCCCTTTTGATAATGATGTCATAGTGAATATATATTATGTCTTCCTGGAAATGCTCATGCAGTGCTGAAAAGTGAAGCATAGACTTATTCTGCATGATCAATATATATTATTTATAAAGTTTAGTTTAGTGTATTCTGAACCTGAGGATTAAGCTATTTCTCTGCCTCTGTATCTGTTGTTTATGGGTTACTGACCTTCAAAATATCATGTCATAAAAGACAACACAGCATTTTATATAAGTTGATAGACAGACAAATAGATGGGTTTCTATTAATAGGCTGATTGCTGTGACTGAAAAATTTAGTTATGCAAATGAACAATCTTTTCCTCTGTGCTGAATTAATTATTAAGGAAGAAGAACAGAGACTGAAACATAAATTTTCAGGAGAGTTATAACTCAGTGTTTCCTGATCCTTGGTGTGACTCTGTCCTCCTGAAGCCATGTCCATCCCAGCCCTTGACTGTGAGGTTCTCAGGCTGGCTGGTGCCCAGCTCTGGAAGTCAGGGGAGTTTCACTCCTGCTCCTCGCTTCTGAGGCTCAGTACCCTGGAAAGCTGCCTGCAGGGTTTCTTTGAAATGAAGTACTACAAGTTCTATCCACTGTACATTTTGAGACAGCGTTTCAAGTCGATGGGGAAAAATAATCTGGCAGTCCTAGTTAGTTAGGGGTTAAATGAATCAAAGTCAAGCCTAGCTTGCTGGGCTGCTGCTAGGCAACAAGTAACTTTCTGCATTCAGAAATTCCCCTCTAATTGATTCTTGACACCATTCCCCATTGGTTTGTATAAATAGAGAGCTGTTGCTTAGGGGTGGAAAGAAAAGCTTGGATGTGGGGAGCACCTGGCACTGGCAGGTGGGGCAGACTTGCAGAGGGTCACTTTCCATCGAGGAAGGGGCTTACTCGCTTTAGGGGACAGCAGACACTTAGGATTCATATTTGATAAAGCAGTACTGAATTTATGGAGCAAAGAAATCTACATGAGCCATATGAAATACTGCAGTATGTTGCCCTTTAATATGTGTCCACCAAACACATGCCTTTTGCATCCACTTGGTCCTTGCTTTTATGTAAGTGACCAACAAAGGAAAAAGAACTAGCCTTCTTTCCATGGCTAACATTTGGCAGGCTGGCATACTTAGTGTCAACAGGGTATCCTCCATGTGGAAGCCTCAAAGCACACAGAGAGGGGAGCTGGAGCAGGGATTTACATGGGCTGGAGATACAGGGAGAGTTAGGTTGATAGAAAGGAAGGCAAAGCTTGCCCAAAGGAGAAAAGCAAGCCCAGCAAGTGTTTGAGTCTTAAAATCCCCTTTTATTGATGGCTTACTTGTGGAATCTTTATTATACTGGCTCTATGCCTAACCCTGATAAGGTTTTACCCTCACCACCAGCTGCAAGACTCAGGCATTTTAAAGATTGCTTCATGAATTAAACTATTCTTCCTTATAAATAAATCTGATTTATTTTTATTTTTATTTCTCATACATTATTTATTTCCTAGCTCTGTCTTCTGCTACAGAGAAATGAAAGGCAGAGGAAGAGTACAGAAAGGAAGCACATGAAAATGTGATGTTTCAAGGATGATGGGAAGAACGTGATTTTTGACAATGATAAAAAATCCCTTTCATGATACGGAGGTGATTGACAGAGGCTATATGTCTATATCTGGCATGCACTTGCTAAAATCTGTGATATTCTTACTCTAGTTCCTTTCTGACATGATAGGAAGACATGCATTGTTATGTTTTTTCTATATGTTTTCACATTTTCTTACAGATATTGGGGTTATTTCTTTCTTCTTTGGCATCCTCTGTGAAATGTTGTGTTGCAACAATGCTTGATATTGAGCTTCTCAGGTGATATGTCTCCCTAAGCAGCTGGAGGGTGGGGTGTGAAAGGATGCTATTTTTCAGATGTATATCATTTCTGAAGCGTACTGAATGATAACAGTCAACACTGGATTTTGTCTTCCATTTCATTTGGCCAGTACCTTCCAAGAGGGTTTCATTGTTTTGTTCAGACAGTTGTATTTAATTGCTAATGATCACATTCATCCCCTCACCAGATGGGGTAGAACTATTGCTAGTGAGCACTACACCACATTTTTGACAGTTTCACTTATAAATTGGTAGCTATTTCCTGCATTTTTGCATTGGAAAGACTGCATTAGTATATTTTGACGAGCTTTCTAAATATGCAGTTACTGCATTTTTTTATATCTAATTACCTCTCACTGCTTTCTTTCATTAACAGTGACAAAATCTATTTAAAGAGCAAATAAAAATTTCCTTTTTTGTTAGTATTGTAGGTTGTCTGTCTAAGGTGCAATACAGAAGGAACAGGATATCTGACTAAAGTACATTCATTTATAAGTAAGTGTATCCTGATACACTTACTCTTTTTAAAATAGAAAAGCATTATGAAAGTATTTAGGCAAATTTAAATTCTGACCTCTGTTGTTTACAATTCCTTGGGGAACAGCAAAAGTGAAATGCATTACCCGAGAGAGCAATGTGGAACGGAGAGAAAAATCAAAGTGACATATTTATTTCTTTTTCCTTTTAAATTACATTTAGTTCTCTTGATGCAAAATAGTTATGCTGCCATTTCATACAGGCTTCCAAGAACAGCTGAAAAAGCTCTACCACTTCCTTTTTCAGATTTAGACTCAATTTATCTTCAAAGTTATATAACAATATATATTGCATATAATCTAATTTATACCACCCAGTAATTAAAAAATGTCTACGAGTTGGATCAGTGTTCTCAAACTTTTGCGCATATCAGCACTGCTAGATTGGCCCTGAGCTCTTCATTATTTCTAAATATTTAGGATTCACTGTACAGCACTTTCTTATCTGGATTGTAATGCAAATAACTTTTTGCAGAGACCACGTGACAAAAAGCCAGTGGGCTGCTGACTCATGGGAATTCTGAGAAACCCTTCAGGGAGATCCAAAGATTCATCTCTAGTGTAATTACAGGGATTCCTAAGAGAGTTCACATGTGAGACCAATTAGTCACAGAGTTTGCATTCCCATTGTAATATTTTTCTGTCTCATCTCTGCAATTCTTTGCCACTTTTTGCAATATCTTTTTAGTCTTTAGAACCTACTTTACAAACCACAACATGGAGATGAATTCAACTTTAGGTAAAAGTAGTTAAAGCCTACACAGGAGATGAACACTAACACCTCAATCGCTCCTGAAGAGCCAAAGAACATCAACACATGCTTAAAAAAATATTTTAATCTTGGATAATATTTGGCAAGACTAAAGAGGACACAGCCATTGTTGCCAGTTTACCTTGTTTTACTAAAGAAAACATAAGGTAATTGGTCTATCAATTTTCTCTAATCATTTGGTATTGTGAAATATTGTTTCTGTTAATAACTATTCATGTTATTATTATTATTAAAATATTGGTGCACTACGGTAAAAACCAAAAGTTAAATGATGATTTAAATGTACCAGGGAAGTTATTAGCTCTCCATCTGTTACAAAACTTAAATAGAAAGTAATTGCGATGATGACTTTGAGTAACCTCAGCTTAATGAAGGAATTGTGACTATCCACGTTTGGAATTCTTACAAGGCAATCATGTAATCGATAATAATATCTACTGGGGTCTAACTTCACTGTATAAGCATTATTTATGACTGCTTTCTGGAAAAGCAGTTACTCCATTTTCCAAGCCAAGTTGCAATAAAAACTTCTGGCAGCAAAGAAATAAGTTCTTAAAAATATATGTATGTAAAATAAATAAGATTTCAGTCTTTTAGGTATTTTCAGAAAGAAAAGGTGAATCAAGTCTCACACTGTGATTTCTGTTAAAGTTTTTATGCTGTCACTTGGTCTTTTGGATTTTGGCCCTAAGGTAAAGAAGGTAAGGTGCTAATGTATAAACAACCTCCCCCTACTTTAAACCAAGATAGTCTAAGCTAATAATTTTCTTCATTTCTACAACTTCTTATTTCATTGCTGTTGAAGAGGCTTTATTTGATATATAAGACTACAGGCTATGTATTTGTGATCCCTCACCAATTTGCTGAAGAAGAGCAGAGGTTTCGCTTTCAAATTCAGCCTTACCCTGGTGCTATCAGTCTCAGAAGCATTACTGATAGTGTCCTCAGGAGCACCCTCAGGCAGCTTCACCCCATGCCTTTTTGTGCTATCCGGGAAGTACACCTTTCCTTGTGACCTGTCCCTCCCTAAAACAGGAAACATTCAGGACAGGTATATCTGGCCCAGCTGTTCCCAAAAGAGCCCCATGAGGGTTTGGCAACTGGATAGGGAATATGGACTCAGGGTGAGGGGAGCATCCAAGAGGTGAAGTCAGACCTGCCTTTGTGCTCTTTTCAGCTTATGTCTGGAAGAATCAGGGAACATGCACTGTGCTAGGTGCATTAATGCCTGCAGAATCACTTGTAGCAAACACACTAGCCCTGTGGGCAGCCAGATTTGCCCCCATCTCCTTCTTCCACTTTCCCTCATTCTGTCAAGCTCATGGTTGCCATCATCTGTCTATGAGACCCTTGCCAAAAGGGATAACACACAGCCCAGAATCCTCACAGCTACACAGATGAAACTGAGTACAGTAAAGAAGGACTAGATAAATATTTTATGCTTGCTGCAATGTGATTTTTGAGCAAAAACAGTTTCATAAAAGCAAGAGAAGTATGAATCAGCAACTGATTTTATAATAATTTTTGGAGATTTCACAGAACTATCTGTTATTGGCAGGATCATTTCTAGCATAGTAAGGAGATATTTGAGACAAAGTCCCTGGGTGTTTTAGAAATCTCAGGGACAGACAGAAGGATTCACATAATAACAGAGCAACCACTAAAGTTTCCTGGAAATTTAGTGCATATGGAGTACAGAAAAAAATTACAATAATATACTGTCAAACCAATACCTATAATTTTCCAGGCTCCAGCAAAAGAAATGACACAGAACACACTGTGTAAGCCTAATCAAACTCCTTGTGGACAGCAAGTTCCTTAGCCTGTCCACCCTTTTCTCAACTCTGTTATAATATCCCTTGTCTGCTAAATAAGAAAGAACACGAACCCTTGAAGGACTAATGTTGGTGGTCACTATAGAAAGCACACTAAGATGAGCAGAGAGTCTTAGAATAGGTGGAGCTGTGCAAAACCGAAGGTGATCAAGGTAGGAAAAACAGGCACAACTAAGCGGAAGGAGGAAATTAAGCAGAAAGAGGAGTTTGCTCCTTGAAAGTTTAAAAACTGAGTTTCATTTTGCCCAGGATGGCTAGTTTGGGGTGGGAGAGTTGTTTCTAAAAGTGTGAAATTCCACATTTGCAGCAGAATTTCCAGGCCATTAAGAAGTACTCATTGTTTGTGTTTACTGTCACTGTGTAATTGTAAGAAGTTATCAATCAAAATGTGTGGGAAACGAAATATCTTTGATGACAATATCCCTTGCTAAAGAAAAAATTGCCTTTGCCTTGTCCACTAATCATCTGCCAAAAAGTAGTTTGCATTGGAAATTTTTCATTTTTATGCTAATGCTAATTGACAGTAATGGAGATTTCAGCACTGGGACCTGTACAAGCACCTCAGGAGAAATTCAGAATTGTCTGTCTTAGAGCTGGAAGAATGTACAAAGTATTATTTTTAAGGAACAAGGCTATGATTTGGCAATTTTTACATAGAACTAAAACTACCCACATACTGTATAAAATTATGTAAAGCTACATGGAATGCTGGAAATAAAATCTAACCTTAGTGATTTAGTCTGCTCACTTCTACCATGTCTCATGAAGTCTGTAGAACTAGAATAATGTAGAACCATCTTGAAATATAATTACTACTGTATTAAGAAGTAAAAACAATTAACAGTTTAGGAACAAATAAATTGGTTTAATAAAAAAATAACTAAATACAATTTTTTTTCTCTGCATACCACTATGATCTAAGAAATATAGTTGACATATAGACATAGAATATGCAGGGAGGATCACAAAAATAGGCCATCTCTTGTGGTGTTTACATTTTAGAAGGGAAAACATGTTGATAAGGTCAAAAAGCAAAGGAAAAAAGTTTATATTCCTTCAAAAATTTTCCACTACTTTTTCACATTTCAGATGTTCAAAGTTAGGAATGTCAAATGCACATTTAATGCAATTTCTTGTCTCTAACAACAGTCATAGTGATGTCTAAGAACAAAAAAATTTCAAACATGTACAATATGATGATTCACAAGCATGAAAGTGATTTGCTTTCACTGCTTAGGGGTCAGTGTATTCAAAAGCCCTATTTTATTCCTTGAATAAAATTGTTTAAGAAAACAGGTACCTTTTACAGCTATACATGAAAATTTAATATAATTCACAGCTTACCATTGACATTCTCTTTCATTTCCATTATTGGCATTGAGAACTATTGAACTAAGAAACCAAGCAACAGCAAATATCTTTGCAATACTAATGATATCAATATCACAGTTATCTGCTTTCCATAAATCTTGCTTGATTTTAATATAAATCAAAAGGATGATACATGTTTGTACTGAACAGAAGCAAGGGATACTTCATGAAATGCATTGCAGCTACCAGCATAGTTTTTCTCTTGTTTTAGGCTGCTCTGCTCAGTGCACATCATCTCTACCGGCCTTTGTATCCAGATAGTACTTCTGCTGTTGGCCTGATACCCAGAGAGGTTTGTGTGGATAGCCTGCACACAGGGAAGAAAAACCTTCAAACTCTAAAGGCAGCTATGGATCAAAAAGAGCCTCTCTGTATGGGCAAACAAATCCCTAATTCACATTCACATCAGGTCATCTGCTTGGCTGGATCTTTTTGTGATTTGAAGAGATTTTTACAGGTTTCTCACATAATTTTCTTATTACTTTGATACTATAACTCTATCTAATATGTGTTTATAGGTCTTGTCTCCCTTTGCTCACCAAAGCTCCACCAACCTTCTAAATCTGCAGTGGTGCTAATTCAATAATAGATATCCCTTAGAGCGAATGGAAGCAGAACAAGGTCTGCATATTTTAATAGCTGTTACTCTTCTCAATAAGAAAATAGCATGTTTCTTCATTTTCTACAATTCTTTCCTCCAGACATTCATTTGAACCTCCTTCTGTGACGATTCAGAAAAAGAAGAGGCAAAATTAACATTTATCCAATAGTGGCAAGTCTTTAAGTGTATGGGAATGAGCATGAAGAGCAAAAAACCTATGCAATAAGTGGGTTATGTCTGTCAAATAGACCACTTTGTAATCATCATATGCCACTTACTAATTTCAGGGGTTTTCTAAAATATATGGCTACCCAAATTATTAATGAATATATCTACATATGGATATGTGAAATCTATGCCCTATGGCTCCTGAAAGGATGATTTCTGTTTCAGTTGTCAAATCCTAATGCTAGCATTAGTCCTTCATTTTATGGTAACATTTTTTAAATTGTTCTGGAAAAACAATGAATTATATATTCAGAGTAGCACAATTTCCACTTTGAAAGCATGCAATCCTCTTCTTGGAAAAAAATTTCTTCAAGGACTATTGCAATGTTTAAGTGAGCAGTAGTATAATATTTAACTATTTACAAACCTAGTCTACATTGTAGAGTTAATCAGTGATTGTGAAAATATGAAGAGTTCTGTTAGATATCCACCATAAAAATAATAATTGTAAAACATGTAAAATATGCACAGTGTTCTTTTTTTAATTATGTGAAAGCATTTCCTCATTGAAATATAGACACATCACAACACAAAGTGTGTGATCATCAGTATTTTATATATTATATTTTGGTTTATATAAAGTGGGAAAAAAGAATAATTTCACTATTAAGAACTACTTTCATGACAGATGCTGTTCCTCGGAAATTTTATGAGCATCTGTGTTTTCTCTATCTACATAGCTATAGGATTTCATAAATTTTGGGTGGTTGAGTAGTATCCTGAAGGCTTTCTGAGATTTGTGAGCATACTGGAATTGACCTGAGTATTAGAACCTGCCAAAGCACAATATACTCTATGCACAACAAATATTTGCTGAGGAAGACTTCTACCAAAACAGGAAAATTGAGATGTCTTTGTGGTATATCAGTCTGGAGTCATACAGGAGTGACATTTGAAGGATGTAGAGATGACTGGTAGAAACAACAATTCTGGCAAAGCTGATGCAAAGGAAGTGCCAAATAGCACAGATTACCTCCCACCTTGAAACAAATCTAAAAAAACCTAAAAATGAAATTTTTG
>JAYRBT010000139.1:31613349-31633036 GCA_036023395.1 Myiotriccus ornatus
ATTTGCACAACTTTCAGCTGTAAAATAGACAAATATTTGATATTCTCAGGGGTAGTTTTCGAAGACACTACAGTGCTTCTCTACAGGTACTCTAAATGGATACAGATATAAGCTTGTGTTTTAGCTCAGGGTATCCTGACTTACACAGAAAATCTTTTTATTTCTGAAAGGG
This sequence comes from Myiotriccus ornatus, assembly GCA_036023395.1. NCBI lineage: Eukaryota > Metazoa > Chordata > Aves > Passeriformes > Tyrannidae > Myiotriccus > Myiotriccus ornatus. Next base: position 31,613,522 of record JAYRBT010000139.1, read on the forward strand.
GAAAATTTGGAAATAAGATCCTTCCATTTCTCTTTTCCTGTCCATCTTCTTTAGGGACCTTTCAGTTCCACTCTTTCTTTTTCTTCCATCTCTTCCAGCCTTTCTGTCTCCTCAGTTTTGTCTTTCTTTTTTCCTTCCTAAACATACCGTCTTTTCCTTCCATCCTCCCCTCCATTCTTCCCTTCCTATCTCCCTTTCCTTTCACCCTTCTTCCCTCCCTTTCTCCATCTCAGTTTCCATTTATTTTTTCTCTTGTTCTTTTTTCTTTCCTTGTCTCTCTTCTTTCCCTTTGCCTACCTTTTTTCCTCTTCTTTACTCTTTTTTCTTTGTTGCTATTCTTGACTTCACTCTTTTTTTCTTTTTTTTTTTTTTTTACCCACTGCTTTTCATTGAGGAAAACAGAACCTGAGTCTCAGAAAAAGATAACGTAACTGAATAATCTTCACTAGTCTTAGTATTATTTTTTTTGGCAAAAGAAAGACTGTATCATTGTGGTCAGAGATCCTCTGAGTTGTTTTAATACTGATTCTATTAAGATATGACTGGCATTGCCTATGAAGGTATTTTCAGACATTTTTTAAGAAAAAAACAAATGGGATTTCGGAACTGAAAATTCTTGTATTTTTCATGCTTGTACCTAAAATAAGAAACAGAGGAATAAGGCCTGTGCCAGTTCATGCATCTGTTCTTGTGGTTTTGCAGCCCAACCGTATTCTGTAGACAGTCTCAGTCATGCCATATGAAAGCTCTCCCAGCATGCATCTGGGCAAATACTATTTTAATAAAACTTTCATAAAACACCAGAGAAGCCGAAGAAACTCTTCAAGTACTAAGCATTTTTTAAAAAAAGAGGCAAGTACTCAATTAATTCCTTATGGTGTATTCTTGAATGTCCAGTGGGAAAAATGTTGTCAATATCTTTACTTTAGGGAGATAGAAAATAAAATTACTTGGTACTTACTGCATGGATTTTGAATCAAAGCCTATTTGCACCTGTAGAAGTCCTGCCTACTCACAGAAAGTAAAATTCAGGCTTTAACAAAAAAATGCAGGAACCAGTAGGAGCTGAAATCCTGCCTGCCACTGTGCAGCTATTGTCCACCTGCCTCCATGAGACTTAAGTATCAGCAAGGTCCTCTATCAGCAAGGTCCCCAGCGTAGGGCTGAGATTCTAATTTTGACCAAGATGGTGTCATGTGTAATCTCTACGAACATGAAAAATGTATTGCTGCTGCTGCCCACACTTGCCACAGAAACCCAAGGGACAGTGTTTCGACAGTATGTCTTGACATCAGGTATACAATACAGAAAATTATCTTAAAAGACACATTAAAAAACACATTCAGAATCAAAATTATGACGATCTCATAGAATGAAGTACACCTGCTCCTTTCCCAGTATTACGTATGTGCTTTTCAAAATTATCTAAAAAAATCGCTAAATATATTTTCGTAAAACTAAATCCTTTTACTCCTCCTTAAGTATTTTGAGATTCCAAATACAGACCTTACTGAAAAAAAATTAGTCATATTTTTCTGAAGAATGGGTGATCTGGAACTTTCAAGGATCATCCAGGAGCTGGTTCAGTCTTCACTGCAGTTTACAGCCATCCTGAGTCTGCTCTGGGTCACACACAGAACAGTTTATTTACTGGAGTAAATGTGCTCATGCCACATCTGTCTTGCTAACTAAGTATCTAACCCTGTGCAAAGGGATAAAAAACCCCAGAGGCTTAATAGAAGGTGAATGGACAGAATGTAACTAGAGTGAAACCATAGCTAACAAAGTGCAAAACAGTCTCTGGATGAATTTTCTAGGTCAGTTTTTGTGCCGTGGTGTGACAAAGTCAAAGAAAAAGGTTTTTATGCCTATAGAAAGGAAAATGTGGAGTTATATATATATATGTATGTATCGTGGATATTCCATTTAGATAAACCTCATGCTATAACCAATTATAGGGTTATCCAACTAATGTAAGGATGACCTAAATTCATCACTCTGATTGTTTTCCACATCTAATGTAATGACAAGAGCCTGTATTTTTCTTTTTAAAATATTGCAGTTAAGAGTGTGGAAAAAAAATCCAAGAGAAAAACTTGCATTTATGCAACTAATTTTTGTAAATAGCTTGCTGAAAGCATTGCTGCAACCATTCCATAGTAGTGCTTGAATCACTAACAATTCAGGTGTTAACGAAACAGTTTCATCCAAACAAGATGCTGAAGTAATTTCAAGTGAGTCAGGGAACCACCTGCATTAACTACCAGGGGAGTAGTCTACACGTGAAATACTTATAAAAGCTTTTGAACTATCTATCATCCCTAGTGCCTTCTGTGAGCATAAAGCAAAGTTAATGTCACATTTTGTACCTTATGACTGCAAAATGCTTTTAAAGATAGGAATTCATTTAGTATAGCACATGCATTTAGCATTATGAAGTTGTATTTTATTCCTTCAGATGTAGGAAACCCATTTTAAAATCACTTTCCTGTAAAAGACATACTGAATTTAATATGATGAAACTTGACTGCAGATGACAGAAGACATTGTATTTGCTTATTTATTTTGTTTTACAATTTGCAGGTCATTTATGGTCCAAACTAAAATAACAAATCCAGATTTCATCCAACCTCTGTTCAAATACCTTGAAACTGATTTTAAAACCATAGTATTTCTTCCCTCCATTTAGGCATTGCTAAATACTGAATCTTGACTGGACTTCTGGGAAGCCCTCTAGTCCTTCCCCCATGCCCCAAAGCAGGAACAGCTATACCCTGTGTTATTCCTGACAGATGTTTGTCTCTTAAAAACCCCAAGTGACGGCAACTCTACAGCATCCCCAGGCACTCTGCTCTCATGTTATTCTACACTGCCTGTGGAGGTTTTCCTAAATGTCTAATCTAAGTGTCCCTTGCCACAGTTTAAACCCAATATTTCTTATCCTACCCTCTATGGAGATAAAGAACAGCTTAATTACACTCATTTTCCTTTCAATTCTCCTTTAGATATCTGAAGTTAGTTATCATACTCTTCTGTTGTTTTCATGGTCTCCTCAGGAAAGGCATTGTTATTTGGCATCATTGCACAATGAGGAGGAAATATTTTCTGGTAATATTTACATAATTATTGTCAAGGGAATAGTCTTTCTACTGTATCGGTTTTCACTGGTATTTGTAATGGAATTATGTTAGGATAAATGATAAAAATGTTTATTTTTGTAATTCTACAGGGATAAAATAAATAAATAAAATAGTCTAATGGGAACAACTGCAAGACAGGAGACTGTTTAATTAATTTTTTGGGCTGCAGCTGGCTGAGAGTTTCTCTTCCAGTAAAACAGCACTCCTTGTGTTACCTCAACTGCTGCATGTTTAACAGCATGGGAAAGGAAATTTGAAGGGTCAAAACAAAATGCAAGGACAGTGTTTTACATGTGAGTGTGTGGGAGCATGTGCATGTGCAGGGGGGGATGTTCTGAAAATGCTTCTGAAGATGATTACTCCCCCATGTGCACAGTCATGTCAGGCTTTGTGTCCCTGGGAAAGAGTAGTATCTACAAGGACAATATTTGTTTCTACTGACTGATTCTCTGGTACCTGGAGCATCTCTCATAATCAAGTCTCCCCTCATTTTGGCTTACTTGGGAATCTTTTATCTGCCACTTGGGATCTAAGGCCTCTCCTCTAGGATAGCATTGTCAGCAGGAGCCTTGGGAGCTTGAGTGTATTTGCCCCTGTTCTGTGCTGTCATAACAGACCCGTTTTTGTTCCACCATGTTACAGATGCGACCACAATGCAGAACTCCAAGATGAAGCCAGAATTAATTTTTACATTGCAATTTTCTTACTTTTTCTCCCACTGTATTGCTTAGGGCAGTCCCTTATGGTCACATCACGTGAGCCTGCATGATTGGTGTTGGATGTCAAATAACCACTGTTACAAAGACATTTGTGAGTTCATATTGTCTACAAATTTTAAAAGTCTTCGCTTAACTTTTATATTTATATTTCCAAGATGTTTTGGGAGGACTTCTCAAGATCTCTTCTGATGTTTAGGTTTCTGAGATCCTTCTTTACATTTCTTGAAATTTAGAGCCAGCTAAAGAGCTAGCTTTCTGCAGGTTGAGTAAATGAGTCATAACATCCTTACCTTATCTAATTTATAATTGTTATTACTTAATGATCTTGAAAGTAGTAAAATTAAAATTATAATAAACAGCATACAGAGATTAAACTCAGATGCTCAATAAAGCGTTTTAGTAACTTTAAATTACAGAGTATAATGGTTCATATAATTTTTACAGCTAATCTTTCTGATATACAAGCACCACAGAAGCATTTGGCATTTAAAGCAATTTTTAGAAGAAATTTTACTTACAGATAATATTGTAAAGAGAAGCCAGAGATTAACTTAAAAGCAGGACATGGATTGCTGGGATTTTAGAGAGATAATATAGAATTAACAATAGAATCATACTTTAGATTCCTGTCTCCCCCTCTACTTTAAGGGGAATACATAAGCTACTATTATGTCTATATGAAAATTATGTGCCTCAAAGAAAAATTCCAAAAACCTGCAAACAACAGCAACCTGCAAGAAATATTGTGATAAATGGAGCCTCTTTGTGGCCTCTGACACTTCAGCTCTTAAACCTACAGGTATTTTGGCAATAGTTGAACTTCCTCAGAAGAGCACAAGACAAGTCATAAGTGACATAAACCACTGTTACCCAGAATTTGAAGACATGTAGACAGACCTTGACAGGCTTGAGAAGACTGTGTGAACCTCATGAAGTTCAACAAGGCCAAGTGAAAGGGTCAGGACAATCCCAAACACAAGTACAGGCTGGGCAGAGAATGAACTGAGAGAAACCCTGAGGAGAAAGATTTGTGTGTCAGTGGACAAGAAGGTGTGTCTTGGCAACGTGTGCTTGCAGCCCAGAAAACCAACCACATCCTGGGCTATGTTTAAAGCAATGTGGCCAGCAGGTTGAGGGAAGTGATTCTGCCCCTCTGTTTTGCTCTGGTCAGACCCCACCTGGAGTCCTGTATCCAGGTGTGGGATCCCCAGCACAAGAAAGATGTGAACCTGTTGGAACAAGTCCAGAGGAGGGCCATGAATGTGTTCAGCAGGCTGTTATACCTCTCCTACAAAGACAAGCTGAAGAGTTGAGGTTGCTCAAGCGAGAAAAGAGAAGGATCTGGAGAGAAATTAAAGCAGCCTTCCAACACATAAAGGGGGCTTACAGGAAGGCTGGAGAGGGACTTTTTGCAGGGGGAAGAAATGAAAGGACAAGGGCAAATGGCTGAACACTGAAAGAGGGTAGATTTAGATTAGATACTTGGAAAAACTTCTTTACTGTGAGGGTGGTGAGGCACTGGAACAGGTTGCCCAGAGAAGCTGTGGATGCCCTGTCCCTAGAAGTGTCTAATTCCAGGCTGGATGCGGCTTTGAGCAACCTTCTAGTGGAAGATTCCCTGTCCATTGCAGAGGGGTTGGAACTATATGATCTTTATGGTCCTTTCTAACCCAAGCCGTGATTCTGATTCTTGTATATTAACTTCTAATTTTAGCAAGGTTTTTGCATTTGCCCATTTTTCTCATGGAAAAATGCTCTTGGAGGATTCAGTGGCTACCATAGTAAAACAAAACATTGAATTGTATGATGATGTATAGGTTGTAAATCTCAGTTTACTGCATTACTTAGTTGTTTTTAAGACACTTTCCATTGAGAGATCTGTATCAGTGTCTGTGACCCAGGGCAATGTGTAACTGAGGAAGCATTGCATTTACATGGTTCTTGGATATTACCTCACTTTCCTAATGTAAATATCACACCTAAAATTATTTTCACCCATTTTCCACCTATTGCTCAGAATACAAGTGGTTATGGAAACTAGATTTCCATAAAGTCCCTGATAACTGCATTTGACTGTGTTGCTTTCTGTAAGGGTATAAAATAGTATCCCAACAAGATTTTATGGCTAATATTGCATGGTAATTTTGAAATTTATTTACCTCAATACAGTATGTTTGAAATTGTATTTAAAGATTCATGTGGTGTTTATTCAGTTCCAGTAACAATTTAGTTTTCCATGCAGCAGCAAGTCATACTCATAAAAATAAGACTCATTTTAAACTATTGCCAGTGCACCAAATAAAATTTATGAACTTGTGTGTTTATAGTATGAATGTTTCTTATTTCTCTTAACCAAACAAAATGAAAAACACTTTCACTAATATATATAGTGCTTTGTTAAAAAAAAACCTCAAAGAATACAAAAGACCTTTCTTGAGCCTCGACTTTATTGACGAAAAAAATAATAGTTTATCACGAGAATTTTATTTGATTGTAAGAAACAAATGTTTAAAATGAGAAAGTCAAAGTTTTAGTGCTCTTACTTGCTTATTAGACTGGCACTAGACTAGACTAAGAGTCTGTGTCCTCATCAGCTGCTTGTGTATTTTTCTGCCAGAAGAAGTGTCATATTTTAAGGTAGCAGCCTAACAGAAACAAATAGTCCATTAATCCACACTAAAATTGAAGGCCATTGCTCTCAGACTTTGAGATTCATTTGAGATCAATTGAAGTTGAAACATATATCTGAAACACAACTGTAAAAGCAAACTGTTGCACTGGGCTATAGAGTCCCATGACTCAGAACTTGATCTTTTCTGGTCTTCTGCTACAATTTTTTGGGTGCTGAAATCAGAAACTAAAGATTAAGTGTAGCTTACAAAAGACAGCCTCTTTCTGCCCTAAGGAATGAAATAAAGAAAAAATTATTGCATATACATAAAATGCTTGATTTTTCTTGAATATAGAGGTTTAAATTACTAAAAAGGAAAGAAAAAGAAAATAAGCATAATATTATATATAGCTATGCTGTTAGCTGAGTTAAAACATCTCAGTTCCTGGTTTCCTCGTAATAAAGCACCAGAAAGAGGATATCAGTGCCTGCTCCTCCTCTTCGCATTACGAGGAAGTTGTAGACTGCAATGAGGTCTCCCCTCATCTCCTCTTTTCCAGGCTGAACATACCAAGTTACCTCAGCCTCTCCTCACATGGCTTCCCCTCAAGGCCCTTCACCATCTTCATTGCTCTCCTTTGGACACTTTCTAAGAGCTTAATATCTTTATTGTACTGTGGTTCCCAAAACTGCACACAATATTCAAGGTGAGACCACACCAGTGCAGAGAAGAGCAGGACAGCCCCCTCCCTCAGCTGGTTGGTGATGCTTTGCCTGATGCCCACCAGGACATGGTTGGCCCTCCTGGCTGCCAGAGAACAATGACTCATGTTCAACTTGCCATTGATCAGGACCCCCAGGTCCTTTTCCACGGAACTGCTTTCCACCATCTCATTCCCCAGTCTGTAGGTACATCCAGGCTTGCCCCATTCCAGGTGCAGAATCCTCCTCTTTTCCTTGTTGAACTTCATATAGTTTGTGATTGCCTAGTCCTCTCATTTGCTGAGGTCCCTCTGCAGGGCCTCTCTGCCTTTGAGGGAGTCAACAACTTCTCACAGTTTTGTGTCATCTGTAAACTTGCTTAGTATCCCTTCCAGTCCTGCATCCAAGTCATTTATGAAGATGTTGAAGAGCTTTACAGAATCTGTGAATCAAATATCTGAGACCATATCCAGCACTTTTCTGTACCATACTGTGCATATTTGGCACTCATGTATATTGCCTGTTAACCAAAAAAAGCTTTTTTTTTAATGTGATGAGCCTCATTATTGTTGCATAATGAGAATCATGTTTGATTAAAACAGCTTTTTTGAAGCTACATACAGCATCTGTTTCTTCTACGCTCTGTCTCAAAATTCTCATTGAATCTGCTGTAATTGTTCATCAGACCTCCCAAAGCTACATTTAATGTAAAACAGCTCCACTAAATATCACTCATCGATTGGAAATGAATCTATTATACAACCCATGTGCAATGCCTGGCTGAATCTGAAGTAATAACTCCTTCCATGCACAACAACAAACTTGACTGTAATTAGTTTCTTTATATAATACACTGAATTTAACATCATATCATACTCACGCAACTGCTCAGGTTAATGGCAAAAAAACACCAAAATCTGAATTCATGTAGATAACTGCTCACTGCGAAGAGCAGATGCCTTGAAATGAAAAGAGTCAGACTTTATTTTAAGTCAGTCTCTGAATTTTTTATGGTCTTAGGCAAGTTATTAGTATCTATGCCACAATTTTACAATATGTGAAAGAGGGATAATGATGCCCAGTGACTCTATGAAAATGTTTTGTGTTTTTGTTTTACTGCAAATATTATTGCTACTGTTCTTCAAGGAATAAACCTATCCCATGGAACTGTGAAGGTACTTCGAAGAACACGGAACATGAATGAGAAGGTTTTAAAGAGTCCTTACAGAAAGTAAGTTAAATCTTCAAAGATTTCAATCCTCTGTTTGGGAATTGAAGACAAAAAGTGCCTTCTCTATGCCCACAAAAGGCATAGGTAAATGAAATGCAGATATTTCCTCACAAAGATCTTTAAGTTAAGAGGATATTACACCATTTAGAATGCTTGATCATTGCTAGAGGATTTTTTGGTTGGTTGGCTCCTGATTTTCAGTGATGCCAAGCTACAACTTACTGTAATTTGCAAGTACCATACCCTGAGTAAGTGGACCTTATACAGAGAAAATACAAATACCCAGATCACTCCTGCCATTCCGCTAAAAAAAAAAAGGGAAAAAAAAGGAAAAACAAATGAAAATTACATGAAAAATAGAACCATTAAATTTCTAATATCATGATATGACACTTTAAATGAAGTTGGAAGCAACTCACCATCATACCTCAGCACTGGACCTGCAGCAGCATATCTGGGACACGAAGAGTCTTAGCAAAATTAGTTAACTACCAACCCAGGTGGTTTTTTAACTTCTTTTCATTCTCTTTTCTACTTACCTCTACAAAAGTTGAAAGAAAATAAAGAACTATGCCTGAAAATTATACTTCTTCTTACTCATCACTAAGCTTCTGTACAGTACATGTCTACACAGTCCTAGAGAACACAAGGTAGTGGAATGCAGTGCCATAAGTGACAGAAGCTCTTTATGGCACAAATATGACTGAATAATCAAACTATGAACAGATTATGAAGAGCACCCAAAAGCCTTTATTTACCTAAAAAATTAATTTTTAAATATGTATCTGATACTGGACCTGACATAGGAATGCTGATTACCCTTAAGAATTTCATTTGGTTCCTTCACTTGTAATTTTTAAGCTGCTGTTTAAATATTTATCCAAAGAAGAAAATATTTGATGATTATATTGAGTAAAGAATATGTGCAGTAAATATTGTGTAAAGTGTATAGATATTTTAGGTAAGCAAAAGAATAGATTTTCCAAGAAGCATACAGCCCAATTAACAACAAAATTAACAACAAAAAAAAAATTACTGGTTCTGTAGGTCAAGTATACTTGATTTTTATTTTCTGTACAGAAATTATGCATCTATGCAGTCTTCCAGCCAGACATCACGGGGCAATTAATTCCAAATATTAGCAATTCAAACAGAGCAGGGGTTTTTTACTATTTTTTAAGTTTCTAAGTTCCCTGAGAAAATTGCAGAACTTCATATCCTGCCAGCTAAGTATTACAATAGTATATGGGAAATCACAAAATCTTTTAGTCTTTCCACTGTATGTTTAGTTTCTCCCACCATTTTGAGAAACATCTGCATTAATGGTATTAAAAGCATACTTCTATAAAATTGTCTGTTTATTCTGTTTCCATGTTCTGATTATTATCAAAAGCAAGAGAATCGTAGAAAATATCTTTAGCTTAAGGCTGGAGCACGGATAAAACTGATGTGTATCAAAGCCTTTGAGACTCTTCTCATTTATTTCAGCAGACTCTGTTTGAAGAACTGTATCCAAAAGGATCTGTGTATCTCTGAGTGACAATCCTTGTCACAACAAGGTTACGGCAGATAACTGACTGCAATTCTCCTTTGCAATGGGTAAGGGAGGGAAGATTAGTCATTCTGGCTTTTACCATCCATCTTTTCAGAAGACAGTAGTAGAAAGAAACGTTATCATGAACATACAAAACCCACATACGTTATTGCGGCTCCAAAAATAAATATCAGTAATAAATTCCCTTGCACTTCTACCATGAGATAATCAGTCTCAATAAAAATGATCTTCGTGCAGCTACATTGTAGGAAAGGACATTTTTTCAGTAGTTAATTGACATTTAATTCTTAGTTTTGTAAGTAATTTTATGGAAAACAAGCTGTTTTGTGAGTGCGGGAGCTAACGGAGCTGCACTTCCAACAGATTTGTGACTTATCACTTTCCTCCCATTTAAAAGAAATAAATATCTCGGGTCACCTTCTGATGTTTGTTGTCACCTTCTCTATACTTCATCCCAGGAACCTCTGCTTCCTCTCCTGTTCCTTATTTATCTTTCCCTGAGCTGTGCTGAGAATTGGATTAGAAATATTCACAGTGGGTAGGCATGAGGCTCTTAATCAGCTGGCTGATATTGAATGAAAATGACTTTTCTTTTCTTTCCTGTCTCTTGGTAGATCAGGAGCAGGATCCTGCTGAGACCTCACCCCCTTTGTCAGATTTGACTCAAATTGGCTAATACATAAAAAAATTATTAGAGAGAGACAGACATATGATCACAGAAGGTGAATCATATCTCATTCTTCCCCTTTCCACCCCAAAACCAGAGAATGAATGTCAACCACAAAAGGCATCTCTGTGTTGGCTCATAATAACTTAGATCAGTGAAACAAACACTGTGCTAGACAAACAGGCTGCAAAGCTCTTGCAAAACCAATGCCCTTCAGCACAGCAATATTTTAGCTGACATGTTTGACAGTTGCACACACACTGCTGTATCTCCAAAGCTAACCTTGATAAATTTGACTTGTGCTGGAAGACAGGGAGGTTTTTTTTTTCGAAACTGGACCCTATAAACAACAGTGTGAAGTCATTCCAGTGTGTGGGGACCACAAGCATTACCATCAAATACAAGCAACTGAATGAGGACTGATCCCCCTCGAGCAGGGTCTTCCTCGCAGTTTGCTGTATGGGTATATTAAATTGCGTCTGTTACCAAGAATTTGCTAGTACAAAGTAAGTACTAAAAATTTCCAGTTTCCTTTTATTTTCCTCTAGTAAAGGCAATACCAAAAATATCAGTCTCTTTCTTTTCTGTTCACTGTGCTTCAGTGGTTGTGGGAAAGATGCAGACACTACAGGCAAGCTGCATATTTCTTGCAGTGTAGATAAAAAAATCCAGGCAGTAGAATGTTAACCATCTTCTCAAAAAAAGGTGAGAAAGGGATAATTTTGTTTTCTCTTGATATACATTCATATTTTTTGGCAATCCTCCTTCACCGAAAGGCTAACCTGAGAATTTAGGGCAGTATTCAAGACAACCTTTCAGTAAAGGGCAGGGGACATATTCTCATCTGGACTTCAGCCACACAAATTCATTGCTTTACATTTTTGAAGCTCACCTTTGAATCTCCCAAGCCAGAAAGTTAAAAAACCTGTCATAAGTATCCTAGATAATTTTCAGTCAAATCTAAAATGCTGTAGCTTCAATCAAAGAACAAGTGAAGCATAGTGACTCAGACTGGCTTTCTCTCACAGCAATAAATAATAAAAAATTCCAGTGTAATAGGGAGATGGTTTATTTCTGAGAATCTTGATCAACTGCTTGGGAAGTGATGTGATCATGTCCCTTCCCTGACACATTCATGTCCCTTCCCTGTCACAGACATTCTGTTGGACATTATATAGATAACAAACAAGCCTGAATTTTCCCAGGTATCTTTAGCATTTCTTTGTTTTAAATGAGTGTTGCAGGTGTAAATCTATTAAAGATGACTGGTGCACCTGCAGATCAGGATTGAGAACCAGGTGCAGCCATATGCAGAGATAGAATAGTGAGAGATGTGAAGTTTTTACCTCCCTAGGATCTTACCTGTCAGTGGTGGCTGTCACTTGGATGCCATCAGTTGTGGTGGAAGTTGACTGTCATCTGAATGAGGTGACACATTCAGGTAGGGAACTTTAAAAACTAATCTAGTTAGTTTTGAGGTAAAAGTTTCTGGCCTGATGTGTTTTACTGCAGATTCTGAAAAATAATTTTGCCAATGCTTCATTTTTTTCCTGGAGGTGGGAGGAAAGCTCAGGACAAATGTGCAGGGAGAAGGACCAGTCTTCCCATCAGCACTGGCAGGCACCAAGGAGTGGTGCCCTGAGGAGTCTCACCTGGGATCCCCACCCACTGTCCATAGGCAGCAGGCATCATTTAATTTCAGGACTGCTGCCCTTTCCCTTTCTGAGACATGGTGAAAGTGTGCTTGGCTTTAGTTCTGTCTCCTTCCTGGATGGATTTGGGGACCACTGTTTACCTTTGTCCTCTGTGCTGCTCCTGGCTGGACTGAGAGCATCCACTTACTGAGACTGAGGTTGTCAATGGACCTGTGTTTTGGCACTCAGCTTGGATGCTGCATGCCCTGATAAGCGAAAGACCAGCTTGTGCCAAGGTTGCCCTCAGTGCCCAATTCTTCCGCTCCCAGCCCCATGGAGCAACCCTGGTCCCTCCTACGTGTGCTCAGCAGGTGTTTTACAGGAGACAGAGACTATGAGCTTCTTTATGAGAGATTTCAGCCTCACTGCTTTGAAGCAATCCCAGCACAAAGTCTTCTCAGTTTGACTTTTTCTGTAAAAATCAAATTCCTCAATTTCAAGGAACTCGTTTCCAAGTAGGTTATTTTGGGTTTTTTTATGGAAACCTTAAATGGTGACTCTATGCAACACTAAAGTAGCAACTGTAAAAAATATATGTGGAATTGTTCACTTCCAAAGATGATAAAGAACTTGACAAGTTCTGATAATTTTATGCAAATGAGTCTCCTACCCCTTTCAAACTTACAGGGTAACTCTGCAACACAATGGCTTAAAACACATTAATGGTAACTTTACCAGCTGCACCTAGTCTTTCCCACCACCTATTCTGCAGCTGTTACTAACTTGTGTCAGTGTTGTTTTCATCAGTAATATATCAAAGCGAAGTTTCTAGGGGAGGGCCTGCAGAGTAAATCAAACAACACTTTTTTCTTCATATCTATCAGATATTAGGAAACTTTCTCATTATCCTAGAAAGAGTAATACAATCTGAAAAGCTATAAATACTTTTATGCATTTTTATATTGAGCAGATACATTGCACTCTCAGCAATCAAATCTTCAGAACTAATTTGATGAACTGTTTACAAATCAACAACTTTTTCTGTCTCATGGCCTGTAAAAACATTAAAGGGTCCAAGTTCAGAACAGACAGTAACTAAATTGATCTTAGTTTAAATTGACTCAGTCAGATGGTGTTTCCTGGGGCACAGTGCTGGGGTCAGTCCTGTTTAATATTTTCATCAGTGATCTGGATGAGGCAATTGAGTGCCCCCTCAGTCAGTTTGCAGGTGGCAAATTGAATAGGAGTGTTGATCTGCTGGAGGATGGGAAGCCTTCACAGAGTGACTTGGACAGGCTGAAACAATGGGCCAGTGCCAACTGTATGAGGTTCAGCAAGGCAAAGTTCTGGGTCCTGCACTTGGGTCGAAACAACCCAATGCAGTGCTACAAGGCTGGGGCAGAGTGGCTGAAAAACTTCCTGACAGAAAAAGACTTGAGGTTGCTGGTTGACAGCTGGTTGAACATGAGCCAGCAGTGTGCCTAGGTGACCAAGAACTCCAATGAATCCTGGCCTGTATCAACACTAGTATCCCCATCAGGACCAGAGAAGTGATTGTTCCTCTGTACTCAGCACTGGTGAAGCTGCACCTTAAGTACTGTGTTCAGTTCTGGGCCCCTCACTACAACAAAGACATTGAGAAGCTGGAGTGTGTCCAGAGAAGGGCAACGAAGCTGGTGAAGGGTCTGGAGCCCAAGTCTTATGAGGAGCAGGTGAGAGAGCTGGGTGTGCTTAACCTGGAGAAGAGGAGGCTCGATGGAGATCTTATTGCTCTCTACAACTACAAAATCACAGGACTGGTAAGGTTATAAGGTCAACTGGTGGTGTCATCTGGTCCAATCTCCCTGCTCAAGCAGGGTCATCCTGCTTGAGAATTGTGCTGCAGAATTGTGTCCAGATGGTTTTTGAATATCTATGAGGGAAGCTCCACAACCACTCTGGGCAATCTGTTCCAGTGTGCAGTCATCTGCACAGTAAAAAAGTTCTTCCTCATAGTCAGGTTGAAATTCCTGTGCATCAGTTTCCGCCTGCCTGGCACTACTGAGAAGAGGCTGGCATCACTCTCTAGACACCCTCCCTTCAGATACTGATAGACACTGATGAGGTCTCCTCTCAGTCGTCTCTTTTTGAGGCTGAACAGCTCACAGCCTTTTTTCGTAAGAGACGTGTTCCAGTCCCTCAGTTATTATTGTTGCCCTCTGCTGGACCCACTCCAGGAGCTCTATGTCTGTCTTGTACTGAGGAGCCCAGCACTGGACACTGCACTGCAGATGTGGCCTCACCAGGACTGAGTGAATGGACAGGATCACCTACCTTGAGCTGCTGGCAATGCTCTTCCTACTGTACCCGAGGATACCATTGGTCTTTTTGGCCACAAGGCACACTGCTGGCTCATGAAGAGCCTGTCATCCACCTTCATGTCTTTCTCCACAGAGCTGCTTTCTAGCAGGTCAGCTCCCAGTCTGTATTGGTGCCTGGGGTTATTCTTCCTCAGGTGCAGGATTCTGCATTTGCATTTGCTGAACTTTAGACTGTTCTTTTCCACCCACCCCTCTAACCTGTTAAGGTCCTTTAGAAGGATACTGTAGCAAGGTGGTGGTTGATCTCTTCTCGCAAGCAACAAGAAATAGGACAAGAGAAAATGGTCTCAAGTTGTGCCGAGGGAGGTTTGGACTCAATAATAGAAAAATAGTTTTCACTGAAAGGCTAGTCAAGCACTGGAACCAGCTTCCCAGAGAAGTGGTGGAGTCACCATCTCTAAGTATTTAAAAGATATGTTGATGTGGTACTTGGGTACGTGATTAAGTGGTGGACTTGATGATCTTAAAAGTCTTCTCCAACCTAAATGACTCTATAATTCTAAACTTGTAACAAGGACAGAATGCAGTACTTACCCAAAAGAAAAAAAAAAAAAAAAAGTGGACTGTGTCAAGTATTCAGTCAATTATAGAAATTATAAACAAAGCCCTGTTGTAGGTATCTACAGAATTACTGATTTTCTGGACATCTTATGAGCAATGTCAGTGGAGTGTTTAGTTTTCAGTCAGAGGAATCACACTCGTAGTATTATAGACCCCACACATACCTGGAGAGCACAGGCTGCCAATGTTTCCTGAAGTATGAAACATTAGGTAGTGCAGGAGAAAAAATAGGCAGGTGCCATGTAGCTGCTGGCTCATGTCATCCCCTAGAGTTAAAAGATTCTTATGTCCATGCTTAAGATGATGTAAAGATTTACCCTTGTACTCACAGCTCAGACCATGAAACTGTGCTCCAGAATTGACTTGATTTGGTTTTCCCCTCTGACCTTCAAATTACAACATCTTGAAATTTAAACCTTTTAAAAGATTGATTTGAACAAAGCCATAAAGCTTCAGATAGGGGTGGATGGATTTTTCTCCCTATGGAATTATAGTGCAAATAACACACAGAAGTCTCTTCCAAGCTACCTGTGAGAAAGTCACCTTTGGTCTGAGATTAAGCCAAGAATAACTTCAGAGGCAGCAATGGACAAACTGAGACCCTGGGCTATACTGGGAAATGGTTTTAGTTAGCACATTTTGTTACAAGGTGTATGGTGTTGGAGAAATTGATATATAAAATGTCAGTTTTGAGACATTTGGGAGGTGCAGATGGAGACGAACATTTCACAAAGGCCACAAATCATACTTTTCATCATATTTTATTTGTGTGTTATATTCTCTACATATACCCATTCATATCAGTCTAAGGTAAAGTTATAAAATTTCAGTTTTATGCTAAAATAGCCATCCATAGCCATCCACTAGTGAATTGATATTAGCAATTGTAATGGGATTGAAGAGTAATTGTGTGCAGGATTTGCGATATTTAAAAGGATAGATATGCACAATTTAGTTACCTACGCTGCATAAGAGGCATTCTTCTTCAAATGAATCATGAAAATAGTATTAAGATTTGTATGTTGTGTAGTGCTTTATACCGAAAAATATTAAAGCAAATTTTCTAAAGAAATGTTGGATATAGTCTTCTGTATGTGCCCAGGGGACAGAGCTCTTCAAATTAATTTATCAGCCTTCTATGCAGAACAGTAATTCTTAACAAATATTAAGAAAGGTACATAGATCATGACTTGAAATTAGTCTGAACTTTAAGAAAGGGTACTGCCACTTCATGGGGTAACGAATGTCATCTTAACCAAAGCCAGGCAAATTCTCCACTGCTTTTAAGCTACTGTGGATGTAACAGAAAATGTAGGAGACAATGTGAGTCCTGTTAGAGAACTGGTTAAACCTACCCAGCTCTCTGACTCAACCAGGCAGCAATTAGGACATGTGGCAAAGAGGATCTGTAAATTGTGTACTCTCATCTGCTCAAGTGGTAATCATATTCCAGCTGGGTACAGGCAAAGTGCAGAGTCATGTTTCAAATTCCAAGGGAAAAAAATAGTTTAAAACACCTACTTAGATTCCTTTTAACATTTGCTTTTGTCATAGCTGTCTGCTGGTCTTACACATCTCATTCTTAGTTGGTCCATACATTATATATGAAGCCTGAGTGTTCACTAGGAGGCTTTGGGTGCCTAAATGTCAAGTGAATGCCTCAGGAAAAACCTATAATTTCAGTGGTGCACTCTCTTGAGGACTCTGCCAAGCTACAGATCTGTCAAGATAAAACTCGAGTGTAGCTCCCACCTCTACTATGACTTATGAAAGTTAGCCCAAAAGACACACATTCTCCAAAGAATTCAGCCCAAAACTACCACAAGAATTATTTCATTTTCAACAGCAGCTGCTAAGAAACACCTCACTGAATTATCTGCAAAATATTGTCATAGATTTGGGCTTAGGATCAAGTTTTATTTTTAGAATAGGTTGGTCTATTTTTCCCTACAGCGTTCAATTCTGATATATGCTATGTTTTTCGTTAACTTGGATGAGTGAAATATATCTTTTGGGCAACAGCGTACTGGAGGTGGAGTCATTTGCTTGGAAAGTGGCCAGTGCTTGCAGAAGAAACCCTTTATCTTTCTACATTTAAACTGATCAATGCTGATGCAGCACTTCTCCTGTGTGAACAGCTTACTCATTACTTTTCCTTTTGTTTCTGGCAAGTGTTTGATAGTGAAGTCTACATGAGGTCAGTCTCATAATTATAGCTGTCACCACTGTCTTTCCCATTTTCTGGATATTTTAGATCATAATATGCAAAGCTAAAAGTGTCTCAAAGGGTAAAAGCTACTGAATGCACTTAGTGCACTGAATGAAAAAGCACTTAGTATCTACAGAATATTAAGGTTTCTGAAGTAAAAACCCCCATTTCTGGCTAAAGGTAACAAAATAACTGAATCATAGAAGAGCAGATCAGATTTCTGTGCCTGAGCCCTAACAAAAATGTGACAAGCAGCTGATAGCTCCAGTTAATAGTACAATAAGAAAAAAAGTCATATCTCTTAGCATATGAAACCT
Organism: Myiotriccus ornatus; assembly: GCA_036023395.1. Classification (NCBI taxonomy): domain Eukaryota; kingdom Metazoa; phylum Chordata; class Aves; order Passeriformes; family Tyrannidae; genus Myiotriccus; species Myiotriccus ornatus. The sequence goes on from JAYRBT010000139.1 coordinate 31,631,228, forward strand.
TTTTATAAGGAAAAAGTCCTGTAACTTTTGTCTCAGAAGAGTTATAAATTCTTAATCTAAATGGAGTTATGTTTCAGATTAAAATAGCTTGCCATTCATTACAACTATTAGCTATCTTATATTACTAGTGAGACAATCATATAGCAAATAAAAATGAAAAACATCTGCCCCAAAGATTAGCCCTGACTGATATCAGAAATGTGGATAGACACAGGTGATCAGGAGGAGTTTTCTACTGGGCAACTTGTTGGGTTTTTTTTTTTTAGTAGACGTGATATTCTTGTTTTTAAATACTTGTATAAAAATACAAATTATCTTGATATTTATAATAAGAAAGTATCTCCTCTGTAATGACTTTCACTTAAGTGTCTTTACTAACTCAGACCAGTCTGAACATTGCTTCCTGTAACTTTTAACGTCTGGTCTTGACTAATCAGCTCTAAACAAAATCACTTAGAGCTGAATGGATGATTTACATGCACCATTTTACTATTCTAACACAAACCTGCCAGGAAAGTCCTGCTGAAAATTTCTAGTAGTCATCTGGCTGCTGGAGACAGGAACGGAAGAAGTTTATTTAAAATTTTTTAAGTGAACACTGCTGAATGACAAAAGTTACAGGTAGGACAATGTTTCTATACAGAAGGTAAAGAAATGACTAGATGGCTAGCAGAACTGTGAAAATCATATCTGAAGTAGAAAGAAGTCCTAAAACAACACAAGTAAAGCAGGCTAACGGCACATGACATGAGGACTGTGCATAGCAGTAATGTGCTTTTATCAGACAAGCTCTCCTCCAGCCACAAACTTGGGAGCTAAATGCAAGTCAGTAATTTCCAGACTGGAGATGTACATACTTGTCAGAACTCTTGAGAACAGTGAGCTTGGATGATGGGGATAAACCTGTGCTACGAGATAAATGCACTTGTACTTAAAGTACATGAGAAGCAGTATCGTTGAGAGCTTGACACTGCATCACTAGTATTTAGGTGCAAATCTATGGCATATGGGTTTAGACAACTTTCAGTGAAATTTTGCCAGACTAATCTACTACAACTTCCATATGAATATAGGCCAGAATGTTTAGATATTGATAGATAATAAAAGGTATGTTCTCTAGAATAGGTGTCGTGGTTTTGCCCACTAGCCCATCCCTGGGGCTGAAGATGGTTTTGTCCAGGTGAATTTCTGGACAAGAAGCCAATTGAAAAGTTCAGTAACGCCTTTGTTAATTACATATTTAAGAAAAACGGAAGAGAAGGTGGATTGCACAGTTGAAATTAGGCAGCCATGTAGGAGGAGCAGCAGTGGGCCCGAGGAGGGCCAGGCCTTCTTCTCCCCCGGCTTGGGCCGGGGCCAGGTGTAGCGCTAAAGCTCCCCTCTCTTTCTTGTAAGAGAGTGAAGAAAAAGAAAACTTTAAAAGACTGAGTGTTTGGACGAGAAACCGCTGTGGAGGAAATTCTTGCAAAGAGATAAGAGAGTGTCCAAGGTCGAAGCTGGCAGCCGGAGAGAGAAGAAAGTTTTGAAGCGGGGAGAGCTGCTGCTTCTCCCTTTCACTCTCTCCCTTCAGCAGGGAAAAGACTGAAAAATAATTCCAGCTACCTGTAGAAGTTTGTTGGGGTGAGGAGACCCCATGTTGCTCGTGGAGGAGCTTACATTTGAGTAAGTTGATGCATGAAGAAGCTGATGCATGAGAGAAACTGAAGTGAGGCAGAGTCCTGTTGAAAACTTCTAACCCTGAGGAAAATCCACACTGGAGCGAGATGGCCCAGGTGGGATGTTGGGATCCATGTGTGGGATCCATGTTGC